>CM023956.1:20671250-20681640 GCA_013407115.1 Glycine latifolia
AGGGAGATGAAGCACCCCCAGGAAGATGATCACTGCCGGAAACAACACAAGTGGTGTGCTGTGTGTGCAGTGTGAATGGAAAAGAGAGAGTTAGGATTGTTGTGTACCTTTCACCATGAATGATGCTGTATTTATAGTAGAATACCTGAACCCTGGGAAGATATTGTTGAGGCCCATCATCTTTTGTAAAGATATTCAGATTATCTAATATATGAACGACATTGGTTATAACTATATCTGTTTTATCTTCTATCTTTTGGTGGTTGTAGAGTTTAAATATTTGAATGGGCCTATCCGTAACAGTATCTATAGTATTTTTGTGATTTTATCACTCATAAGAAACTCATACAAAATTTTGTTTAAATGCAAGAAATAGTAAGGAACTTCAAAATATTTATATATTTATATTTTTTTATTAAAACTTAATTATTATTCCAATAAAATAATTAATTCATTTTTCAGTTTTTATAAATAGAAATAGTAAATATCAATAATTGAATAAAATATTAAATATTAATTAAAAAAGATTATACTGATTGGAAAGTATAGAGATAATTTTTACCGGTAGAAAGAGAGTAAAAAAAAATTAAGGTTGAATAGAAACAAAAAATAATTAGGACTAAAAATATTCTGGACAAAATTTCATCGATAAGATTTAAATTTATAATAAATAATATACAATCCTAGTTTTTAAAGGCATCATGAAATGAAAATTCATAACAAGTAATGTAAACCGTAAAATGTAGTAGTAATTTTGAAGAAGAAAAAATATTTTCCCCAACATTCCACGTTCCACCCACCACATATCATCTTTAAAAACAAAACAATATTATTTTTACCTATCTCCATGCCCAAATGTTCATTTCCCTTCCCAACATTTCAACTTTATTTTTCTTTACAAAACTAAAATACCATCCACTTTCTTTTTCTCTCCGTAGCCTTCATTCTTCTATTTTCTCATTCCTTTTTCCTTTTCCATTTTTTCCTCCACTCTGAATTTTTATTCCCTTGCCTTCTTCCTTTTCCTTCTTTGTTTCGCAGCCACCATTCGACGTCATCCGTTGAGCCACCAATGACTCCCTTGGGCAACCGCTGTTGTCCCTGGTTTCTCCTCTAGTGGGATTTTTTATTCCCTTCTTATTCTTCTTTCTTTTCCTTTTTCTTGTTCTTGCAATTATTTTTTTTTTCACATGAGTGGACTAAACATAGTTAATATTAGATATTACTTTTTTAATGCTAAAGATCCATTTCTTATATTAGAAACTCTTTTTATTTTGAAAGAACTATTTCTTACATATAAATTATCTCTAATATACGATTATTTTTAAACATTCATTTCTTTATTTTAAGAAACTCATTAATAAATAAGTGTTGGAAATGCTGTTACCCTCCCAGCCATTTGTACCAAAAGTTTAGGAAAGGGAGATTCTTGGGGTCCAGTACTAGTTGGGATTCCCGTGGAACACGTCAATCAAGTCGCTTTATCGTTAAAGGCAGCTTTCAATATTCTTTTTATAAAAAAATAAAAGGTGGAATACATACTACATAGTACTTGTTTGATTTCATGTTAGATTTTGTAAAATTATCTTGAAATACCGTTTGACGTGATTTTTGATAGATTTTCATGCGTTTACTTTCAAGTTAAAGAATTAATTATTGGTCTATGATTAATTTAAGTTGAAGTAATTTTAGATAATCTTTTGCATCAGATCAAAAAATTTATGATAAATTTTACTATTAAGTTATTTTTATAATAAAATATCTATTCAAAATTAATTTTAACCAAAATTAATTTTATTAAACATTAATTTTGTCGATATTTATTCAAACACATAATTTTGTCCATATATATAAGTAGTAAATTCTAAATTTCATCATTATAAATAAAAACATATTAAATGATTGAGAAAAATGATTATACATTGACATTATAAAAAAATTATATTATCATTTAATCATAATCTATTATATATAATAAATTTGTTAATTTTTTAATAATTATTATTTTAAAAGAAATATTAACATGAATTGTGATCGAACAACAATGTAAAAATAATTTAAACTATCATTTATCATTAAACTCATACATAGTTTCTTATGCTTGCAAACGTTACCGGTTTGGTTCTTGTCTCAATTAACTTCCTTAGGCATTTTTAATTAGGTCCTTATATGTGTATCAAATTCTTAATTTGGTTGGTATTTGTGAAAATCAAATTTAAAAAGTGTTAGATATGTAGATACTAAATTAAAAATTATATAAGTTATTAGTTAACATATAATGCTATAGACCAAATCAATAACGTTTGCATGTATAAAAATCAATTTAATAAGTTTTTACTTATAAGGACAAATTGAAAATTCATTATACATATAGGCACTAAATTATATATTTAATCAATAAAAAATTGCAAATATTTGTTTTTAACCTTTGGATAATCTTCTGTTAGAAACTTAGAATTATAAAATTTGATATGTTCGGATAAATTTGTTCATGCATTGAAGACAATAATCGAGATGCAATTTCAGTGGTTTAGATAGTACTATAAGTGTATAACTAAGCAATAATCACACTATTATTCATTGCAACATAATAGATTTAGTGTTTATTTATTTTTAAGCCGAATAAAATTATTTTTTTATAGAATTTTTTAGTGAAACTAAATTAAGATCAAACTCAAATTCTTAGATGGCATTAAAACTTATCTTAGACAAAACTTTAAAATTAGAAGGCGTCTAATTAACTAAATAAAATAAAATTATAAGGATAATAGAATATAATCAGAATCACAGAGTGGGACCAATTTATAAAAAATATATATATAACTGTAAAAAAAAGCTAAAAATAAAACTTTTAAAATACAAGAATCAAAACTGAAATTGACAAAATTATAAGAAAACATATATATTTTTAAAAAATTCTAAACCCTTTTTAATAACGTGTGGATGTTAAATCACCGGGTCCACAAATGTCTACACAACTTATCCAGTACAGGGAAATCTACCTCGATCGACAAAGGGTCAATATAAGACCAACTTGGTGGCACCATCAATGCAAACAAGCTAATAGAATCGTTTATTCTTACTCAGTGTACCTTTTTATTCATTTACAGTGGTACAATTTTCGGGGAAGCTTCGCCCTTTTGGACTATACATAAAAAAGCTACTTTGGAAAAGTAAGTTGTCAAGGTCATGTTGTGCATGGGCACATTCACAGCGAATCTGACTCTTAGTTTTGCATATTATCATGGTTTGAGACTTTGAGGATCAATTCTTCCTATTTAAAATAAGACTAATGATATATTTACATCCGATAAAATAGAATGAAAAGAAAAGAAGTAGAAAGAGGCACTAATGAATGTGATAAAAAAAATGGAGAAAAAAATAAGATAGAAGTGAGATGGAAGAAAAAGCAAATAGATAAAAATATTTTTCCTTAAAATAAATTGCAGAAGATTTTCACCCTAAAAAATGTACTTCTCCTATTAAAAATATAATAAATTACCTTGACATTTTTGAAATTTTGTAAGATTGCACGAACCTGTCCTATTTATTCTACCCCTACTAAGACACTAACAATCTTAATTTTATTTTAAAAAGTATTATACCAACACTCCATGTATATTACACTAATCATTTAATTGTCTGGACAATAAGCTAGAGTTTGTGAAATCTCAATAAATCTAAAGGAATGTCATTATCTCTATAAAATATTAAGGCAAATATAATTCAATAAGTTGTGCCCCATTGAAATAAGATCAGTGCCATATATGTATGTATGTGTGGACTGCAAGAATAGGTTCCATAAAGCATCGTGATACACATGTCTACTCGTCATGTATAATTTCTTGGTACTTGTCGTAGTACTCAATAGTCAACAAAATAGTCCTAAACCATTCCTTTATTAATTTATTTCATTTCTAACTCCCCGTAGCTTTTGGTCGTTTAGCTGAGAAAATGATCATCTTTGAGTCACGGACAATAAGATAATTGTTAACGAGTTTCATGTGTTGCAAGTGCAACCTCAATTAATCTATTATTCTATTTATTATGACACATGATAGAGCATACTTTCTGGGGTAAATTTACCCGTCCTAATAACTTGTTTGAAAGGAAATTGAAAGTTGAAAGCCTTAAGCCAAACACCCGGTTGTGCAACGCCACCTGGAGAGCATGAAGCTGAAATGGCAACAATGTATAGAAAAAAAAGTATTCGAAAATTTATTTTATTTAGAACTTTCATTTTGTCTAAAATTTATAGTAGTTTCAGCCGCAAAATGTTATTGAGAATCTTTAGTGAAATTTTTCTTTAAAATCATTTATTTTTCATTTGTTAAATTCAAATGTAAAATCTTATTTAAGGGGATCAATTTCAATACTATTTGGACTAACGAATTTTTGATTAATATAAAGTGTTTTTTTATCTTAATCATCTTATTCATTATAAAAAAACCACTCTGACTAAATTAGAATTTAGTGGAAAGGTAAATAAAATCTAACCAATCAGTAGCCAGTATTAAGTGTTTTTATTCAAAGGCTTACTTCCCGTATAAAATAAAAGATTTGTCTAAATGGTATATTATGAATAGCAATTTAAAAATTATAATAGTAAATATTTTTGTCATACGAAAATGTGCGTGTGTATACACGGTCATTAAAAGTTTACGGCAAACTGCACATATCTTTTTTTTTTGTTACAGATCACGTTTTTTTTGTTACAAAACTGCACATATCTAAATTATAAAGTAAATATTTACATAATATCGGAATAAAATTTGAATTAAGTGTATTAATTTATAAATGATTGTGATACATGTTTGAATTAAAGAATGATGAAAACAAATACATATATTAATATTTAAATCACATGAAATAACACTAAAGCTGAGCTTTCAGCTTTGTTATTTGGATTACAGATGGCATGGAGACTGCAGTATCGCGAGGCATTGTGTTATTCATTCAGACTCAAAAAACATTAGAAGCAATTTTATTAATATTCCCAAAAAATGTGGTTATTTGGCTCCGTCTTTTACTGGTGTTTTGGTTTTCGTCTTCTAATTCTTTTCTTTCTCAATCCGTTTTGGCTGATTTATCCCTGTGAGTTTAGTTGTTTGCTCCGTCTTTTATTTCCTATGTATAAAAATAATACATTAACTTGCTATGAATTAATTACAAAAAAAGATATAACTCAAGCGTTACACAGTTTTATATGCAAGCAAATGCGGGTAAAAAAAATGCTACCGTAAATGTTTTAGAGTAATGCTATTGGTTACGAAAAGATTTGGTACGAAACACACGAATCATTAATGTGGACCAATGTTATTTTTTTAATAAATATTAATTAAAAATTAATATATATAAATGAGATTTGGTAGAAATTACCGCTTCGTGCAATTACACGAAAACTACTTTCGTGCTAAAAAGTATTTTCCAATATTTTATTTGTAGTATAAAAAAGAAAGCTTAATGGCCTGTTTGGATAATAGAAGTGATTATAGATAAGCTTATCCAAATGAAAATAACTTCAGTTTTACAACTTGTATTCGGCTCCTCTAAAGTGCAAAATATACTTTAGAGAATAAAATGCACAAATCCTAACCAATCATACTAATAAATGGTTTAGATTAATACACCTCAATTAGAATTATCACATCAGATTTTCTTTTTTAACAAAATAAAATCATTACATTAAAATAGAAAATATAAAAACAAATTGTTATCGTGTGCTTCACTCAATCATCTTCATGTTATGCAAAAGAACAAAATCTCTACAATTGTTGTAGTACATGTATTTGTTCTTCTCGGTCTACGGCTTTCTCTGAAAATTTCTTATTCTGCTTCTTCATTGTATTTCTTTCTCTTTATTCTCAATTGATTCCATCTATGCCTATCACAAAAACTAATTGCACTGACAAATTTATAAATGAATTGACAACTTAATGTATTGAAATTATGGGCCAAAATGTGATGTGAAATCTGTTGGAGGTAAAGGGGTTTGAGAGAGAGAAATGTTTAGTGTTGGGTGTTTGAAGTATTATACCAAGAGGCATCAGAATTTGGAATGTTCAACAGTGTTACCTCCAGCTTAGGGAAAACCCTAGTAATATAGCAAGCTATTGGGCTCCAGCCCATATGGACTCATATAATTATACAATAACATATTGGGCTTGTATGTGAACATATTATTATTAATATATATAACATATATATTCAACAAAATCCACAACATAGTATATAGGTTCTTGTTTATTAGACGAGAAGCATCTTAGTCTGTTACTAATTTCTGGTTGTTGCTTGGCTCTAGTGCAAATGATTCTTTTTTATCCTTCTCCCGTTGTTGGCTTATATAGTACTGGATAAGTGGTTTGAAAAAAAAAATCAATAAAGAGCAGTAAGAAGTTTTAAGATAAAGTGGTAGACTAAGAAGAACAACGTTGTAGTAATTGCATTAGAGTTTTGTTCTTCTGCAAATGATGAAGACAATTAGGTGTGGAAACAAGACCTCAAAGACCCTCACCATTGGCTAATTGTTAGGATGACACTGAGAGGGTGCTACATTTAGACGCTCTAACAAGGCACTCGAAAGGAGTTCAGCTGAAGGGTCAAGTTGAGAAACTCGAACAGGCAAGCGGTAGACATAGAATAAGGGTGGACAACCCGGCTCTGCCCGCATAAATGGAAACTCATCTTTCCTGCAAGCCTGGAAAGTCATATTGCGAGAATCTCCTCGTTTGGCCAACTCCAATTGGCGCCACAGAGTCGTGATACTTACAACAAATGTTATTGAGGAACGATACTTTAGGACATAGTCTCTCACCCACTCATAACTCGTAACAAAGGGAGGAGGCGAGGACGTCTCGGCACTACGACTACGCCTATTACCAGGCAAAACCATAACAAAACCACCATCACCTCTTCCTGTAGCCACCGAAGGAGAAGAGGGAAGGAATGTCGTGATGGTAATAGGTTCCTCTTCCAGAAGAGCAACAGAGGGTGGAACTCTCTCACGGGGCCGAGAACTACCCTCATCGACATGGCACGAGTCCAACAACCTATCGAAAGAGGAAAGCCTCGCGACATGTCTCCTTCGACAAGGAATCACTGATTTGAACGACCTCCCGTTCCACTATGGTTTGTTGGATGGAAACCCCAGAATCGCTTCCACCCGCGAAATTGGAAACATAAGACATCACTAAGAAATAAAGAGTACCTGAAGTAAAGAAGATAGTCAAAGGAAGAAAGAAATGCAGAGGCATAAATCAACAGCACTAGGAGGCAAGTGCGCAATATCACAACACATCAACAAATTGCAGAGAGGAAGATGAAAGAATACTCAGACGTGGCGGTGGCCGAAACCAAACATACACCCCATTTTATTGTAGACACAACCTTTCAATAACTGACGGGATTTTAAATGACACCCTAAAAAACCATGTCACGATGTAATCTGACCAACCCACATAACGCGTCTCTAAGACGTGTCCGCTTACAAAGTGACACATACAAGAAGTAATGCGCATGTATACACGCGACCACTATAAAGAAAAAGGAAACGCCTTTCTTCAATGTGCCCTCTAACAGTCATAAAGGGTAGAATTGTCAACCTCTTTCGCCAACAAGCTAGACTTAGAGCTTGGGGACCTTATGTACTGCCCAGGATCCACAAATTGACGTGACAAGTGATGTAGCATTGGAATATACATGTCACCCCTCGTCGTCAGCTCTACTACAGGAGCGGGCGCAACTCCCTTAGCAACTGGGCTATTGAGTTGATGGCTATTAATGTATTTGAATTCTAATGATAATGTTGTTATCCTTTTTTCAAATTACAAACACTCCACTTATCTAGTATATATAGATATATAGATGATCTATAAGAGTTGTTAATCTACTGTAACAACCTTGACAATCAAGGACCCGAGGTTCTCATCCAACGCTATAAATCCTAGGTTCTATCTACCATTTTCATTCATTTTAAACTCACTCACGTACTTACTTGAGTGTTAGTGTCTTTTGCTTTGCATGTCCCCTGTCGTGTTCCCAGGTTAAGGACATCTGCAAATCAAATGTGGGAGATCATGGAACCCATCTTGACTACATCAACCACGATGTTAGTCTGCTCCAGATTTCGGTAAGTACAATATGTTTACGTAAAAAATGATGAAAACAATAAAAGGTTATTTTAATTATTCTTATATAAATTTTTGGCGGCAAAAAACAAAATAAAAAGTAACTTTTTATCATTAAAAAAGGTGTTTTCAAACCATAATAAAACTCTATTATATATTGCTATCTAATCTTCTAACATACAATTAATCAGACTTACACAACAATGTACAGACTAATGAAATTAAAAATTTGATCGATATGCTACGAAATGCAGGCTTTCAACAAAGTGATTAAAGCTTTAGCATGACATAAAATATCATGAGGTTAATGTGGATTGTAAAGCTAATATGCATTGGTTAATGTTTATAGACAGTGGAGTCCATTAAATATATTGATAGAGATTCAATTATAAGTGAATAGAACCCAAATATTTATTTATATTGAACATTTATTTATATTTTGAAAATATTATATATTAAAATAAAGTTAATTAATGAAATATTAAATAAATTTTAAATCATATACTCCCTCTGTCCCATTATAATGGTCAATCTAGGTTGCTTTACAATAAGAAAAATCAATAAATAGATGATAAAGAATAACAATTTTATAAAATTAATCATATAAAATTTGTTTGTTTTTGTAGCCCATATGATTAATACAAGGGATTTAAGTGGAATAGAATAGTTAATGTTACATTAAAAAATAAAATGATAATTATTTTAGAATAAATTTATGTTTTTTACACGATGATTATTATGGGAAGAAGGGAGTAAAATTTGTGTAGTCTATATTTAATAAAGACTCTCAGGTCAATGATTATATTAATAAAAATTAATGTCTAATAGGTGATGTTAAACAAGACTTATTCCTAAAATATGTAGATTAGTTTTTCTCTCCGTTATTTTCTTTTTGGTAGAGTTTGAAAAAAAAACACAAAAAACAAGCAAAACTACAATATATGGAACTGAATTTATGTTTGTGTACCTATGTTTTCTTTTCTTTTCCTTTTTTGGCACAATGAGGAAGAAAAGCCAATAGAAAGAGAACATGAAACCTTTTGAACACATGGAAGAGAACACCATAACATTAACTTGAAAAACAGGGAGGAGGTTTGTATGAGAGTTTCAAATGGTGAATGTAAGCAACACGTTTTTGGCTTGAAGGATAACGTCAAAATTACCTTCTCATAGTGCAAAAAGAAGACGTGCATTGAAAATGTCTTGAGTTTTTCTAATTAGAACAACAAATTTATGGAGGATGTGGATCTTATTATCTAAGAATACGGGGTAGACAGAGTCCAAATAGGTTGTTTGTTGGCTATAGCTTAAATTCAAAAACTGAAGCCCTTTTAACAATGGTCATTAGTTCAACATAAGTTATGTCATGTTGGTCATTATAATGATTGAAACTGAGAGTTCACTATTGTTGGAGATTCGGTATTGACTAGTGATATAGTGATAACCGATGTCATATCGCTTCAAAACAATTAAACTACGTTAATTCTGTAGAACACGATAAACCTAGGTCGACTCAGAGACACAATCAATATGGTTCCAACTTCAATTCACTAGTAAATAATGGGGGGATTTTTATCAAACAGTTTGCATTCGTGAATAAAAATTGCAGAAAAACGTAACAAAATAGAAACTAACAAAATTGATAAAAGGTATTCTAAAACAGATTTAAAAGCATCAATCTAATTCACCAAACCAAGTAATACGAATTATCATAGTTCTCAGATAATGATTTTGTTGTGAAATTTCATTCAATTTCATTAGAAACAGTTCAATTGAATTAACTCCTAAATTAATTGAAACCACAAACCTAATTGAAATATCATCTAAATAATCTGTGATTAAAATTCGAAATTAGGAAATGAATCCATAACCTAATCCGCTTTCAATCCTAAACACATTCAAAATCATGAAAATCGAATAGAGGATTGAAGAAGAAAGTGAACACTCACACAGAATTGGAAATACCAAACTAGAACTCAAATTCTCCTTGCTTGGGCTTGGATCCTTGGATTGATTGATTGTTTAGCCTTCCATGATCATCATCAATGAAAGCCTCATGAAATGAGTGCAAGAAAATGGAAGAACAGAAATGAAAATGAAGAACAGTGAAGAACAGTTGAGAGAAAATAAGAGAAAGAGTTTTAGTTCTAAAAACTTCTAAAAGTCACTACAAAATGTGTTTTTGCTAAAATGAAGTGTGTCCATCCAAATAACTAAAATCACTATATTTAAGTGATTTTAGTTATTTGGATGGACACACTTCA
>CM023956.1:20681740-20716097 GCA_013407115.1 Glycine latifolia
TAGCCTTCCATGATCATCATCAATGAAAGCCTCATGAAATGAGTGCAAGAAAATGGAAGAACAGAAATGAAAATGAAGAACAGTGAAGAACAGTTGAGAGAAAATAAGAGAAAGAGTTTTAGTTCTAAAAACTTCTAAAAGTCACTACAAAATGTGTTTTTGCTAAAATGAAGTGTGTCCATCCAAATAACTAAAATCACTTAAATATAGTGACTGGGTCAGTAGGGAAGGATGGGCCACAATGAAGTCCAACTAATCTAGCTAATTACTAATTACACCAAGTTGGCAGCCCAAAATTCAAGTGCAGTGATTCTGACTTCCAAGCCTAAAATGACAGAATTGGCATTGGCTTATCTTTGACAAACTTGTATATCTTTTCCTTATCTTTCCAGGGACTACTCATATGCGCCATTTGGAGTTCTGTAGAGCCCTCTAGGTCCTGCACAAGGAAGATAGGTCAAGTAAGCAAAAACTCCAAAAATAAGCAACAATTATCAATTAAGCTCACTTGTTTGCCTAAGGCAAAAACTGAATTAGAATGAGAAAATAAAAGTCTAAGAGAATTCAAATAAGCTAAGAAGAATAGAAAAATATTAAACTAAAAATACTCAATCAAAATACCTCACACTTAAACTTTTGTACTCATGGGCAAAACTAAAAGAAAGACTTAGAGAAAAATTCAAACTAAAGTAAACCACAAACTAAAAGAAAGGTAAGAACAAGGCACAGACATTTTTCAATAGATGACAATGCACAAAAGTGAGAAAGATGAAAAATGAAAGAATAATTAAGGTTTCAAACAATCCATGAACACATGATGACAAGTGCAAAGTGAAAAAGTAGTCAAGTTAAAATTAAGAATGAACCAAGGTGATAGAAATCTCTCAAAGAGCAACACTCAACCTCTTCTAATGTGTATGGGTTTATGTTTACACTCAAACACCACATGTAACTAGCACATCCAAATTTTGACAAGACTCTAATTCATTCAACCTGAAATACACATGCATCAAAAGATCAAAAGGACTTTATAGGCTTGTAATGTATGGCTCGGGTAAAGGGTGGATAAGAAAATGATATTTAGGCTAAAACTAAGAGAAAAGAGGGGCAATGGAGCGTAAGCCAACAAGTATAAAGAGGGGTAGAAAAAAAGAACTTATAAGGATGAAAATGAATCTCAACAACTTTATTGCATTTTCTTTTCCTTTTTCTTTTTCTTTTTCCTTGTTTATGCATTTTTCTTCTTTAAACTTTTGCTTTGTAACTCTTTCTTTTCTTTTCTTTCCAAATCAAAACAAAATAAAAATACCCCACACTTGTTTGAAACCCACTCTCAAAACAATTCCAAGGCTCATTTTCTCCCTAAAGTTAGGATAACTTGGTTTTTCAATTTTTTTTTCTTTTTTTTTATAATGAGGTACACAAGAAAGAAAAGGTTAAAGGCTCAAAAAGGATAGCAATGGATATCAATGCAAGGATAGTTTATTTGGCTAGTGGATAAAAGAAAGAAAGCCTAAATCATCTCAATCAAAGCATGTGCAACAAGGAATGTTGAAAGAGGCAAGACAAAACATAGAGTAATCTAGCACAAGGGTGAAATCACATATGAAAGAACGTGAATGAAATAATGCGATTCATCCACAAAGGCCCAAAAACTCACAAGGCATAATTCTATCACACATTATCCATCTTAAATTCTATTTCTCAAGCCTACTTATCACTTCAACAATTGCCACAATGATTCACATCAAGCATGAAACCTTTCATTCCAACAAAAATTAGTACATTTCTCACAAATTACACAAGTTAGAAATCCTATAAAAAACATGAAAAAGTACCTAAATTCTAATTTTTATTTTCTGAATGTAAAAACAGAATAATAACCAGACAGAACAAAACAAATACAGCAAAACAATAATAGAAACAGTAACAAAAACAAACAGAAATAGAAAACAGAAAAGAGACAGATAAAATAAAAAATATACAGACAAAATAGAAAAAGGAGAGAAACAGCATACAGACTCAAAAACTAAAACAGAAAACAACACACAAACATATAAACAGAAAATAGATTCAAAAATTAAAATAGACAGAATGTAAAAACAGCAAACAAAAACAAATAAACAGAAATGTAAACCGAAAACAGATTTTGTAATCCTTTACCCCACACTTGAAATGCACATTGTCCTCAATGTAAGCATGCAATGAGATGCAAACAAAGAGACAACAAATAAAAGAAAGGAAAATGAAACTCCCCAAATGTCATTCAAGGCACATCATCACATAAAATTGGCAAGACCAAAAGATGTCTGCCATAAGCTCCTCCTCCACTTGAGGGCTCTCATGAAATAACTTGAGTTGGTGACCATTCACTTTGAAGACCTTGCCGATAAATTCATTTTTAATCTCAACTGCACCATGGGGAAAAACATTAGTAACAACAAAAGGTCCATCCCATCTAGGTCGAAGTTTACCGAAAATAAGCTTGAGGCGAGAGTTAAACAATAACACTTTTTGGCCAATATGGAACTCCTTCCTAAGAATCCTAGAGTCATAAAATCTCTTCACTTTCTCCTTGTAAATCTTGGAGTTCTCATAGGCTTCTAAGTGAATCTCTTCAAGTTCTTGCAATTGAAGCTTCATTTCCATACCCGCTTTATCAAATGTCATGTTACAACTCTTCATCGCCCAATAAGCACGGTGCTCAATCTCCACCAAAGGTGGCATGACTTACCAAAAACCACCCTATAGGGAGACATCCCCAAAGGTGTTTGGTAAGCGGTCCTGTGAGCCCATAAAGCATCTTTAAGTAGCTTGCTCCAATCCTTCCTGTTGGGTTGCACTACCTTCTGTAACACTTGTTTTATCTCTCTGTTAAAAACGTCTGTTTGCCCATTAGTTTAGGGATGATAAGCTGTAGCAACTCTATGCACAACCCCATACTTCTGAAGTAAGGATGTCAATGATCTGTTACAAAAATTGCTCCCCTGGTCACTGAATATGGCTTTAGGCACACCAAACTTGCAAAAAATATTGGATCTAACAAAATCCACAACAACTTTAGAATCATTAGTTCTAGTGGCCTTAGCTTCAACCCATCTGGAAATATAATCAACAATAAGTAGAATATATAAAAAACCATGAGAAACAGGAAATGGACCCATAAAATCAATACCCAACACATAAAAAATCTCACAAAAAATAATGGGTTGCTGAGGCATCCCATGTATATGTGTAATGGTTCCTCCTGCTTTCTGACACTGCTCGCAAGTGGTAGTAAAGTGATGAGCATCTCTAAACAAAGTGGGCCAATAGAACCCACAGTCCAATACCCTTCTAATGGTCCACTGAGGACCAAAATGACCGCCAGTAGGTGTGTCATGACAAAACTGAAGAATAGACTAAATCTCATGATCTGGCACACACCTATGGATCACTTGATCACTACCAAATCTCCACAAATAAGGATCATCCCACACATAAAATTTAGCATCACTCTTAAGTTTATCTATTTGAGACCTAGATGCATGAGGTGGAACAATAGATGCAACTATGAAATTCACAATGTCAGCAAACCAAGGAGTGATATGTGATGAATGCAAGTGCATCAAATGCTCATCAGGGAAATTATCCCTAATAGGAAAGGATTCAACAGGTCCTCAATCCTGCTCAAATGATCAGCAACCAAGTTTTCCGCACCACTCCTGTTCTTAATCTCAATATCAAACTCCTGAAGAAGAAGCATCCATCTGATCAATCTAGGTTTAGCATCAGGCTTCTTCAACAAGTACTTCAAAGCTGCATGGTCAGTAAAGACAGTGATATGGGAGCAAAGCAAATAAGATCGGAATTGGCTCTTGGTTTGTTCACATTTCATGATTTTCTCACTTCACAGACCCGATGTTCTCCCCATCAATGACCTTGGTGTCAGGAAAGGGTTTAGCTTCTCTACAACCTCGAGGAAATGTTATGTCCCTCGCAGATGGACCAGTTGTGGGACAAGTGGAGGCCTTATTGGTTTGTTGCTTTGTGGTATATGTGGAGATTTGTTGAAGCCAAGGGAACTCCTTTGAGTGCGGTGGCGGTAGCCATTGGTGTTTACTTGCAACAACAACAACACCATCACAAACATCAACAACAGATCATGTGTTATGCATGGTTTATGAAAGAGATAATTATGAAGATAAAATATGATATAATTTATTTTTATCAATATTGTGCATGTAATATATCATCTATTGTAATATGGGTTATGAGTGATCAAATAAACTCCATTGAATTTGGGATTATGGAAATGTGCATTTGATTTTATATTCAATTTGATGATGCTTCTTATCCAAATATCAAAAAATGACCAGTTTATGGAATTTCATCTATAGGAAATTAATCATGCTAGAGCTAGGGGATTGTGGGCTAAGCTTGTGAGCAACAGAGATCATTTTCATATTCTCTAAGCTTTAAATAACAAAACTAGCACTAGAAGTTTTCTCCAAGATTTTTTTTACTGTGATTTTTCATGCAACTTACCTCTTTAGATTCACAAGCACAAAATTCCTGCAATTTGTTATATTGTACTTTATCAATGTTTAAATGTGAAAAAATGGATGATTTGTTGTTTAACCTGTTTTGTTTTAGGTAGGTCATTGTTTTTAATTTTAAGTATAACTGAAATATTATGAATTCTTATTTTAGGATTTGAAGCTAGCGGCCCTAACACTCCTTCAAATATTGATCCTTGGTCAATTATTGGAAATGAATCATTGATAAATGTTGAAACTGATCGCACCTCTTGATTTGACCATAATAAGGTTGCACTCTGATTGGAGGTGTTATGTGACAACGAAGGTGACAACATCTGCCCAGCTGATGGTGTTGGTGTTTATAACCCTAGTTTCTGGAGCATGGTGAGACTAATTGATACCCTTGCCTCAAGCATATCATAAATCCTATGCGCATAGATTTCCCGAACAAGAAAAAGAAACAAACCTGATGAATAACATAAATTATAGTCTGATGATAGTGGAAGAGAAAGAAGCCCATTCATTTGAAATTAATCCTTCTCAGGTAATATAGGTGTGAGCTTTTGGAAAAAAAATTACAATATCTTTTTTAACTCTCTTATTCTTGATCTGTTTGTTTTTTATTTTATGCTAGAAAGCACAGAATACTTCTTAATATTACCATTTGTGTTGGAACAATGTTAGACACATTTATTTCAGACATCGTAAGGACACTTTGAATATTTCTAGCTGCACTTTATATTATTTTTACTTTTATTATTAAACTTCCATAACAATAAAAATTAGAAAACCATAAAATATAGATAAACTTTAGCAGTTTGTCATTTGGAAACAAGAATTCTCTCTTGTGATATAAGAATTTTATAGTTGTGCTATGTACTGTGATTTTTAAAATTTTCAGAACTAGCTAAATATACTAATTAATGCTACATTCTTTGTTTTGTATGATGCAGCTTTGGCGTTGTTTGGAGTGCTTTTAATTTCCAATGATAAGTGACAATTTTTGTCATTCATAACAGTGCATTGAAAATAGTATGAACAACACACAAGAACCAAAAAGGGGGTGAATTGGTTGTTCTTGGCCAATTAAAATTTCTTAAACAATTAGAGTTAAAAGAGATTGTATCACAAAACAACCATTGAACACTTTCAATCAATCAAACTCCAATCTTTAAAGAATGCAATGACAACAAAATATTTCTGTTGATTATGAAAAGTTATACCAACGAATGACAATTAATAACCACAAGAAAAGATAAAGAAGAAGTAGTCAACACCAAGATTTATACTGGTTCACTTCTCAACCTAGAGAAGCTACATCCAATTCTCCTAACCAACTAGTTAGAAATTCCACTAATACCAATCTGTTTCTTACAAGCTTATACAATCACTCTCAATCAGACCTAGATTAAGAACAAGAAATCTAACTCCCTTAGACTCTCTGTGATCAAGACATAGAAAATACCCTTCTCTACTCTTCCCTCTAGAAACACCTATTCTATACAAGTTTTAAGAAAGACTATTGCTTTAGTTACACAAATCAGAAACTCTAAAAAGAATTACAATCAAAGTAGTATGGAGAGAAACAACCTGATGATCCACTACAGATGAATGCAAATGATTACCAAACTTGAATCAAGGTTGAAAGACAAATCTCAGAATATTCTCTCCATGTTCTTCTTTAGAAAGTTGCCCAAAAAGAAATCCTCTCAAAGAATCTTGAAGCTTGAGAATTTGAGGGTCTAACATAGAATAACTCGTAGTATCTTTTCTCTCTTCAAAGAGGTTATCAAATTCGTTGATATTTCGTTGTTGTATTTGGTTAAAACAAGCAACATCTATTCATAGAAAATTGTTTTAACTGTCAGTAATTGATTAAATCACTTATGTAATCGATTAAAGTGTTCTTGAGCTTTCTGGAAAATATTTATGAATAATGTAATCGATTAAATGGTAATGTAATCGATTATCACAGGAAGCCTTATTCAAAATCGTTGCCAAGTAATCGATTACTACTATGCTATAATCGATTATCACAGGAAGTCCATTATGTGATTATGAATTGTGTAATCGATTATCACAATCTCGTAATTGATTAAATGTTCTTAGTTCTCAAGTAATAGATTACCACTTACTAGTAATCGATTAAATCAGTGAGAAAATATTTTTTCAAAATTTGAAACATTGAACACTTGACTTTTTATGCATTCATGAAAATCTTGTGTTTCAAAAAATCTTTTTATGAAACTTTTGCTTTTGTGAAAACATGATTGAGTTTTATGCAATGGATTATAGGAGGCATCACTTAGACATACACAAATTACATATGTCATTCAATTTAATTGGCATGTAAAAGCCTAAACATTTCAATGTTTAAGAACCTCAACTTCTTGATCCTCCCTAGCTCCCCCTGAGTCTAACAATCTACTCATTTTTGGCTTTAATCATTCCAAACTTCAATTGAACATCTTGATCCTTAGTATTCTTTTAGAAGAGAGTTCCCAGGAGCTTTTACTTGAAACTTGAAACCTAAAACAAGTGTCAAGTATTCTTTGCATAAACTCTATACATCATAAGCATTTTTATTGCTCCCCCTTTCTTATGTAATTTTGTATCATTTCAGATTAAGAACAATGTTTATGTTTAGTTTAATCAGAGCAAATGTTCATGTATTTTTCTCTTCTTATTTTATTTTACTCCCCTGCATATGTTCATTTTTCTCCCCCTTTTGGCTTATCAAAGGCCAAAATATATCAATAATTGTGAAATAAGCAAAAGAAGTCAGAAATATATAAAAGCAATTTTATATATTCAATGACTCAAGGTGCATACATGAAGATAAATCATCAAAGATCATAGCAGAATATGAAAAAATAGAAACAATATAACCAGAAACTAAACAAGATAGTCACTAAGCTAAAGATCATCAAAGTCCTTGAGACTCATCCTAGTCTCTATGTTGCTTAGTCTGGTGGTAATGTCTTCTAGAGAGGAATGAACATCAGCTGAATGTTCATGATACAAAGCTATCATAGCATCCATCTTTTGAATCATGAGAGATTCAAAAGGACTCCATTGTTGCCCAGTAGGTCCAGCTTCAACATCTTCTTCCTCATTTGCTTCTTGGTCCTCATCAGCAACTCCTTGAGGACCTTGAGCTCCAGCTGTGGTCCACCCATTTGGGATTTTCATCAATCCCAGCTTGGTGAGATACTTCATAGAGATGAGGTTGGTAATGTTGGTGGTGTTGTCTACAATCTTATTAGTCACATCAATCTTAAAGTAGTCAATAAACCTTGAGATCATGACAACATAAGGAAATTGATAGCTCAACAGCCTTTTTGTCTTCATCATGGTTTCTTTAATAGCTAGAACCTAATTGATTTGAGTTCCAATTTTCATTCCATACACCAACTAAAGATCATCATCAGTGATCTGAGAATGGTTGGTTGATCTAGGTGTTAGGATGTAAGTGGTGATGTAATGAAGAATCCTAGCTTCAGCAGTCATGTGGCCAACACCTAATCTATTTCCTATATGTGCATTAGGATCCAGCAACATACCTCTATAGGTATCCATCTTTGAGTAACCTCCAATTTCTTCTTCAAACCTCCGGACACCTCTGAAAGTGATGCCTGCCACTGCATTCCACACAGTCCCATCATTCACCATAGCCACTCCATTCACTTTGGAGCAGAGGATACCATCCATTCCAGCCTTGGCACAAGTATAAAATACTTTTACCAATTCAGGGTAATAAGTACCCTTCATCTCCAGCATTTTGGTGAGTCCTTGTGCTTGTAGCATCTCAGGGAAATTTAATCCCTCAGAGACAAACCAATTAAGCTCCAAATCTTTAGGAGGAAGAACAAACTTTGTGGCATGGAACTGTATGTAGTTGTTCCTTTCAACCTCAGTGGAGAACCAAGTATGTAACTTGTTCTCAGCAGCCTTAGAACTTTGGCTGGCTTTCCTTTTTCTGGTTTTCTGCTTCTTAGAGGAAGATGGCTGAGACATGGTGATTTTGAAATTAGGATAGGCAGAAATTTAGTAGTGGAGAAGAAGAAAAGACAGAGCAAAAACCACAGAATTTGCTTAGGGAGGATAATAGATTTTTGGTGTGAGGAGTTAGGCTTGTGGATTTTGAATTTATAGAGTCATTCCTTGTTTAAAATTTGAATTTTAAAATAATAATTGCTCTCACGATTCCAATGTAGTATGGATTCATTGAACCAAAATTTGAATTTGAATTTAGAGATAAGGTTTCAGATTTTTCATTGAAAACTGTGCAAAGTTGCAGAAACGGTTGAAGTAATTGATTACGAAGCCCCTATAATCGATTATTCCAGGGCAAAGGTATACCTCTAAACTTCATGTGATCGATTAATTCATGGTTGTAATCGATTACTCCAGATAGTTTTTAACCTATAATAGCCCTAAACCCTCTTGTAATTGATTAATACGTTGGTGTAATCGATTACATCAGTGAACTTTTATACTGTAATCGATTAATTCGTGGATGTAAATCGATTAAGTCAACGAGTAAGGCCCAGTTCTGGCCTTAGGTAATCAATTACTATATGTGATAATCGATTATTATAGAGAATTATGCAATATGAATAGTGACATTTATCAAGATTCAAATTTTGCTACATGTGATGCATGATGAACTTGTGAGTTAAATTGCATGTTATCAAACACATCATTTACATGCTAATCAATGTTATATTCATCAAGAATACCTAGCAAGTTTCTTAGAGCAAAGAATCTATCTCTAGCAATGGGTTTTGTAAATATATCAGTCAATTGATTATTTGTATCAATAAACTCAATTGTGCAATTACCCATCATTTACATGAAGAATGATGCATGTAATCTGAAGTTTTGAACAATATGTATGAGACAAAAAAATCATTTTCTTAGACTATTAAAGCTTTGTGAGTAATGACTGATTCGTAAAATCAATTTCTTAACCCAAAGGCTTTAAATAGAAAACAAATTTAATTGCATGTAATCGATTAAAACGACATGGTAATCGATTATTTTAACAAATGTAATCAATTAATAGCCAAGTAATCGATTAAAGTGTTCTTGAACCAATCTGAAAAACTGCCAAGAACAATGTAATCGATTAAAACAACTTGTAATCAATTCAGGTAGTTCGTGTCAACTTAGAAATAAGCCTATGTAATCTATTACGATTAGTGGTAATCGATTAAGGCAGTCCTACATGATAAGCCTATGTAATCGATTGCGAATTACTGGTAATCGATTAAAGTGTTCTTCAAGACTTTTTAATAGATTACACAAGCTAGTAATCGATTAAAGCAGTGCATGAACGCTTTTCCAAAAGCTTAAATCATGAGCAACTTCATTCTAAATGCACATATGTAACTTTGTATGATTTTCTCAAATCATGAATGCATGTATGAGATTATGTTTATGTAATGCAAGGATCATTAGGTAACTCTCTTGAGCAACTTAACATATTACAAATGCCTTCAATTGATAGGCATGTAAAAAGCTAAAATCCTTTAGACAAAAGGATTCATTCTTGACTTGCTATTCTTCCCAGCTCCCCCTATATCCAACAATCTCCCCCTTTTTGGCTTTGATCATGCCAAATATCGATTTGAACATTTTTTGTCCCTTTTAAGTGCATGAGAGAGATGAATGATAGGAGCTTCATGCTTAACCTGAAAGCAACTTAGCCTTTTGCCAAAATCAAGTGTTAAGTAACCTTGCATAAGCAGAAAATTATTTCTTTGATTGCTCCCCCTGTTTTAGATAATCTTTCATAGATAGAAGATCAATAGTTTCAAGGCAATAAGAGCAATAAGGGTTCAGCCATTAGAATCTATTTATTTCTCCCCTTTATTTCTCCTTTATTTATCCCCCTATTTGACTTGTCAAAGGCAAAAATTACCATAGTTAAAGCAGGATAGGCAGAAGAACGTAGGAAAGACACATAACATTGATTCATTAAGAAAACAAAGAATACATTGCTAAATGTAAAAACAGGACATTAAACAGAGCAACAAAAAAAAACATAAAACCAACAGAACACAACCACAAGCAGCTTAATCTAGGGCATAACATACCCATGTAAAACCATCCTAGACTCAATGTTTTCTAGCCTAGACTGAATTTCTTCCAAAGATGAGTTGGTCTTAACCTTATGCTCATGATGTAAAGACAGTAGATGATCCATCTTTTGAATCACAAGGATTCAAAAAGGTTGTATGGTTGTTAAGCAGGGCCTTCTCCAGCTTCTTCTTCTTCAGCACCTTCTCCAGCACCTTCATGTGGAGGATGTTGTCTAAGCATTTGCCATCCATAAGGAGTCTTTGATAGACCAAGCTTGTTCAGATGCTTTTCGTTGATGAGGTTGGTGATGTCTGTTGTGTTGTTAACAACCTCATTTGAAACATCAATCTTGAAGTAGTCTATGAACCTGGATTTCAAAACAGCATAAGGAAATTGATAACTAATCAATCTTTTAGCTTTCAGCATGATCTCCTCAATGATGAGGATCCAGTTCATCTGAGTGGAAGTCTTCATTCCGTAAACAAGTTGTAAGTCATCATCTGTGGCTTGAGCATGGTTGGATGACCTTGGAGTCAAGGTGTAGGTGATTATGTAGTGGAGAAGCCTGTCTTCACCAGTCATGGAGCCAGAACCCAGCCTAAGCTTTAGCCTGATTTGAGGGTCTTAAAGCATCCCTCTATAGGTGTCAATCTTGTTGTAGCCATCAATCTCTTCATCAAATTTCCTTACCCCTTCAAAGGAAATTCCAGCCACCTCATGCCAGATTCCTGAAGTAATTTCCATGGCCACCCCATTAACTTGAGAGAAAATGGTTTCATCCATGCTTATCTTAGCACAAGTGTAGAACACCTTCACAAGTTCAAGGTAAAAGATACCCTTCATCTCCACAAATTTCTTCAATCCATGTGCTTCTATCAATGCAGGGAATTGAAATCCTTCAGCCACATACCAATTTAGGTCAACATATTTGGGAGGAAAGACAAGTTTGGTGGCATTGAACTGCACGTAGTTCAGCCTATCATTTTCATTTGTGAACCACGAACTCAATCTGTTTACAGGAGGGTTGGAGGATTCACCAGCCTTCCTTTTGCTGGAT
Source organism: Glycine latifolia (assembly GCA_013407115.1). Classification (NCBI taxonomy): domain Eukaryota; kingdom Viridiplantae; phylum Streptophyta; class Magnoliopsida; order Fabales; family Fabaceae; genus Glycine; species Glycine latifolia. Next base: position 20,693,405 of record CM023956.1, read on the forward strand.
TTAGCTTTCTTAGGGGCAGACATTATGCTTTTTAGAAGAAAAAGATAATGGGTAGAGGTTGAGAATGAGAAAGAGAAGAGAGAATGCTCAGAATACTCAAGCTTGAAGGTATGAATTTTCCATTGATGAAGAATTGAATTTATAGAAATTTGGGGTTTGAATTTGAATTTTGATTAGGTGTAACTGCTATTTCGTGTATCAAGAACAATAACTACACCTAACAGGTTTGAATTTTGAATATCTAGACAGGATAGGCAGTTTATATTTCCAAGGAATATGCAGTTTTTTTTTGGAGTAACGCCATAGATAATTGATTACGAGCGTATGTAATCGATTAATTCGCACATAAATAAAGCTTCTATACAAGGTGTAATCGATTAAATCGAAGAGTAATCGATTACTCCAGTGAGAACACAAAACAAAGTTAACACACAGTAATCGATTACCATATAGTGTAATCAATTATTCCAGTCCAAGTTAGTTTTTGACAAAGATTTTATAAAATGCGTAATTGATTAATTCGCATTGGTAATCTATTACTCCAGTGTGACCAAGTTTTTTGGAGTCAGTTTAAACAGTGAGTAATCAATTAATCCGCCATAGTAATCGATTACTTATGCATAAAATTGTTACTGAAAAGCTTTTAATCAACAGATAATCGAGTATTCCATGGTGTAATTGATTATTCCAGTTCATTATGCAGAACACTCACTGATTATGCAACAGAATATGCATTTTGATGTTTGATCAATCATTCAATGATTTAGCAGCTGGAAAGTCAATTTAATGGCATGCTAGCATATGTTGGATTCATCAAGTATACCTAGCATGTTTCTAAGTGCATAAAACCTATCTCTTGCCAAGGGTTTTGTAAATATATCAGCCAATTGGTTAAGTGTATCAACAAATTCAATTGAACAATTACCCTTTTGGATATGATCCCTGAGGAAGTGATGCCTTATCTCACAAAGGACCTTTTTTCATTATCAACAATTTTGATTGGAATCAAAGGACCTTTTTTCTATTGCATTCCATGCACCAGGGTCATTTAATTGAATGAAAATATGCATTCTATTTTTCCAAAAATTGAAGTTTTCTCCCTCAAACATCGGAGGATGATTGAAGGAGACACCCTCCTTGAAGGTAATTTGTGTGGTATTCATTTTCTTTGAAAAAAGATAGTGATCTTGAGTAACACACAAGAACCTGCTCTTGATACCAATTGAAAATAGTATAAACAGCACACAAGAACCAAGAGGGGGGCTGAATTGGTTGATCTTGATCAATTAAAAATTCCTAAACAATCATAGTTAAAAAGATCATATCCCTAAAAAGTCCAAGATAGCTTTCAACCAATCAAACACCAATCCTCAAAGAATGCAATCAAAAACTTTTTCTATTGATTGTGAAATGTTGCACCAATGAATGACAAGTTATAACCAGAAGAAAAGATAAAGATGAAGTAGTCAATACAAAGATTTATACTGGTTCACTTCTCAACCTAGTGAAGCTACATCCAGTTCTTCTAACAACAAGTTAAAGTTCCACTAATAACTATCTCTTTCTTACAAGCTCTTTACAACCACTCTTAATCACACCTAGATCAAGAACAAGACATCTAACTCACATAGATTCTCTATGATCAAGATATAGAGAAAACCTATCTCTATTCTTACCTCTAGAAACACCTATTCTAGAAAACCCTTAAGAAAAACTATTGTTATAGTTGCACAAAAAGAAATTCAAAAAGAATTTACAAACAAGTATTATGGAAGGAAACCATCTGATGATCCACTACTAATGTATGCAAAAGATTACCAGACTTGAATCAATGGTGAAAGAAAACTACTTCAGAACTTTCCTTCCAAAATCTTCTTTTGAACTTTGCCCAAAAAGAAATCATCTTTAGAAATCTTGAAGCTTGCAGATTTTTGGGACTAACTCATAATAGCACTTGGAATTTTTTCTTTCTTCAAAAAGCTTATGAAAATACTTTGATAATTCGTTGTCTCTTTTCAAAATCACCCAACAGCTATTTATAGAAAACTATTTGTAACTGTCAATAATCGATTAATTCACTAATATAATCGATTAAACTCATTTATATAATCGAATAATTACTCATTTAATCGATTAAAGTGTTCTTGAACTTTCTGGAAAAGATTTATGAGCAATGTAATTGATTATTTCGCAATGTAATTGATTATCACAGGAAGTCTTTGTTTCAAACACATGCCAAGTAATTGATTACCACAATATCGTAATCGATTATCATAGGAAGACTATTCTGTGATTTTATGTAGTGTAATCGATTACCATACTCTTTTAATTGATTAAAGTAAACTTAAGTAGTAGATTACCATTTGCTGGTAATCGATTAAACCAATGAGAAATTGTTATTCCAAAAACTTAAACAAGGAACACTTGGCTTTTGATGCAATCATGAAATCTTTATGTTTTAGAAAAGCTTTTTCACAAAACTTATGCTTTTAAGAAAACATGAATGCAAAACCATGAATGATCTTTATGCAATGGATCATAGGAAGTCTCATCTTAGACATACACAAATTACAACTACCAATCAATTTAATTGGCATGTAAAAAGCCTAAATACTTTGCTGCCTAAGAGACTCAGCTTCTTGATCCTCTTGAGCTCCCCCTGACGCTAACACTTGACCTCTCTGATGAAATTGGCTTTGAGAAATTTGTCGACCTTTTCCTTCACTGCCTTTCGTCTTTCTTCTCCCATATCCTGCTTCTTCTGAGCTATTGGCTTGGCCTGTGGACATATTGCCAACTTGTGGCATATGACGCTAGGATCAATGCCCGACATGTCGAATGATTGCCAGGCGAAAAGTTTTGCGTTTGCAGAGTACATCAGCTATGTGCCTGTTTTCATGACTAGTGAGGTCTTTGCTGATCTTTGTACACTGCACAGGTTTGGGTCCGAGCCGCACTTTAACAAGCTCCTCGATTGGCTTTGGTCCTTTGTCGATGTTGTCATCATGCAGGTCCACATTGAAGGTGTCGTCATAGTGAGTTGTATAGACGATCAGGGTGATGGATCCTTTGTCTATGCTTACCACCTGACTGGTACCCCCCGAAGTGGGATGGTACCTACCCGGTTTCCTGCTGGGAGGATACAATGCCATTTTTAAGCTTTTTGCGTAGCATTGTTGGGCTTGCTTTTGATCTGCTTTGACAGTGATAATCTCTCATGTCATAGTGGGAAACTTCACTTTTAAGTGAGGCATGGAGACGATGGCCCTAAGCTCATTTAAAGTTTTTCTACCAATTAAGGCAAGGTAGGCAGTGTCAGCTTCGACGATCAAATATCTAATGGTGAAACTCCTGGAAAGTTTACCTTGATCGAAGGTGGTCATAAGGTCCACGTACCCCCGGGTATCTACCCTCTCTCCTGCAAAGCCTAGGAGGGGTCCAAGGTGAGGCTGAATCATGCTTGATGATACCTCCAATCTCTGAAAAGTCTTCCAATATAAAATGTCAGCAAAGCTACCTTGGTCAATGAGGACCTTCGAGACTCTGAAATTGGCGATTATGAGGGAAACCACCATCGAGTCATCCTGGTTGAAAGGATCGATCCCCTTGAAATCGGCGACTGTGAAAGTGATAGGAGGGAGGTTTCATGGTGAAGGAGCATCGACATAATTGATATCAATATCCCGTATGGCACGTAAGTGTCTCTTTTGAGACTGGCTAGTGAACCTCCATAAGAGAACCCGCCCGCGATGGTGTTAATTTCACCACGGATGTGCTGGGCAGGATCGTTCTTCTGTTGGCAAGCAGGCTGACGCTCCTGTCTATGCTGTTGTGGCCTATGTCTTCCCCCGTTTTCAATCCTGTCTCTTCTTTTGTCGATGTCTCGGTTTCTGTCCCAATTCCTGTATTGGTCTTCACGTCGACCCTCAGGTCTGTTTCCAGTTGAGGGATTGTCAGATCTTTTTACAAACCTTGACAAGTACCCTGCTTGGATAAGTTCTTTTATTTTGTCTTTCAGGGCCCAAGATTCTTCGATATTATGGCCATTGCCGCGATGAAATCGACAATATTTGTTCGGGTCCACTCCTGGCTTGAGAGATTATGAAGATAATGGTGTTGGCAGGCTTACCTGTATCTTAGTGCTGAATGCTTCTTCCATGATCATGGCCCGATTGAGCATCAAGAGAGTGTATCTCTCGTACCTGGGTCTTCTCGGGAGAGGCTGGTGCTTGTCCAGGTTTTGCTTTTTATCCGACCTCTGTGGATTGGCCTTGGTTGTTACTTCATGCTTCTATCGCTTCTGTCCGGCCTGTCTGACTTCATTCTAGAACTTATACATATCCTTCATCTGTATGTAGCCTTTAGCGCGTTTGCGAATTTTGTCCATGCTAGAAGGAAGTTTCTTGCATAGACTATCCATAAATTTGTCAGGCCATAGTGTTATAGCATCATTGAGTGCAATGCCACTTCACGATTAAGATTCCTGATTTGGATAGCAAGTCATCCAAACCGTTCCATGAACCTACAAAGAGGTTCGTCATCTGTTTGACGCAAATTGGCCAGTGCAGAAGAATATAGCCTATGAGATTGGCTAGTTGCATACTGGGCGCTGAACTTCTTGACTAGGGTGTGGAAGCTGTCTATAGACCTCAGGGGGATTCTGCCATACCACATCAAAGCCATAACACAGGTATTCATCCGGATCCGTACTGTCGTTGTACATTTCTAGGTGGAGTGATTTCCACCTAGGAGGAATGTCGACCTCCATAACACAGTCGACAAAAGGATGTCGCCATGTTGTGCGCCTTTCTGGACGGTATACCTATGCTGAACTGGGACCGCCATGAGGGTTGACATGTTGTCGGGGGTGTGATTCTCCTTAACTTAATTTGTTTCTTGTGAGGGGGGAGTGCTTGTCTCCTTGTGAATGTCTCGCTCTGGCCTCCAACTGATCATGGTCAGCTTTTAGCCTTCAGATCTCTTCTTCGTATCTTCGCTCCATCTCCGCTATGTGATTTTGGAGTTGTTGGATGGTGTCTGCATTAGTAATTGTAGTTTATAAAGGGTTGGACGCCTCAACGGGAGTGCTGCATCTGATGCTAGAACACGTACTGACTATTGACGGGAGTTCTGGTGACTTGTGAGGATGCGAGGCCGCAAGATATGTTTTACTACTGCCCCACGGTGGGCGCCAAATGTTCTTACCAAAATCTGGAAATGTCACGTATGAAGTTGGAAGTGGTCCAGGTAGGTTCCATACTTTACACGTCGAATGGGGATGTCGGCCTTGTTAAGGACCTGCAAAACAAAGGAAAGGACTCTGACGCTCAAGTAAGTACATCAATTATAGAAGTATAACTGAGTAAGAAAGTCTGAGGTGGTCTCGGAGTAAAGAAGAGTATAAGGTTTCTAAGCGTGTCTCAAATGGTGAATGAGTGATTAGTAAAGGTTTAGAGAGAACATGTATTTATAGCGTGGAGTATGGGCCTTGGGCTTTTGTTTAATAGTTAATTTGTTGACAATATGAACAGATAACAACAAGTAGTTATGTAATTTGAATAAGAGATAATGTGTACCTTGTAGATATGTTGTTACTTGTAGATAAGTAACAGCTTGTAGAAAATCCCTTGGAGATATTCTAGGAGATAAAGTGATTACACTTATTTGAATAAGTGTAACAGATAAGCTGCTGCTGACTAGGGAGACCCGGTTGTTGAGGGTTGATGTTTGTGCTCCTATAGCAGGACTGACAAGCATGTTGTCACTATAGCAGGGTTGACACGGAGGGTAGAAATATGCACCATTATTGTAGCAGGTCGACATAGTGGGTGGACACGTGTACAATAACCCCACAGTAATGGCGACGTGTAATTTCACCATTTTGAACTGTACACGTGTAAATGCAAAAATATGGCAATGTGTGCAACACGCTTTTTGTCTTTATTACGATTTTACCTTGTTCCTTGTTTTGTTTGTATGTATGCTGATTGATCCCTAATGTATTTTGCACATTTAAAAAGCAAGAATTATGTGGTGCATTTTTTGTGGTTTGGGACTATGGAATTGGAGAGGACGCTAGTATTAAACTTTAGCACTTTTAATTAAGTTTTTGGCTAAACTTTGGGACAATGCTCTCTTTAGCACTATATCAAACTTTGATATCAATGTAGTTCATTTTAATATATTTTATTTTATAGCAAGAGATAGCACTCACATTGATATATGTTATTTGTTATTCTAAGGTAACTGATAGCACAACCATACGATAACAAATCATACAGCAGTATTAGTTCATTTATACCAGAAAATGAACAAAATGAGATATCAACCATATTAAGAAACCATGATTTCATTAATAAATTCATTCATTCATTTAATGTCAAGGCACTAGTTACAACAGCCATGCCATGTCGTTATCAACCTACTAACTAAATTTTAATCTGAAACTGAAACCATCTACATCAAAATAGTCACATACAAAATCTAGCAACACCGAAATGACCTATACTGAACCCACTACATCAATTGACCCTACCAATTAATCACTACAAACACCAACAACAGACACAATAGAATTCCAAAAAACCAAGTTCTGAGAATGCCTTGGTGACACAGATCATCAAACATGTGTGCGTGATGAAGAGCAACACACCAAATTCTGAAATGGTAGTATGGAGGGAAGCACCGAATGAGATAGAGGGAAGGTTGACACAGGCTTTGAAAACAAAATAGAAGGTGTAGTGGAAAGTGAAAACATCACAAGGGATTCCAAGATAAAGGGTGTGTCTTATGAGTTGGTTCCTTCTCTCTCATGCGACGCTATCAGACATGGAAATGTGATTTGAGAAAATTGGAGAAGTAAAATTATATTTAAGTCAAATAAAAAAGACATTATTGTTAGGCTTTATTTTCCATGATTTTGTCTTCGTCAAAGGAAAAAACTGCCAAAATCATTTACAAATGAATACTTTTTCCTAAAGAGGTAAAAAAGGCAAGGAAATAGAAAAATAATAAAAATGAAAAATCAAAATACAAATTAACACGGAGAATCAAAAATATATTTTAGTCTTAATTATGCAAAGAAATTTACAAATACATCAAAAACTAGAGATTTTTTTTTTGTGATGGTGTGTGACAAAAAGTGGTACAGGGAGAGCTAGGAAGTTACCCCAAGTTACTTGGTAGGCACACAAAAACATACTCAAAATGTCAATAGAGGCAAACTTAGAGGCTACATAAGCCTTAGCTGCATGACATACATCCACTTTCAAGATATAGAATGGAGGTTCTTTTTTTTTTTATTCATAACAATCCAACTCAAATACAGTAAATCCTCTTGATATAGAATGGTGTGTTAAGTTTGATTGTGGTCAACAAAATGAAAGAAATTTGTATGTGGTAATTACAAAGTTATAAGTTTATAAAGAAATATACTTAAATATCATTATTTTTCACAACTGACTAAAAGAAATATACCTTTTTTTATAAAAAAAAATATTGCTAACTAAAAAAGAGACTGGTCTTTTTTTACTAAGTTATCTAGTTTAGTTAGAGAAATAATAAAAAAAGCAGTGGATAAGTGACAATTTTTTTTGTCTTAATGCATATTAAGAACATTATATTTATATATATATATATATATATATATATATATATATATTAATAAATAAAACAAACAAAATGTTAGGGAGCAAGGCCCCAAAGCTATAACTTCGTTCGTCCCTTAACAAATTATTTTTTGAATATTTAATGTAACTAGAAACTTAAGACAACTTTGAGTATATATTGATCAATTAATTTGTAATCAACTATATTTACCATAAAAATTAATATTTATTGGTACATTTATAGCTAATAATTTAACCATTTAAATTCAGTGAAACATATTTATTAATGAATACATTTATCAATAATTAATATTGAATCATATGCAGTAAAGATTTTGATACTATTCTTTAACTATAAATTTCATGTATGATAACATACATTGTTGACTTTTATTGAATCATTTTGTATGTCAACAAATTTTATTGAATCAACTAGTCAAGTACCATTAACATAAATAAATGAATTTACTTAAGAAAATTAAATATTCAATATATCGGTCAATTAATTTGCAATCAAATATAGTAGTTACCATAAAAATTATTATTTAATATTACATTTAGGGGAATGTTTGGTATGGATATTCATGTATGTTAAAATTATTGTTTTTTTATAGAACACAAATATCTTTTAACTAAAAAAATTCATGTTTGAGTCGGGTAAAATATTACTATGAATAGTAAAACTCTCCCACTAAATATTTTTTTTCCTAAATTCTCCCACTAAATAATTAATGTAGCTTTATACTCAAAATTCAATCTCGAGTATTGAATTTTAGAGGAAAACAATATCTTGATAGTGTAAAAAATTATATTTAATTATTCAATTATAATTCATCATGTATGATAAATTTAGTAATTTTAAAATATCTATCTTAAAGTAATTCAAACAATGATATATGATTAGATGATAATATAAAATTATTTTATACTATTAGTGCATATGCATTAAACACTTAATTTTATTTAGTCATCTTCTAATACTTAGTTATTGAAATTTTGGTTGCCACCTTAAATTATTTCCATTGACCGTCAAGATGCAAACGTTGACCGATAAAAATAGTGACGTACACATAGATATAATAAGTTCATCGTGGTCTCAATTGGCATACATAATAATAATAAAAATTTAAGGAAATACATAATATAATATATAATATCCATAATTTCTAACTTCAAATTAAATAAGAGATTAATGTTCAAATGTTCTCAAATATATATATATAAAATAACAAAAAAATGTGTCATGTTCTTAAATTCATTTTAATTTTTTTTTATCTCAGATAAGAAATCAAAATTAATAAATTTTTTTGTCTTTATTAATTCTTTTTTTTAAGCTCCTGTAAAATAAATTATTTTTTGTCCCTCTACCTTGAAAACATTAGGCCGTGAGTTTAGTGTGTCTTCTTTTTTCTACTTTTAGTTTATTTTTTAATAATTATAAGAAAATCATATTATAAGTTTATTTCATATTTTAAAGAAAATAACAAAAGATATTATCACTGTTTTTAAAATTCTTAAAAGCATGAAATAAGTCTAAAATGATATTTTCTAATTATTAATAAATATATTGATCAATTGAAAATATAAACAGATTAGAAAAGCGTAAACCTCAAGCTATCTATGTATCTTTTTATATATCCAAGACTATGGGGAGATCAACTTGCATTTCTTTAGAACTAGATGTACCATAATGAGTAGATCGAAGCCTGGAGAAGGAGAATGGAGATCACGTAAAGTTTTCTCAGGTATTCGCACCTTCTATTCTTTTTTCGTTCTTTTTTCTGCATGGCTATGATTTAGACGACGATTAATTGCAAGCATAATTCAATATTTTTAATTTCCAGGGTTAGACAAAGAATGTCGTGGACATGGATTCAAGCATCTCTCCAGCAGCAGGTAAACATATGAGAAAACCTTTCTAATATTAAATTGTGTGAAAAAATGTGTGTTACATAAACTAATTTTGGCGTAATTGTTGTGTTCTAAAATAAAGAATTGATCTTTTTTCTTCATAGATCAAGAATCTTGTAATTAAAACACGTTGTACAATTCCAAGATTAACTATTTTTGTATCAGAATTTCAAGATTAATATTAATCCTTCTTTCAAAATCCTTCGATTAATTAATTGGTAAATTCTTAGAAAAAGATGTAACAAAAAAAAGTTCTTAGAAAAAGATTCGTTGTAGCTAATGGCAAATAATATGCGTTTGTTTGTGTTATGCATGCAGTGTGAGAAATTTAAGGAATCCGGGGTACTTAAGTTTCATCATGGCTACACGAAGGAATACAAAGTTTATAGTGAATTCAGAGTCTGTTTGGTGATCATACCACAATACGTGTGAAAGGTACGTATGCATAATCTCCCATGAGAGTATAAGTAGTTGGACCAAGCACATAGATCAACAATAAGGAAAAAAGAGTACATTTTCCCATATCGATCTATTTATTATGTTCATATAAATTTTAAATTTGAATGTAAATAAATTATTTCAGTTGCTCATAAATATATCTTCATATAAGTTTTTGCTCTTGTTTTTAGTTGAATGACTTGAATATCTAAGTAATATTATTAATGACTTATCAAATTCTCAATTGGGTTTATGATCGAGGATTCGAGGGGTAAATTAATGGTTTTGCTCTTATGCTTAATTTAATACATGTACAGTTTTGCTTTTCAAATTTACTTTTAGTTTAATTTCACGTAAGCTTAACTGTTGAAATAGTGTATTTCCCCTTTTCTTTTTGTATTTTAGGCAAGTTGATTAATCGAGAATCTGGTCCGATAGTTAGCTAATTAATTAGTGGGTTAAGAAATCAAAAAACAAAGTCATACTCGTGAATTTGTCCTTGAGTTGTAATTGTGTTTTTCTTTGACCAAATTTCGTTATTCATAAAGGGAAGGGAATTTTCACATTTTTTTCCTATAAAATATCAATTGATCAGTAATGATTATATATGTAAATTCCATTCAAGTACGAATTAGATATGAGATTATTCTCTCCATTTCAAGAAAGTGAAGATTCAACAATTGTTTAGAAAATAAAACTTATTATTTTTTTTGGTAGTGAAAAAATATATATGTACATGCATTAAATGTAAGCAGATACAAGAGCAAAATTGTTTATACACCATATTGTTGGTCAACAAGATAGTATATATGAACACAACAGAAGTAATTAATTTATTTTGAAATTATCATAACAGATCATGTTTAGATATGGTGCTCTTCTCCTAATTGTTGATCAATGAGCTTGATTCAATGACTACAAGGACACTTTGAATTACCTAACCACACACGCTTCCCTTTCCAGCACGACGCTCCATCTGAACCTGCCACAATAGTTTCTATGCCATGCAAAAATTGCTCCTTTTAGACCCCCTTTAGCCACCCTCAGAACCCTAGCAAAATACCCTCTACTTGCAATCCACCACTAGAAAGTCTAGCCTCTGCGTCCCCAGTCACCACCCTTGGAGGTGGCAACACCATAGGACCATGATTCCATTATGAATTTCGTGTTCCATCCTATTGCCATTGCTAATAGCAACTTAAGTACTTCTGCTTCCTTGAATTTCTCACACTGCAAAAACAACAATCAAAGGCAAGGAATATCAATTCATCATATCCAAATTCAACCCAGAGATATCCATCCATTTGGTATGTATTTAATTACACCATAGTTTTTTTTTTCTATCAAAGTTTATAATTTATCAATTACTTTGTTGCATAACCATATATACATACATACATACATCATACAACAAAAAATCTAGGGGACTTATGTATTGTACATAATGGCAAAATTACACGTAGTCATTACTGTGGGGTCATTATACACGTGTCCACCCTCCGTGTCAACCATGCTACAACAATAGTGCATATGTCCGCCCTCTGTGTCAACCTTGCTACAGGTAACAGTCTACCTACAAGGTACACATCATCTCTTATTTGAATTATATAATTGCATGCTATTATCTACTTATATTATCAACAGATTAATTATCAAACAAGGCCCAAGGCCCATACTACACATTATAAATACAGGTTCTCTCTAAACCTTTAATCATCTCATTCATATTGCAAATTCACCTACGGTGAACACTGTGAGACCATCTCGGACACTCATACACTCAGTTATTCTTTTCTAATTGATGTACTTACTTGAGCGTTGGAGTCCTTTCCTTTGTTTTGCAGGTCCCCCTCCTTAACAAGGTTGACTCTCTATCCGACGTGCAAGGTCTGGAATCCACTTGGACCATCTCCATCTTGGCACATGACATTTTCAGATTTTGGTAAGAACATTTGGCGTCCACCGTGGGGCCGCGGTAAAAACTACTAGTCTCAAGCGCCACACTCGCATACATTGGGCACCACCAATACCAACTACTAATTCAAATAGTCTTTCTAGTCGTTGGATCAAACTCATTGATCAATAATCAAGAGAAGAACATCATTTACAAGTATGATATGATCCGTTATGTTCATTTCAAGACAAATAAATTATTTTGACTACTTAAATATTCTATCTTCTTGACCAACAATATGATGTATAAACAGTTTTGCTCTTGTATGTGCTTATAGTTTAATACATGCACAAATATATCTTTCCACTACCAAAAATAACAAGTTTTTTTCTTCAAAACTATTTGTTGAGGTTTTACTTTGTTGAAATGGAGAGAAAAGGAAATGGAGAGATCTATTCTCAAAATTTCTCATACATCTATTTCGTACTTTAATATGAATTTATATATATGAAAAAATTGTAAATTTAGATTAAACTACGAGTTAAAAAAAATGTCTCGTTATTACTTATCAATTGATATTTTATAAAAAAATATATATAATAAAAAAATCTCTTCTCTTATAAATAATGAAACTTTGTCAAAGTAAAACTCTATTTTACCTTAAGGGCAAATCCACGAGTATGATATTGTTCTTTGGATATTCCCTTAACCTACTAAGTAATGAATCAAATTCTGAATGAATTATATTGTGTAAAATACAAAAAGAAGTGAAATATGTGAGAGAGAACAAATTTCTATATTTTAATTTAATAATTTTTATATTGTTGAAAAAGAAATTCATGATGTGACAATTTTAATGGAGTTGTATCAATCTAAACCATCTATTATGATGAATGGTTAAGACTTGTGCACCTTACCTTCTAAAGTGCAACAAACACTTTAGGAGGAGCCAAGTACGCATAACAGATATTGGATCACCAACAGAAAACAGCATCAAAACGTATTTCCCGAAAGAAATAAGTCCGCGGTGAGAAAATACGTTCCTCACACAATGTTACAGATTTTAGGAATAGGCAGTTTAAATTTGATATCAAATCTTTCGACAGCAACAGCTTCAAACGAAATTATATAGACCATAGACCATATATGTATACTGTACACATAGAAGGCAGAAAAGTATATAAATTTCCAGCAAAATTTCGACAAGAAATGAACGACTTAATCTGTGTTTCTTTTTCCATTCCCAAGTCTCAAACGGACATTCAATGTAAATCAACCACTCGCACAACATTGACGTTCAATGGACTTCAACAGAATCAAACATGCCCTTAAAAATATTGGTAACTGCAAAACCCAACTCCAAAAGTTGTATTAAATCATTCAAGATAGTACGCATATAATAACATTTAATAGCAACACGATCCATTTGAGAGGGGACTTGCCTAAGTAATGTTATCCAGCTAAACTACATCAAAACTAGGAAATGGAAAGATTCCTTCAAGAATATAGCAGAGGCGATAAAAGTTCTATAGCGCATTTAAGAGAAAATTCAACGGATAAAATCTCAAGACAAATTAAATTATAAACCAAAAACATTGAATAAAAACTACCAAGCACTCAAAGTCTATTCATATCCTAAAGATTTAAGCAGCAGTTGCTTGTTGGGCGGCAATCCTTTTCCTAGCTTCCTCAATGATTGATAGCTTAATACCTTTACCCTTGGGAAGAGAGATCCATGGTTTTGTTCCCTTGCCAATGGTGAACACATTGCCCATTCGAGTTGCAAATTCATGTCCAGTGGCATCCTGAACATGGATAGTCTCAAAGCTTCCCTTATGCTTCTCTCTGTTCTTGATCACTCCAACACGACCCCTATTCCTTCCACCTGTCACCATGACTACATTCCCGACATCAAATTTGATGAAATCAACAATCTTGTTCTCCTCCAAATCAAGCTTAATGGTGTCATTAGCCCTGATGAGAGGGTCTGGGTAGCGGATAGTGCGACCGTCGTAGGTGTTCAAGTATGGGATACCCTTTTGCCCAAACTGCACTGAGCGAACTTTGCAAAGCTTGAACTGCCATCACACAAGAAAGACACGTGAATCATAACCAATAAGTGGGAACTAAGTTTGAAACGGAATTCAAAGGACTAAACAAGCCCAAAAATCAATGCTTCATAAAAGCATCAACTTCAACACCAAGTTGGTATAATATAAACCAGAACTTAACACAATGAATCCACAAAAGAATAGTGTAATTGCATCTAGGGGTAGGGAAGGATGAAAAATTCAATGTAACCAAACAAAAGTACCTTAGCCTCGTCATCCCTGACTGAGTGTAGACGGAATCGGCCTTTCGTGTCATACAGCAGGCGGAAGTTCTCATTTGTTTTAGGGATTGATACAACATCTATAAAAATATAATTTTAGTAAAAAAACAGAAGAAAAATCATGGCTCAGAGCAAATCAATAGAAATTGTAGACTAGAAACATAATGTATTGCGCTGAACAAACTCTATCTTGTACTATAGGGGTAGCTGAAGTCATATTTCATTAGGCAAAACAACAACAACAATAAACAACAATAATAATGAATTACCATAGCAAAGTATGTAAATCCACTGCCCTCAACACACACAAAAAAGAAATAGCATATTGACTTGAGAACATGAAGGAAGCAGCAATTCTTAATTTTCACAAACTACATACATACCCATAAAACCAGCAGGGTATGTTTTGTCAGTCCTGACTTTGCCATCAACAAGGACATGTCGCTGCATCAGAATAGCAATGACTTCACGGTATGTCAGAGCATACTTCAGCCGGTTTCGCAAAATGAGTATGAGTGGCAGGCATTCCCTCGATTTGTGTGGTCCAGATGAGGGCTTAGGAGCCTAAACAGGAAGAAAAAAAAGTCCACATCAGTCTTTGAAATGCATCCTTGAAAACTTTTCATAAGATAAAGAAACTTTCACTTACAAATGCACCACCCAGTTTGTCAAGCATCCAATGCTTTGGGGCATTCAGCCTCTTCAGATGCTTCTTTAATCCTCTCGCCTGTTACAATCATAAATTGAAGTTCAAAGCTCAAACACAAATTAATTAAAAATAAAAAATCTTCAATATCAAATCTAACACTAAACAAATAAAACTCAGGGTTACAACATACGAATTCCCAAGCTGCCAACATAATTTTTATTTTTATAGCATACAAAGAAAACAGATGATATTCAAAATCCAATCTTCTTTCAGTTTCATGAGCAAAGCGAAATCTAAAGAAACCCCATTCAACCCTTTATATGGCATGAATCTGTTACTAAACGAACAGCAACGCCGCGATTTGAAACACGGATCTGAATCTAAATTCTAAACAGGTTGCAACACTATGATTACAGAAAACTAAACTATGAGTTCAAATATAACAGAAATTGGACTAAATTATGTCATTTCATGAAAATCGGAGAGTTAATTCGAGTAAAATGCCGAAAGAAAAAGGATCGAACCATTGTGAAGAGGAAATTAGGCAACAATACTCACCATTGTGATTCGCTACCTAAGCTAGAGCTCCCGCTAATACGGCTCCCTCCCTCCACCGAACTGAAGAAAAGAAAGAAGAGGGGTTGCGACGCTTTAAAACCCTAATATTTATTGATGAATTCGTTTCTCCTTATATTTTTTGGTCCATGATAGAACTCCACAAACTAACTGATCAAGGCCCAACAAGAGGCCCAAACAGTAATTCAACAATTGCTCATCGTGGCCCATATTTCCAAAACTATCTGTCTTTCAATTACTGCTGGCAGCTTTTTCACTAAAATATTGTTGTGCATCTCTACAAGATATTGGATCAATTTGTTTAAATTTAAAATAAAAATTTTTAAAATAAATATATTTTTAAAAAAAATTAATAAGCATATAAAATTTATTTCTCAAAATAAAAAAAAATATTTTTTAGCTTAAATAATTTAGACAAACACACTAAAAACTAAAAAAACTACTTATTTTATTAAAATCAATGTTTTTAACAAATAAATTTAAATAAATCAGCCCATTATTGAGAAGAAAAGTGCTATGTACACACTCCTTCAAACACAATTTCTCTAATTTGTTAAAAGTTATTGAAAATTATAAAAGTCAAAAGAGGGAATCATTAAATATAATATGGGACTCACAAAAAATTTTATTCTTAATAAATTTTAACCAATAAAAGATAATACGTTCAAAATAGTATAACACGATGTGTGTTCCTAATAATTATCTGATATACCGAAGAAAAAATATTTTCATTATTTATCTAGAAAGGACTAGTATTTTATCCAAATATGTAAAGGAAACTTCCATTATATATGTCAACAAAATCTTATTGAGATGTCAAGAAAACTTTGGTAAATAAATAATTTTTTTAAAAAGTGAAGGATTTTAATTGCTAGTTAGGAATGCCAATAGTAATGTCCATAAGTGAATTACTACTATAATGGGCTTGTATTTGTACTAAGACTACCTAGGGTATCAATTGACATTTTCTTAACTAGAAAAGTATAATGTGGGTTTTTTTAATCTTAATTATTTGATTTATCCAAAAAATAATGCGGACTAATTTAGAGTTCAATAAATAAAATTTGATCAAAATTTTTTTCTGTCAAATATCAAACTTAAGTAATATTCAAACGATTCAATCTTAACTCAAACACATTAAACATTTGTGTAAATACTTTTATAATAGTGTATGAATAAAAATAAACAAACAATCATTGTTATTTTTCATTAGTATCCTCTATGCTTGTCAAACTGCACTGTATATAAGAATTAATTGTTTTGTAACTGATTGAAAAGGTCCTTAATATTTTTTTAGATTTACTAATTATACATAAATGATAATTAAAAATATATGTATTACTTTTCTGTTAATTTAAATTGAATTTTTGTTACTGTTTTTTATTCAATAATTCATAAATGATTCAAATTAATCGTTTAATTGTATTTTAAATTTGAAATTTTGTTACTCTTATTTGTATTTGAAATTTTAATTTTTTATGTACCTTTTTATGCAATTGAAATTACTTGATTGTCCCTGAAAAGTTTTGAGGGTAAAACTTTTTGTGAAAAGTGTATATTAGTTTAAGTAATAAAGGAAAGATAAAGGATAAGGTATTGAATTTTAGTTTCGTAAATGAAGAAAAAAAAATGTACTAAAAGAGATTTATGTTATTAAATGATTTTATCTTATTCCACTCTCATTAATTATTTAGTGTAATTGTTGAATAACGAGGAAGACAAAAAAAATTATTTTATGACTAATGAAGTTGTGTATTAATAATTATTTTTTAAAAGCTTTGTGTAACAGGGGATTCAAATCACCAATTTCACATTTGTGTTCCATTTCCAACCCACTTATCAAATTTTGACATGTCATTTAATATGACACATGCATTTCTCATCCAATTCCCAAATTGTCCTTAAGAAATCCCTAACCACGTTGTCTAGTAGATATTAACATGACAACATTATAAATAAAAAAATGCCGCTATGAATAAACAATAAGAACCTCACGTAAAGAAACAATCCGATGAAGAAGAAAAATCTATTGTGAAGAAACAATCAAATGTGATAATGAAGCATAGCCTCTTTTGATTCATAGATAATAGATCTAACTAAAATCATAATAAAACAACTCCAATGATTTAACAAACGTCGCTTGTTTGATTACAATCATATTAAATATTTAAGCAAAGAGAATGTTGTTAGATGAAACCTTAAGGTCTTTAGTTTTTAATTTTGCTTTGATAATCGTTTAATAAATGAGACATTTGTATTAAATATTTAGACATGTATGTGATATAGTCTTAATTTTTCTCATGTTTAGTTATTGATTAAATATGAAGTGGATGAAGTATTCTTATTCTATAAGTTTCTTAAGAAGGTACTTTTATTTGAAATTAGACTAGCAGCATCAAATTAATTGATTGTCTCATTTGGTAATCGAAAGGATCTATAACTTAGGATAATCAATTACGACATTTGATAATCAATTATCCAACTCTTGGAAACAAAGAGAAGCTATCTGTGTGATTCTATAATTAATTATCACACATGATAATTGATTATCTAATTAGCACAGAAGAAACAAAAATTCCCAAAATGAAACGAATTAATCGATTACCCTCTTGATAATCAATTAATCATTTTATGGAAATGTAGAACAAAGGGAATTTTTGACAAATTAATTGATTATCTGATTTTATATTCAAATATATTTGTTTTAATTGTCAAATTTATAGATACCCCTATGTGTTTTTGTTACGAGAGACTCTTGATTCGTTCAGTTTTGGAGAAAAATATTTCAAGAGAGTTTTATAAAAGAATAACATTGTAATTAGTCTGAAGATTGAAGTTGATAAAAGAATCATCTACTTTACCATCATGCATTGATCATCTTGTGAAGAAATATTGAAGATTAAATATCTACACATTTCAGGTGTATTTAATCATTTATCTTTTAATCTTTTAGATTGTGGTTCTTGGTTAGGATTCAAGAGAAAAGATTTGATTTCTATTAGAGAATTATGTGTGCATAATATTTGTACTTATGTTCTCTATATAGTGAAATTTTTAAGAGGACTTACAACAACTGAATGTAGATCCGGATTAAACTCAACTAGTATAAACTCTTGTGTGATTCTCTTATTCTTCATAACTCTGAGTCTTGTAATCATCTTAGTGGTGAAATTGATCTCAAGGGCCACCGTAATAGAATCTGTTTTTACACGTTTTAATCACTAAAGTATATGTTTTCTAAAGATCTTTTGAAAAAACTTTGATTGGTTTAAAAGGGTGATTTTAATCTGTGTTAAGAACAAACTGATAAAGATTTTTTGAAAGAATCTATTCACTCCCCCTTCTAGATTCTCAGCATAATCTAACAAATGTGATTTCAACCCGAAGCAGATATACAAGTGCATATTGTCTTTGATCGAATTGTTTCTTAATATGCATTAGACTATTTTATTTTATTTATTTTTTGGTCAGTTCCATATGATTTGTTGGACAACGGGGTTAGGAATTTCTTAAGGAAAATTTGGGGATTAGATGTAACATACATGTATCATTTAAATGACATGTCAACAAATTCGATTGATGAGAATGGTGATTTGAATCCATTAATAGACATGACAATAAAATCAAAACTTGTAGATACTTCTTAACCCTAACTTCGACGAAAAAACTCACTTTGATCAAGATCAGGATCAAATTTTTCCTAACTCAAAAAAGCAAGGTTGGGATTAGGGTTAGGTATATCACTCCATGACACGACCCTTGCTCTACTATGTATGTATTTATAATAGCAATTATTAATAATACAATTATACATTTATATATAATTTTATTATTATATATAATATTTGTCATTATTAATTGTATAATTATTGTCATTTTTTATTTTTATAATTATTTAAATACAGAATAATTATTTTAATAGTTAAATAAATATTATAATTATGATACTTATTAAATAACAAAATTAAAATATAATTTAGTTCTTAAATATCTTTATTTATTTTTATTATTATATTGTTTGAATTGAAATATAATTAATATTAATTTTTGATTTATTTAAAATATATGAATAAATAAATTTATAAAAAAATAATGACATGAGTTTCTCAAATTCAATGGAAATGAGAATCAATTTAATTATTTTGCTCTCACCAACAAACCCAAACTGTCTCGCCTTCTACGGAGACGGAAATGGGAATACTCACCTGCCATGTCTATGTATTAATAATAATTACTACTGTTTAGCGTTAACTTCATGATTTTTCTAAAATTGTTTCATTTATGTACAATTGTACCAATGATTTTTGAGCTTAAAATTTGATGCATATTATTCATATTGTCGACCATTAGGCCCGTTATCATCCATTTAATAACACTTATATATCAATGGTGAAATTACTTAAGTTTTAGTTCATCTGTTAATGGAAAGACTAAAAAGAAAGTACGTTGAAATTAATTAGATTATGTTTGAAAATGGTAACTGAAAGTTAAGACCATAATTCGTAGCTGAAAGTTGGTAATTGAAAAATGAGTATTGTTAAGTTAGTCTATTAAATTATAAATATTTGAAAAAATTGTCTATTAAAGTATAATTAATATAAAATGATAAAAATAGACACATTTATACAATATTTATGTGTAATTTTAATGTTACTTTATTGATAAAAAATATTTTGGAAATTTATAATTTTAGTTGTTAATTAATTTAAACTCTTGTAATTTTTATTTATAGCTTGATTATTTTGATTATATTTTTCTTTTAATTATCTTAATTTTTTCATATTGTGTATTCTATTATTCAACTTATACTATATTTTTAAGTAGATTAACATCATATTTTTGCTTTAAACTTCCCCTACCATTAAGCCTTTCTTGATTATTTTATAGTATAATGCTTAAAGTTAACAGTATAGTATAAAAATATTCAAAGAATAAGAATAAAAAAAAAACTATCATCTATCAATATCTATATCTTGAAGCATAACATCAGAATAATAAAATAAGTTTTGCAAATAGTTTAATGGTTGAAATAAATCATGTAATATAAAAGTATCTAAAAAATAATAATGAAAATAAAAAAGTATTATTTAGCATTATCAATATCTTATGTAATAAAAGGGTAAAAGTAAGAAAATTCTATCTTTTTTATCATGATATTGGTAGAATTATAATTATGAAATCCAGTCCAGTCATTGACTCGATCAAGATAGTGAATCAGTGGTTCAATTAATGAGTCAGTAATTGGTCTAGTTTGACTTGATATATATTAAAAATTCAAAATTATATATGTATCTATTATATATAAATATATAATTAAAATTATTTGAGTAAGAAAAATTCATTCATACTCTAAAATCCAAATTAAAAAAGTATCCAATCTTTTTTGTTTAAAAAGTCAATCAGGTCGGACCGATCCAATTGGGATTCGGTGACCAACTTAGCCGAGTTTGACATAGTCAATTTGGATCAATTGCGTAACCTGTTCGTTCGAAAGCGGAACTGACATGCTTAGGCCACCACTCCAGACCAGGTTTGATAACACTTGTACGAAGTATTCAACTAGTTTTCAACATATATAGTAAGCACACACAAGATAAATATTTTCCTTTCAATATGATTTATTTCATATTCAAGACTAGAATTTGAATCCTGAATGACTTGATTAAGAGACACAAATAACTATTACTTATGTTAACTAACCAATAATACTATAAAAAAAATTATATCTCATGTATAGAAAAAAGGTAAAAAAATTAAAATAAAGTCTACCTTGTGAGTATAAGAATAAAGAAAATATAATAAAATCTTAAAGTACAAAGAAAATTATATTATATTTAAATAAAACGTTACTATTCGGAGTAACATTAAAAAAAACGCTATAAACTTCTAAAACCCCAAAGTACAAAGTTTATGGGGATAAAAAACTACACATAAATAATATAAAATAATTTTACAATATTCAATAACACTAACATATGCATGATAATTAAACTAAAAAAAAAATTAATAAGTACCCCTATGATCCAATTTATTGCGGTGTGGGCTCACTTGAACGAGTCAACTCGCTACCAACATTGGTCTGTTTCCCAGTTCATACCAGTATAGCCGGAAAACCCCCACGACGATGATGACGACATTCTGAGCGGCTGCTGGTGATGCCGGATCAAGCTTCTATCATAGTTGGCACGCTTCTCAGGATCCAACAGTGTGCGGTACGCAGCGTGTATCTTCATGAACTCGCCCGTAGAGGATTCCTTTCGCTCCACCGGCGCCACGTCAGGGTGGCAGACCCTGGCCAGTCGCCGATATGCCGCCTTTATTTCCTCGTCGGACGCAGTGGCACGGATTCCCAACATCTCATACAACGTCGTGCATGAAGCCATACTGTGAGGGCTCAGATACGAAACAAGCCTCCGTTGTTGTTGTTGTTGCTTCTCTGTCCAAGTGGCGGTGGAGAAGGATACTGTTGATTGGATTCTGACTTGGCGCGGCGACGAGGAGATGCTTTCACTAGAGAAATTAGTGTATGTGGCGGTGACAATAGAAAAAGAAGTTGCAAGCATGTTTCGGCACTGTCAGAAGTTGAGGTTTGGGAATAACCTGAAGAGGAATGAATTGGCTGATTAGGTTCGTATATGAAGAGTAAGATAAAGAGAAGGTCAAGGTGTGGGTCCCACTATAAATGTAACTGTGTGGTGTTTGTTTAATTTTTATTCATGTTGGTGTTGACTCTCACGCAGTCACGCGTCTGTTATATCATTTTGTGATATTAAATATATATATATATATATGGTAAATATTAAATATATTTTTATATTTTACTTATTAATTACATTAATTTTATTATTTAATACTAGCATTTTTTATAGAAAAAATAAGATGACTGGTAAGGAAATTTGAAAAAGAATTATGTCATCACTTTTTTTTTGTCATCAACAATGTCATCTTTGTTTCTTTTTCTTTTAAAGAAAATCTTTCTCCTTTTTAAGATATATTAGAGTGTGTGACTGGGTTAAATATTTTTTGTGAATATTTTTATAATATATTTTGAGTATATAAATATTTTTAAATTTGTATTAAAAAATATTTATCATTAAAGTACAATATCCTTAACCATTAATTGTTATCATCCATTATGATATATAGTTGATTATACATATGATATTTTGGAAGAACTTATACATATGATTTAAAAAATAAATAAATGAAAAAAGTAAAAATTAATTATGTGTTACATAAGTTAGTAATTTAAATAATTATAGGTGAGTTTGTGAAACCGATTAAAC
>CM023956.1:20738860-20793746 GCA_013407115.1 Glycine latifolia
TCTGATTTACTTATTACAGATTTCAATGATCCAATTGAATCAATTGTGACACACACCTATCCAGATATCAAGCACAATTATAACAATGAAGCCTTTCTAAGCAGCAGGGCTATTCTAGCTTCAACAATTGATATTGTGGACAAAATAAATGATCATATTTTAGACATTATACCAGGTCAAGAACAACAATATGTAAGCTCTGATTCCATTGACATGACAGATGTTGAAGAAATTGAAACTGTCCAATCTATATTACCAGAGTTTCTACATTCATTAAAAACATCTGGCTTGCCTAATCATACAATCAAATTGAAGATAGGCACACCTATTATGTTAATCAGAAATCTGGATCAAGCAGAAGGGTAGTGCAATGGTACACGACTAATTGTATCAAAATTGGCTAATCATGTGATTGAAGCGCGAATCATTTCTGGGAAAAACATTGGTAATACAGTCTACATTCCACGGATGTCATTATCACCATCACAGTCTCCTTGGCCTTTCAAGATGATTAGAAGATAATTCCCAATTATTGTTTCATATGCTATGACAATAAATAAATCTCAAGGGCAATCACTTCAATCTGTTGGCTTATATCTTCCGTATCCTATTTTTAGCCATGGGCAGCTGTATGTTGCATTTTCAAGAGTAACAAGTAAAACTGGTTTGAAAATACTCATTCATGACAAGGAAGGAAAACCACTCAATGTTACTACCAATGTAGTTTTCAAAGAAGTTTTCCAAAATGTTTAGTATGTTCCAACTTTGTATCAAAGTGCATAAATACACTTCTCCTTTGAGAATTGATACTTTAAACCTGTGCATAGACCACTCAACTCTGTTACATTAGAACTGTTATCACTGCACTTATTACTCTGTATCATTAGAACCTTGATTAACTGCAGTATATTAACAAACACATACCTAAACCTTGTATCAACACACCAAAGACAATGTTTGGAGATCACAATCCAAATATGAATTCCAACCTATTTTGCAAAAAAAAATTGATCTTCAGTTTTAAGTATCAAATCTTACACAATAAGAAGCAGCTGCAGCCAAGCACAATAGTTGCTGTATAATTGATTCAATTTTAAGGCTACATCTGATTTTCTTTCTTATTTCAAAGTTTTTATCACATTGTTATACCAAAAATTTAAAGTAACATAACAGTAGGACTTGTCCATCCAAGTTTACATAAGAAACCCATTGATTTGCTACTTAAGACGCCCAGCTTTCATTTTCCTATGAAACAAATCAAATGCATTAGCCATTTTAATAAGAAATTATAATATGTTGTTTTGCTAAAAGGTGTAATGTCTTTACCAAATTGGTTTTGCCGGTTTGCTATAAGTCTTGCATGCAACAAGATTAATATCTGGTGAGAAACAGTTGGGCCTTAAACTTTAACAATGTCGATGCAGCAAAACTTTGACCAAAACACCACACCAAATTGACCACCTTTGTACCATATGACTTTTATTAACATCAGCAGGTTTAATAGATAAGAAACAGTTTGAAATTTTATGAACCAAATTGCACTCATTTGTGGCACATTTGTGGCATACGTGCAACTCATTTGTGGCACAGACAGACCAATTACATTTCAGACATCATTGGGATAGTGTCTCATATACTCACATTCAGTTAAGCTAATTGTTGGGCCCATGTGTATGGATTAGTTTATTGCACGTGCAAAGAATAACACAAATCTGATGGCAGTCCAATTTTACCATTTGGTGGGCCCTAAATGGCAAGTGACTTTTAAAACTTAAGAGACACAAACGTGCAAGCCGTGTACTTACCAATTAGTTCATGTCTTTTCGTCTGACCAATGCCATTAAATAAACCTACTATTCATTCACCAGCCATTATCAAAACCATTCACTCCAAACATAGAAAACGCAAACCTTTCTGAATAGCAACCCAGAAATCACAAAACCTGCACAGGTGAAGGCATACAGGACCACAAATCACCGCTAACCAAACGACGATCCGTTCCTTCAACCGTCAATAGGTCAGTATTATCATTTGTGTTTTTCACTCTGCTTTACATTAAAGGAAATGATAAAATCATTCTCATTTGCTCATTGTTATATATTCTACACAATATTGTGTTGTATGATGATAACGATTCAAAACATTATCACTTTAAATAATGTTCGAACAATGAGGAATGGCGTTTTGTGGAACCACAAACCCGTTCAAATAAACTTTGTTTCAATGCTCTGTACAATCTCCATTATCACTTAAGTACTCTGTTCAAATTGTCTGTATTACCATTTTCTAACCTGCCTGGTTTATGCATTTTAATCTCTATTATCGACTCAGTTCAAATGGTATGTATTAGTCTATCTGTTCAAATGGTCTGTATAATCTCCATTATCAACTCAGTACTCTGTTTCAATCCTATTTAACCGTTCAAATGATGCATTTTAATCTGCTATGTGTGCCTATCATATTAATGGTCTGTCTTAGTCAACACGTTCAAATTGGCATTTATAGATTTTTTCTGCACTATAATATCTGTTCCTTCATTGAAACAGTCTATCTTGACACCTCTGAATTTTTATTGCTTAATTGTCTCTGAATAATATTAGCAACAATGGATGATGAACAACTAATCCGAAAGGAATTGGCTCTAGCAATGATGAATATAAAAAGCAAACCCATTGAAATTATCAACATAGTTCATGTGAAGGACCAGGTTAGATATTACCTGTGTTAATTATATCAACATTGAACTTGTAATTTTGACTTCTGACTTTTTTTTGCTTATGTTCATTTAGCCTTACGCAGAGATAAGCAGAAGTTTTGCCTTTACATGGAATGCTTATTTGGGACGCACCTGGCACCTTATAGATGCTGACGGTCAACATCACATGGTTACCTACAACAAAAACCTTCAACATCCTGCAATATCTGGTGGCTGGACAGCCATTAGAGACCATTACAAGCTGGAAGGTAACCATCAAATTACACTGATCCATGCAGCTCAATCAGTGTTTTTAATGACTGTCTATAAATCCATCTCTGAACCTCAAGCCTTTCCTAAATGACACTCACTGTATAAGCAAAACCCAAACTCAGCTGTATTCCACCTTCTACTCACAGAATACAAAGTCAAATGCAGTTGCCTTGTAAGTTAAAACAATATATACTTACTGCTTTCTTTATTTAATGACTTATTTTGGTTGTTTCCATAGAATTCTAACAATAACAAACATTATTTCAAGATCTGCCAAGTGATATGTACTATTTCCTTAAAGAGAATGACTTCACCTACATTAACTTTGAGGGAAAAACTCAATGCAAGTTAGTGTATAATGATTGGCGGAAAAGCGTTAAAATTGGAAGTGGGTGGAAAAGCTTTGCCAAAGACAATCACTTGAAAGCAAACTACGAATTCATTATGGAGTTTCCAGACCCTACCCA
This sequence comes from Glycine latifolia, assembly GCA_013407115.1. Taxonomy (NCBI): domain Eukaryota; kingdom Viridiplantae; phylum Streptophyta; class Magnoliopsida; order Fabales; family Fabaceae; genus Glycine; species Glycine latifolia. The sequence goes on from CM023956.1 coordinate 20,742,296, forward strand.
CAACATTATGCTTTGGTACATATGTTGAATACATGGGGGTTTATTTAAGCCAAGCATATGAAGACAACAACTTTGGCTTTTTGTTTACCTTAAGTACATGTATTTCATTTTTATATGTTTTGCAATTTACATTATGAACTTGTGTTACAATGTTAAACTTATATACTTCATATTAGCTGCTTTTATAATATTGGGTTTTATCATTTCCAATTTTACATTATGCGATACTTATGTAATTTATTAGACCAAATTACCATTCTTATGTGATATACAAATTTAAAAGACAAAATAATTAAATTTGATAAATATCTAATTAAAAACTCAACATAGTTTATTTCTTACTTTTCATGTTCTACATTTTATTTTATAACATAGAATTTAATAGGCAAAATAAATAAACTATAATAAATAGAATTTTAATCACACCAAATAGTTTGGAAAAAAAATAGTAGGTTTTACTATAGTGTGCTAAAAACAATAAAATTAAAATGTTTAGGTTTTACTAGACTTTTTGATAAGTAAAGAAAGAAACTTCTTTTTGTCCTTACTAGCGAAATTGCCACAAATTAATATTTCCAACCACAATTATTTTTAAATTTCCTTCCCAATCTGACATCAGTCAATTATTTTATATTTGGATTTTTGACTTTGGTCAAAAATAAAACAAACTCAATTATTTACATATTTTTCGTCAAAACTAAATTTACTTAAATTTGATTGCGTAGCGTAGCGGAGCAACCCGTGCGTGTGCGCACGGGTTACTGACTAGTTTTTTTATAAAGACAAGGTTATTTTATATATAGGACTGTACAAGAAGTACGGGTGATGTTTACAGTCAAAAAATTATGTGAGCCTGGCAACTAAAGACTTCAGGCTATATAGCATCCAGAAAACATATAACCCAGATGAAACACCTGTGACTATGAGTGCTACTGTGAGTATTTATTAATAGCATCAAGCTCCCTCTTCACATCTTCAATTCACTCATATATCACCACACAATGTCATAGTGTATACAGTACAAATCTTATCATCAAATAAACCGAGTATTTAAAACAAGAAAAAAAAACATGTACTTGACAATATAATTTTTTCTACATAATTATTCAATTATAACTCATTTTATATAATAAATTCATTAATTTTTAAAATAATTATTTTAAAATAATTCAAACAATAATTTATGATGAATAATTTATAAAACTATTTTACAATATCATCACATATTAACTATATAAGATTTCACTCACTTACAAGAAAAATTATTACTTAATCTAAGACTACCACGTCAATTGTGATGTGATGCTCACGAGTAGAAATGTGATATGTGAATATGTGAAGATGCTTAGAGCATCTACAATGAGAAATTATTCATTGGGTTTCTTAATCAATTTTTGGTGGTTACTGTAATACTTTTTGTGGTCCACATAATGTTATATCACTCATAAAAAAATCATATAAATTTTTGCTCAAATACAAAAAACGGTAAGAAACCACAAGAAATTTCAAAAAATCCACACATTTATATATTTTTTTTATTAAAACTTATCATTTTTCAGTTTTTATGAATACAAATAATAAATATGAATAATTGAAGAAAATATTAAATATCAATTAAAAAATAATAAAATGACATAATGTTGAAACGAAATGTGTAACAATAAAAAATAAATTTTTACATAATGATAAATAATTAAAGACAATGACATTGAAATTAAAAAAACATAACGATGGAAAATAAAAAATATCACATAAAATTAATTATTGTTATTTTCATTTCCGAAACGTTCCCTAATATGCTCAACTAAATCTGCTTGAAATTGATGGTGTTTTTGTTTGTCATGAACCTCTTCTCTCTTTTAAAGATATGTTGATCTGATACTAGGGTGAGCACCTAAAGATATTTCGAATGTTGATGTGGTGTTCCCTACAATATCATAATCAATATTATCTTTATATGTGTCACGTTCATCCTCGACAATCATGTTATGCAATATGATGCATGCTTAGATGATATTCTTCATTTTAGCAACATCCCAAAAATGTGTCGGACCACGTATAATTACAAATTGAGATTAGAGCATTCTGAACGCCTGTTCTACATCCTTTTTTGCTGATTCTTGTCGTTGTGCAAATAATTTTCGCTTTTCTCCTTGTGGCATTGAGATGGTCTTCACAAATGTAGCAAAGTTTGGATAAATACCATATGCTAAATAGTATCTCATATTATATTGAGTTCTATTCATTGTGTATTGCACTACGAGCACACGTCCCAAATAAACTTCATCAAACACATTAGATCCATTTAACACAGTAATGTCATTATTTGAACTCGCGGTGCCAAAAAATGCATGTCAAATCCACAAGTCTTGTGATGTCACCACAAGTCTTGTGATGTCACGGCTTTAAGAATGATTGTGGGTTGCAATGATCATCTCGACAAAATTGACTTTTCCTTGCCACTGGACAATTTTTCCATTCCCAGTGTATACAATCAATGGAACCTAACATACCTGGAAATCCGCGTGCCGCTCCCATTTGTAGTAGTCATTCGGTGTCTTCATTATTTGGTCTCTTCAAGTACTCATTCCCAAATATGGTGCATATGCCTGATACAAATCGCTCCAAGCATTCCACTGTATTTGTTTCACCAATTCAAACATATTCGTCCACGCTATCAGCAAGTGAGCCATAACCCAATATATGAAAAATAGTTGTGCACTTCTGTAATGGAGATAGGCCTTTTCGACGCAGTGCATTGACCCTCATTTGAAAGTACTCATCATGATTGTTGAGTTTATCTACAATACGAAGAAACACATGCCTTCATATACAAAACCTTCTTCGGAACTAAATCTCCGTGTACACATGATTTACTGAGAAATAGTCATTGAACAATCAATCATGACCTTCTTCATGAATCTGATATACCACTCTTCTCATTTGCCTACGCCCAGTGGTGTTGCCATGTAGTTGATGTTGACTCTCAAGTATCAACCTAATGCTTTCTTCATCAGTGTTGTCTACCAAATCCTCATCTATCATTCGATCCAAAACTTTATCTAAATCGATGTTTGTTTCCATTATATGGTATTTGAAGTGTTTGAAATCAGAGAGAAATATTGTGTAATTTGTATGAGAACATGTGAAAATGATGAAACATTGGACATTTATATAGCTTCATTCATGACGACTAGTTTTGTAATGACTAGTTTTCAACATAAAATTCTGAATTTAAGATACAACAACGACTTACATTGTTAAAATTAAATATCAAACACAACATCAGCATAACATTCAAACATAAGAACTAAACTTTTAAGTGAATAGTTTTTTCTAATATGGTCACAATACTTTTCTTGGTCTTGGCGTTACTGTTCTGACATGTTATATGTCTTTCTTGTGCCTCCTTTAATTGAATAAGTTTTGATGTGTTCACATCTTTGTCCTTCATTATACTTTCTATGCCAAATAAATCGAGAGTGTTAGAAGCTTTTTTTCCTTTGCTATTCCTTTTTGCTGTTTTTTGTCCAATTGGGCGAGACATTGGCAATGGCTTATCATATTCTTCGACTTCAATGGGTGTCTCTAGGTTAGAAGATGATGAGTAATTTCCACCAGCAGAAACCTTTGTTCTTTTTAAACAAGTTGACATAAATTATGCATCGAATTTTGGTTGATCTTTCAACAACAACCAAGCATTCTCAACCTCAATTTTTTTACAAGTATCCTGTGAGTAAATCATATAAGCATAGTCATAACATCCTTCTCTGAACTTCCACTTCTCCTATGTTTATCTGCTTGTTTGTAGCATCCGTTAAACTTTTGAACTGCAAGGTGGACCCTGTTCCATCGAGATTTCAATTGAGTCGAGCTTCTTTCACAAAATTGTCTGCTTTCACGCACATCATCATTGTTGTATATATTTTTATCCTTGCCCAATATTGTTTTGATGTTTGGTTGACACCTATTATTGAATCCTTTGACACATTGAGTGTAACACCCTGAAATTTCGATAACTTAAAATATATGTGTGATGTATTCCTTGTATAATTTGATTAATTTATAAATTAGGATTAGTTGAAATGTTATGTGAATTATTCATTTGCAATTGCTTGGTGTAGATGTCAAGTTATGTGGAGTTTGTTTGAGATGCGTTGTATTTGAGTGATTCCGAGTTTGACCCAAAACCTGTTTTAGTAAAATCATAATTCTGAATTGGTTAACCATTGTATCGTCTTCAAATTTTAAAGGTCTAATCCATATATGTAATGTTTGACCGTTGGGATTGGTGAAATATTATCTGAAGCTCAAGATATTAATATTTCACAGAAGCAGAAATTTTAAAATTGGGTCAACTCGCCCAAGCAAATTTTGGAAGGCATTTTGGCTCGCCTGGGCGAGTCAAGGCGGTTTTAAAACCATGCAGCAGCCTCCAAATCATGAAAATGGTGTTATTCTTCCCCCAAAACAGCACCCAACCCCCTCCCCCTCCTCCTCCACCACCACAGCCACCGTTGACCGCCACGAGTAGTAGTTTCTTACCGTTGAACCACCGCACAGAGAGAAATACTTTAATTGAAGCAGAATCTTCAAAACTCAACCCGAGGATTCGATAGAGAACAGAGCCTCCAATCCTCCTTTCTTGGTTTCTTTGAGGTAACCATGATTTCCTTGTCTTCTTTTAGCTAGTTTGAAGTCTCTATTGATATCTCTTGCGATTCAAGTACTGTTTTTGGTTGTTTCTATACTTCCTTTGAAAACCCTTTGAAAATGAGATGTTGTAAAAGTCTCCTTTTTATGAAATTGATGTCATTTCTGTGATCCTTATTGAGCCCCGGTCACATTGGTGTGATCGGAATTTCAAAATGATGTCTTCCGGTGTGAACTCCCAAAGCACCCTTTTAGCCTCTTTTTAAATTTGAGTGGGTAGCTGACCCCAAATGTTAATTTTGACCTTACCTTTGAACTCTATACTAAATTATCTTCGATTTGGTATATAGAACTCTGCGTTTGGACCAAAGCATGTGAACTTGAGAAATCTCAAAACGACGTTTCAAGGAGCTAACAGAGGGATATAGTTAGGTAAGGAGAGTTTATTATTTAGTTATAGTTTTGGTACCATAGTTGGGGAGTCAGGGAGTCCAACTATGAGGATATCTGTCTGTCCCTGTTGCGTGCTGATTTTTTTAAGAAAAACTATGTTTTTAACTAATGGGATGCGATGTATTTAAGATTGATGTGTGTTTGTTCCTGTGTGTGCTCGTTTTCAAGAAAAACTGTGTTTTAACTAATGGGATGCGATGAATTGGCTTGTTAATGGATAAAACTGTGAATGATGTTGTTGTTGTAATTGATTGAATTTTTGGGAAAAGTCTTAATTACAAAGGAGACTCTGTCCAAAATTTTATAATATGTTTTCCTATTTAATTCTTTATTAAATCTTTAAATGGGCATAAAAGTGTGTTTTCTATATTGTAGTTCTCATCTTTAATTTAGAATTTCCCTAAAATACCAGTCTCATGGTAATATGAATTGTGGATGGATGAGGTGATATTGATGTCATTGATAGTGTTGAAATGAGATGTTATTTGTTGGTGAGGATTGAATGAAATAATGATGATGTGTTTGATGATGTATAAATGATATAATGATGATGTGGTTTATGATGTTTAAAATAGATGATGATGATGAAATGGATGTTGATGTTGAAATGAGATGAAGTTGATGTTTATGAGGATAATGTTGAAATAAGATGAATTTGATATTAATGATGATGATGATATCGAGATGAGGTGATGTGTATGTACACTGATACCCATAGGGGGTGCATGATTGGTCATCCTTGTGGGGAAAGATTTATTCTTGGCCATGATCATGCATTGATGGTGCCCATGGTTGTTATTATGTGATGTGGATATACATGGATACCCATGGAGTGTGTATGACTGGTCATCCTTGCGGGAAAAGATTTGTTCCTGGCCATGGTCATACATTGATGGTGCCATGGTTGTATGCTATGTATATATACGTGGGGTGCAGTGACCGGTTGGTTATCCTTGCGAGGAAGGATTTGTTCCTAACCACTGTCAGTGCATTGGTGAACCCACATTGGTGTGTTATGTATGTATATGGAGGTGTATGACTGGTCATCCTTGCGGGGAAGGATTTGTTCCTGGTCATGGTCATACATTGATGATGCCCATGTTTCATACTTCATGTGCATGGATGGAAATAGAATGAAGGCACGCGCTTACCTGTGGGTTTCAGTGGGTTGAAAACGCAAGTAATAAGGGGTCATCAGGTTTGGAATTCCCTAGCGATGTTGGCTGATCACCGGGTGGGGGAGTGACCAGTGCACGACAGAGTGACCCTGATAGGCAATGAATCATTTTTCCTGTGAGAGGCTATTTCTGGGATATGGTACCACATTGCATGCTGATAGATGAGAAAGGTGCATGCATCATTCTATGCATGATTGTTTGAGTTGTGAAATGCATTGAATGATTGGTTTGTTGAGTGTGTATTGGAGTCATGGATTTTTGTTAATGATTGTGATGGGTAATGTTGTTTCCTTCCCAATTGTTGCTATATGATGTTTGTTGGTTTTATATAATAAACTCACCCTTGCATTTGTTGTACCATGTGGTTGGTACCTATGATGATTGTGAACCTTCGTTGGTGTGAGCAGATGAGCAACATTATGTGACTTTGGAGGGAGATTCTTTTTGATTGCCGCCGAGCCGTCGTGATGACGATGGATTACTTTTTGGAAAAGAGTTGTGTTTTGATATTCGACTCTTTCTTAGTTGGTCTTTTGATTTCTTTTTTATGGATATGTACATTTTAAGCGTAAATACTTGTAAATACAATTAACTTATATCTTGACATGTGATGGTTTAATATATACATGTTTGTGTATTTATTTATATATTTATATATAGTATGACAAGTGTAATATCGCAAATAATTTACCACCATTTTCGTAATCAAATTAATGGAGTTTTCATTAAAATTCAAAAATTGCACGATTAGAGTTAGTAATACCGTAGCGACGAGGCGGGTCATTACATTAAGCCACGATCAGAAGAGAATCACATGTTCTGTCACTGAGAATGTTGTACGAGTTTTTTTCCCACTAGAATTTTATGCTCCCTCATCTAGTAGGATATTGTCTACACCAATTGGTGGTTGAACTTCATTGCTTAGGGGCTCAATATTGGATAAAGAAGGCCTATAACATGTATTGGGTTGGTAGGGGTGATGGTTGACTATCAAATTGTGGATTTTGAGAACTACCATTGGTAGGTGACTCTACATTGGATGGAGGATGCATATACCACATGTGTGGGGGTGGTGGATACATAACACACTATGGTAGATTTTGAGAATTTTCACTGGTAAAGAGTGGTTGATACATAACATATTAAGCTGGATTTTGAGAATTTTCACTGGTAGGGGTGCTTCATTTTGTAAATAACTAGAGTAACATTGCAAATTATAGTGATTGAGATCCATTTTAGAGAGAATAAAAAAATTGAGGCTTGATAGGAACAAGAAAAAAATTAGGAGTAAAAAATTGTGTGTAAAATTCAATCTCATTGAACAAAATTTATAGTAAAAAATGTATAACGACCATTTTTCTCACAACGGTCGTGAAAATAACGGCTAGCTTTTCCAACATTCCTTTGTTGTTTCATTTTTGTCCCATTTGCTCTTTAACGTTTTTTAGCCAAATTTTTTAGGCCAAATTTTTATTCAAAAAATTTGGTAACATGCCTAGAAGCTTCTTTTTTTTTTATTTTTTATTTTGATTTTTTCTCCACGTGTACCTAGGATCCCTTTTCCTTTTCTTCTCGACGTGTACCTAGTCTACCAGAAGCTTTTTTTCTCTCTTCCTTTCTTCCCATTTCACGCTTTCCCTTCCTCAATTTCTTTCTTCTCCTTAGCCGCGGACCTCTCTCCCTCCCGCACTACCACCGTCGCCCGCGGGCCTTCTTCATGCAACCACCACCGTCTCCCGCTAACCTCCCTTTCGCAACCACCACCATTGTTTGCGGGCCTCCTTCACGCAACCACCACCATCACCCGCGAACCTCTCTCACGCAACCACCACTGCCGCTAGCAGACCTCCCTTGCGTAACCACCACCGTAAGATTGTGTGTTGCCCTTATTCTTCTCCCCTTTTTTTATATGAGTGATTGATGCAGGATAATAGTATTTTATTGTTAAGAATTGAGTGCTTATGTAGGATGCACTTCTTTTTTTTTTGAAGAAATCGTTCTGCCACGGAGGCAGTCTCCAGTGCAGAGTTTCTTCAAGAAACATTACTTCAAATGAAGGAAACATGTAAGCAATCCTATTGGAGATGCTCTTACTAATAGTGGATCCGTAAAAACATTTGTCTAATCAGAAATATCCAAAATTTAAAACCACAAATTGTGCAACTGTTTTTTATGCAAATCTTCCACAAGATCATGCAAATCTGAAATTTAAAACCCAAAAATTGTGCAACCCCTGATTAATAACATTTTTTGCCATTACTGTGCAAAGAAGCAACCATGAAACGGTATGCAATTGCTAATCTCGTTTCAAACTATAATTGATTGCAAATCTAGGTCATGAAAAATCATACTGCAAAGACATAATTAACAAAATCCACAACAAGCAAGAAAGAAATGAGCAAGACTGATTTCAAACATGTTCTCTCCAAAAAAATTTAGGCATGGTTGTTGCTTTGTAATACTCAACATGGAATGACATCCATGTTTTCTCCGATTCAAAAACCCATTCTCCGCATGAAATTCCTCCTACATCATATTCTTGGTAAATGCAGAAGGTGCATGTTATTGTTACTAGTGTGGAAGATTTGTGATCAACAAATATCTTTTGATACAATTTGATTCAATGTGATTTGCATAATTTGTGGCTAAATTGATTAACTTTTTTTTTGCTTAAATATGTTGGAGATCTCTGAAATATATCTGAATTTCACAATTGTTCCCTGAAATTTTTTTATTTTCGTTGCGTCCCTGAAACTTCAAAAGTTTTGTGGGAGTTCCATACTGTTAGTCTCCGTTCAAAACGTGATAACATGCCCGTTAGTTGGACATGTCAGTGGTACACGTTGTAGCCACGTCAGAAACTAGAATTGTTCATCCCTCACCTCACTCTCTCTCACATCCTCTCACGCAAGCCACTCAACTCTGACCTCGTCATGCTCTTGTTCTTCTTTTGGTGGCTCCAAACCAACGCTTTTCCTCTCCCTCCTCCTCTCCCCTCCTCAACTGTTGTAAGTTCTTCGACGCTAAGTCCCTCCTCCTCTCCTTCACCTCCTTCGATCGTCGCCATGCCCTCCACTCCCTCCTCCTTTTTCGCCCCAACCCTGCCTCGACACCTCCCTCGCCGCAAGCTCTCCAATGCTAAGTCCCTCCTCTTGTCCTTCATCTCCTTCGACCACTGCCACGCCTTCCACTCCTTCCTCCTCCGCTGCCTAACCCTGCCCTCTCCCAACATCTCCTCGGCACCTCCCTCGCCGCCTACATCCATGCTAGCCAACCCTGTCTCGCCTTCCAACTCTTCCAAAAAATGAAACAAATTTGTTTTGCTCCCAACACAAGTTTTAGGGATATTTGACGTGACTTTGCATGTGTATCGCTAACGTATCTAACGAACAGACACATTATCACGTTTTGGACTAAGACTAATGGTTGGGATCTCGCACAAAACTTTTGAAGTTTCAGGAACCCAATAAAAAACACAAAAAATTCAGGGATAAGTTGTGAAATTCATATATACTTTAGGAATTTCCAACATATTCACATATGAAATAAAAAGAGTAGGAACAATTAAAATTAAAAGTTGTGGGAGGGAAGTCCGTAAGAATAAATGCTTACCTAAGCTACTGTTTTGGTCCATACTATTCCACTTTTTTTTATAAAAAAAAATGTAGTAAAAATACATTTTGTAGAAATTAGTTTTAGTATGTTTTAATTTATTACAAATTAATTTTCATAATCTAATCTTACGGAAAGTAGTTTTCATAATCCAACATTATTAATTTCATTGTAATTTTTAAAAACCTAAATACTTTTTTTATTGGACATATATCTTATGATATAGTGGACATATATCTGATGATACCTAGATTTGGATTTCTTTAAAGTCAATTCCGACAAAAAAATCACACATTTTTTATTTTGTGATAGAATTTTTTATTTATAAAACTAAAAACAAATTTAGATATTTTGGAGGAGAGAAAATATATTTAGCCTGTTAACATTAATACTTTTTCACTTTATATTTTTAAAATTTTCAACTGTGATGCAACGTAGTAGTACTGTCTACACTCAAAGGCGATTCAAATAACTACGCCCAAGATCCCAAATCTGAAGTAGCTAGCAAGTTAGTTGAAGCGTGCGCGCTCCCACTCGGACGAGTCAACTCAGCTCACTACCAACACTGGTCCGTTTCCCAGTTTCGCCCACCATACCCGGAAGCCCCCGACGACGTCGTCTTGAGCGGTCGCTGCTGGCGCCGGAACAAGCTTCTATCGTAGCTGGCGCGCTTCTCGGGATCCGAGAGCGTGCAGTAGGCAGCATGGATCTTCATGAACTCGCCCGCAGAGGATTCCTTTCGCTCTACCGGCGCCACGTCAGGGTGGCACACCCTCGCCAGCCGCCGGTACGCCGCCCTGATTTCCTCGCCGGACGCCGTGGTGCGGATCCCCAGAATCTCGTACAGCGTCGCGCACGAAGCCATCCCGTGATGAGGTCTCAGATACGAAGCTGTCTTATGTTGTTTCTCCTCCGTGAAAGTGGCGGTGGCGAACGATACTACTGACCGGAATCTGACGTGGCGCGGCGGCGAGGTTTCGCTTTTACCGGAGAGAGTAACAGTGGATGTAGGAAAAGGTGCTGTGAACATGTTACGGTATGATACGGCGTCGTTGTTGGATTGGAAGTTGAGGCTTTGGAGGAATATTTGGTTTCGTATATAAAGGAAGGGAGGAGAGAGATATAATGCTTGGTAGTAGGGTGAAGGGATATAAGTTATAAATTTTTCATATCACAAAAACTAGCAAATTAATATTACATTTTGAATAAAGAAGAGAAGGTGTGGGTTCCAGTGAAACTGTGATTATGCTCTGTTTGGGTGGGTTTTCACGTGAAAAAGCATAACCAATCTTATCCTGTAGACGTTTTGATTTTTATTGGCGTGTATGACTTATCCAATTTTGATACTTAGTGTCGTTTATGAGTCGTCCTATCACTCCATTGCGTGTTTTTAAGGTACACGGTGTATATATTTCGCATTTATTCACGGGAGTTTTTTGAAATCATTTTCATTAAGTCTTTCAAAACTATTTGCATTAAAGCTTTTTATGTTTTCCAGCTAATTTTTAGGTATACAGAGTTTTTTTTTTCTTTTCAAATTGCAATCAGAAAACAGCCCTTATTCGCACGTTCTTTCAAAATAATTTTCATTATAAAAAAATATTTTAGGTAAGTTTAGGTATACAGCGTATTTGATTTTGCAAATTGCAGCCGAAAAACGGCGTTTCATTCAGAAGTTCTCTCAAGACATTATAATATTACAGGATTATTTTTTTCGTCTAATTTTATAGGTGTACCGTGTAGGGATGAAATTGAGCCGGGTTAAATCAGATTGTTTTTTTTTTTTTTTCTTTTCTTTTCTTGAAGGCAGGTTAAATCAGATTTGAGATATATAGAAGTCCAAACCAATTAAGTACCGATGAAGTGTTAAAAGGCACAATGCTCCGTGATAGATCAACAATGAGTGATAATAAGAGAATGAGCTTCTAGAATAAGAGCGTTGAGTGAGTCATCAGATCACTTAAAAATTCTTAGAGTTGGTTCGTTTGGAGTGAAAAAGAACGGAAAAAAGAAAGAAAGAAATAATAAAATAAAATAAAATTTATGTTTTTACATCATATTTTAATTGTTTTTTATCACAATTCACTCTCATTTTATTTCTTTTTATTCTATCGAACTAACCTTATTTAGATAATTGTTTAAAGTATGTTGAAGCATAAATTAAATTGATTAATGAGAACATTCTCGAGAGTTTGTGTCAATTCAATGACAAAAAATTTTGCACATCAACCAAGTTATAATGAACTTATTGTTAGGGATGATAATGGGTAGAATTTGAGTAAGGTCTTATAATACTCATTTTCATACTCGCGTCTAAAAACAATATTTGTACCCGATTTCATACTTGTGTGGATAGCAATTAATCCCCATCTTTGTATTTGTTGTGTACCTATATATCCATATCACACTTGCGATCTGCACTTTACTTATGTATAAGATTAATAATAAAAAATTAATTAAAACAATTACTACAATTATAGTAAAAATTCATTGTTAAATTATCCAAACATAACATTAAAGCATATATCATAATATTAAAACAAGAAAACATAACATTGGTTCGTCCAAACGCAAGTCATAAATAAACAAAATTACAAAGATAATCATTCAGTATAGCAATTGTTAAAGTTAATGTTCTAATCACTTAACAAAAACTTTAATTAAAAATTTAGTGTTTTTTACTATATGATAATGATATATTAGAGATGAGAGACTTAGAATATTAATCATGAAAAATATAATTATTTTTCATAGCAAATTATATCTTTATATATAAATAATACACACACACACACACACACACACACACACACATATATGATATGTGTAGACGGGGTGAGTTAGGTACTATAGTACCCATGCCCGCACCTATACCTGTGTAAATTTGTGGGTATATACCCGTCCCGTACCCAGTCCCAATATTACGGGTAATTATCTATCCTGTTTACAGATATTTTTACTCATACCCATAGGGTCCGGATACACTTTGCCATCCTTACTCATTGCATGGTGTCGAAGATATGCCACTTGGTTTGGTTAAGTAGATTGGAATGGAATGAATGAAAAATAAAAGAAATATTTAAATTACAATAGAGTGAACAAAGTGTGAGAGCTACACTAAATAGTATGTAAAAAATTTCCTTTCTATTTCTATCCTTTTCTTAGGCATAGCAACCAAATTTACCCTAAAGGTGTTACTTGTCAATGGGGTTTCCTCATCGAGTGATGAATGGGAATAATAATGGTATAAAAACGTGAATTGCAAGTTGTTAAAAAGCTTTTGGGATTTGGGAATTGCAATTAAGATCATGATTTTCATAGTTGCTAATTGGAATTTCAGTCTAGGAATATATTTTGAAGACTTTATAGATTGTTACTTGATTACTTTCTTAATTCTTATTCTCATATAGTATCTTTTTTATTAGACTTATCATTAAAAAAGACACATAGTTGCCCTATAAAACACATTGTCACCAATAAATTAAATGTTTAAATTCTTGATCCATTTTCAAAGTGTACTGTATGAGACCCATAGGAGGTCGACCTTGGTTAATCGACCACCTTGATCACACATTGTCCTTAGTGGATAAGATGGATGGTTACCAACTCAGATGTAGTCCTCAGTTATTAATAGGAAAAGACGAATTAAAGTAGGTAAGTGACATTCATCCATACACATATCTCTTATATACACTCACTTGAGCGTCGAGTCCCTTTTCAGGTACCCCATCCCATCATTGGAGAAAGAGCTTGGCTAAGGAAGAAGAACATCACTTACAGGATGAACAAGGAGAAATCTGGTAAGAACATTTGGCACCACTGTGGGGACGAAGTGAAATTTCCTTCAGCCACAAGAGTATATGGTAGCAACCAAGAGTTCGACGTTGAGGTCAACAACCATGGAGGAAATTTCAGTGTTGCAAGCATTCAGAGAGCAGTTGGAGGCTTTACAGAAGAAGAATGCGGAAGAGTTGGCCGTATTACGATAGAAGCAAGAAGCATATCTACAAGGACTGATTGAGGATAACGATGTTATCTGAGCGCAACTGTAAGAATCACAAACGAGCACATAGAACATTATTTCAACTCACCTCATTGCAACATAGATAGAACATTCATTACATAACACCAACCGTCAAACAAACATTGTAGGACGATCACATCAGAGGTCTCAAAGTCAGCCTGTCGAGTTGCGTCATCGTCATCCTTTCGTTGACATCATTCTTGATGCACCCTTACCTTTGGGGTGGAAACCTATGAACATTGACCAATATGACGGAACCACAGGTCTTGATGAGCACTTGGAGGTGTATATTACACATGTAAACTTATATACTAACAATGATGTCATTCTATGTAGGGTTTTTCCAAGTTCCTTGAAGGGACCCAAACTAACATGGTGGCATCAACTCCCTCCTCGGACGATTGACACACTCATTGAACGTTTTTGTGTTCAATACGCCACATGTTAGCCACATCGTACGACGCCGATAACATCGATCAACTTGTGATAAGCCAACCACAAGTCGTTGGGAGACTTCATGGGTAGATTTTCATAAATTATGGTCAGAACCTAGGATCTCATACCCGAGGTAGCCCTTCATGCCATGATAGTGATACTTAAGCCAAAAGTGTAACGACTCGGATTATAAGTTGCTAATCTGGATGCTTGATGTGTGTATTATATTAATTAAATTACATATGTTATGTTGATTAATTGTTTTATTTATAGCTTGTTGTTTGAGTGCTTTTGTCTTGGTATGCATGCTTGATGGGTATTGGATATAAGTTAGCTTTGATGTGCTGTGGTTGCTAGCTGAGCACGCTAAGAGGACGTGTTGTGTCAGTTGTGTTTATAAGCAGCAGGCTGGCACAGTAACAAGTTCACTCTTCCTTCTTCTACCTCTGTGTTTCCTCTATTTTCTCTCTAAAACTCACCCAGAAATCTGTCGTTCTTGACCCCTCCTTTGTTATCTCCAACCTATGAGAGCCATCGTAGCTGCTGCGAAATCCTGACGTTGAGAGGAACTTCGTGGTTGGAACTGAAGCTTAGGACAAACACACCGTGAAGCTCGTGAACGAACTCCTGGGTAGGTAAGGGGAATTCACCGTGTTTCTTAATAGCTTTAGGTACCACGATTTGGGGGCCAGGGAGTCCAACCATGATGATAACTACATGTCCCTGGTGTGTGTGATGTTTTTCCCAGAAAAGCTACGCCTTTTATGAATGGGATGTGCTATGCCTTAAATCTGTTGAATGTTGTTTTGTGTTGATGTTTAGTGTTCTTGTGGGTAGTAGATATTTTAAGAACTCTCCGTTCATGTGGGTGAAGTTGGTGTTTTGATGCTGAAGAGTTTCTAAGACACTCGTGGAAGTGTTCGTGAAGGTGATGAGTACCGGGATGGGTTGGCCGGGTTACACGTAGACATAAATCCCTTGTGTTCGATGTCAGCCACCGAGATGGGTAGGCCGAGTTATATGTGTCAAACCCTTTGTGTTTGATGTCAACTACCGGGATGGGTAGGTCGAGTTGAGCGGGTTACATCGCATGCATGCAAGACGTAACTTAGTCCTTGTTAGCGGATGTCAGTAGAACGGGTTCTCTACCCAGGGTCGTTCCCTTAGAGTCGTTAAGACTCGCTTTCCTTTCTATATGGTATACCAGGATCCTTACCCGGATGATACGTTAGAGTTGTTGAGCTCAAGTTACCTCACCTTAAGGGGGAGCTACTGGGTTCCTAACTCGGATAAGCTCGTGTCTTCTCGAGAAAAGAGCCACCGGGTTCACCTACTCGGGTTCCTTACACGTGTCATCTCTAGAAGCTCATCCTTCCATTTCCTTAGAGAGACCGGGTTTCTTACCTAGGGTGGACTGTTTCCTTTAGGATGGCTAGGTCTAAACCCCCTTTTCTCGAGAACTGCTGGGTTCCTTACTCAACAGAGCTTGTCTGCTCTTGGAAGAGGAGCTACCGGGTTCCCTTACACCCATGTGTGGGTTGGTAAAATACAAACCCAGGGTCTTATAACCGCTCTGTTGTAATCGATCACAACGCTTATGCAATCGATTGCATAGTGTAGAACCCATCATTAGAACTTTACAAGAAACATAAGGGCCTCTCGACCGCCTTTGGCAAATCCGTAGCAAACCCAACCGACCTCGACCGAGTTCTTCCGACCTCGTCCATTTTGCTACCCTTGCCTTTTCTTACCCAAACTTTACCCCTCTGATCGACCCCTACCGACCTTGTTCGAGTTCTACCGGCCTTAACCGACCTTGTCCGCCTTCGTCCGACCTTGTATGGATTCTTACCTTGAGATAGTATATCTAAATGCCAACCCGGACACCTTGTACTTCACATCGGTTCACTCGTTTGTATGCGTTTGTGAATGACGTATATGATTACGTTGGTGGCATTCGAACTCGGCCTATGTGATGGATCGAGATGAGGAATGTGTTTGGATATACATAAATACCCACGGGGGTGTATGGCGTTATCCTAGCCAAGTCGGGTTGAGCCTGGTTCTGGGTCATACATTGATGGTGCCGTGGTGATATTCTATGTATAGTTGGGAGATGCCGGGACTGGGTGGTGGTAAACCTTGCGAGGACCACGGTCAGTGCATTGTTGGGCCGTTGTGTGGGCGGTATGTTACATAGGGGGTGTATGACGGATTACCTTTGAGAGGAAAGATTGTGTTCCTAGCCGGGTCATACATTGATGGTGCCTACGTAACATACGACTTTTGCATGGCGGAAATGGGGTTGATGATTGGCTATAGGGTACGGAGGTACTGGGGGGCCACGTCTATTGGGAACTCTTTCTGACACCCATTGGCTGATCACCATGGGGGGGTGATTCCTGTGCACGACAGAGTGACCCTGACAAGCTGCTGCATCATCTGACCACAGGGATGACCCATTTTCGGGATGGTACCACATTGCATGATGAGAATTGAGTCAAGAGCATGCATCATTATAGATATTATAAGTCGATTTATGAGATGTTTGTGGATGTCTGTGTATGTTAGTGTCTGATGGAAGGCTTGGAATGTTGTATTGGTATGTTGATGACCGTGCTGCTTCTTGACCGGATTGTGTCCCTTTTCTGTTGTATCTATTGTTGTTATTTAATATGATGAACTCACCTTTACTTTGTTGTACATTGTGGTTTGGTACATGTGATGATTGCTAACCGGGTTCGTGTGAGTAGATGGACCGCAGTAGGTGCTGTTGGGAGAAGACCGGGTTGTTTGGAGCCGCCGTGTTTTGCCGGGATGTCAATGGACATGATCCCGGGGCAGGAGTTGCACTTTGCTAGATGCACCCCTTGTTTTTAATGGATGCACTCCTCATTTTGCTAATTACACCCCTGACTTCTATTTCTCTTTCTATCTGTAAAACACTTGATGTATATTTTGAGACATAATCTTTTGTAATTGTAATTAAATTATGTCTTGTAAGTGCATACTTAGACTTAAAATATTTTATGAGTACCTTGATCTACGTCTATATTCTATGATGATGATCATTATATGCTAGCGAAAAATTTATCATGGTTTTTCACAAGTTACAAAAATGGGTGTTCTTTTTATTGAAGAGTTTATATCATGGTCATGAGTTAGTAATACAGTAGCGACGTGGCGGGTCGTTACAAAAAGCATTTGTAGATAGTTTGTGCAAGAAGAGGCCAACTAGCATGTTCGAGTTGAGACATCGTGTAGTCGGTTTTATCTAGATGGAAGAGTTGTCCGAGTTTTGTGACAAAGCTAGAGGAGGAGACCAGAAGAAGCCTAACTCTTACAAAGAAAAAGTCAAACTTATCAAGGAGAGCGATTTCATAAGGCAACCACAACAACTGAATTATGCAACATACACTTCTCTTACTGAGAGATGAGCACGTATATTTAAAGAAGCATTCAATGCATAAATACTTGCATTATCTCAACATGCGGGTTTCCATAGTCAAGAAAACCATTCCAAGCAGTGCATATATCATCAAAAATATGGTCATTCTACGAAATAATGAATAATCCTTAAAGATAAGATTGAAGAGTTGGTCCAAAAAGGATGTTTGAATGATTTTGTCAGAGGAAATAATTATAATCATGGCGATTATAGAGGAGGAGCAAGAGCTAGCCACTAAGGTGGATTCAGAGGAGGATATGCAAGTGGACGGCGTAACGACAATCAATAACAACTCGTTGAAATGAACAAAGGCAACATGAAAACCTTCACAGTGTTGTGTGAGGTGTAATCAACACCATTGTCGAAGGTTTTATTGGCAGAGGTTGCATAAACTTCGTTGGGAAACACCGTCTCCAAGCACTCAAAAGGGTCAATTCTATACAAATTGAGGAAACTCCATGTCAACCTTTACCAACGATTACTTTCACAAACGCCGATTTTGTCGAAAATGGTCCAACACAAGATGACCCTATCGTGGTGACTATTGTTATTGCCGGTTGGGCAATTCAAAAAACACTCATTGATCAGGGAAGTTCTACTAACATTTTATACTGATCTATTTTTGAAAAGTTAGATGTTTTATATGATCCCATGCTATTTGACAAGAAGCCAGTGATAAGTTTTGCAGTGAATGAGTACCTGTCAGAGGCAAAGTGGATTTGTTGACCATTTATGGCTTGGGCAAACTCTCTTAATCCTTGACAGTTTCGTATGTGCTAGTAGATGCAAATACTTCATACAATGTATTTCTTAGAAGACCTACTTGAACTAGCTTAGAGCCATTGTTTCTACACCACACTTGGCCATGAAATTCTCCTTTTCAAAGGGGGAAATTGTCACTGCCAAAGCCGATCAATTTGATTCCTGTGAGTGTTATGTGAAAAGCTACAAGATTGAACCATACAATATGAAAAAAGATAAGAACAAAGCATCGAGCTCCAATGTCAATGTAGTCACTACCATTTTAGAGGATCTGGATCCCCGGGCATATTCTGAAGATTGACAACCAACCCCCATAGAAGACATTCAACCTTTTTAGACTGACAAGGAATTTAATCAATGCATAAAGATAGGCAAGCAAATGGAAGACACAATGTGAAAAGAAGAAGAACAAGTGCTCATTGACAACATCGACTTGTTTGCTTGGAACACTTCCGACATGTCAGGCATTGATCCTAACTTCATTTTCCACAAACTCGCCATTTTTCCTGAGGTTAAACTGGTAAACTCGGTGAGGAGAGAAGGAATGTTGTAGAGGTAGAAATTGACAAATTGTTGAAGGCTGATTTCATCCGAGTGAACTACACCACCTTGTTAGCCAACATGGTCATGGTGAAAAAAGAAATTGGAAAATGGAGGATGTGTGTAGACTACACTAAACTCAACAAAGCTTATCCTAAGGATGCTTATCCTTTGCCCAACATTGACGAACTAGTAGATGGAGCATGTGGTTTTAGACTGCTCAATTTTTTGGATGCCTACTCAAGTCATAACCAGATCAAGATGTACCCACCTGATTGAGAAAAGATAGCTTTTATCACTGATGCAACAAACTTTTGCTAAAGTCATGTCATTCAGCCTAAAGAACATAAATGCAATGTATCATAGACTCATGGACAAGGTTCTCAAGGAGTAGATCAGAAGAAATGTAGAAGTGTATGCCAATGATATGGTGGTGAAGCCACTCTCTCCCGACTAACACTTGTAAAAGATAGGAACACTTCACACTTAACCAAGAGGGGGGGTGAATTGGTTAGGCTTGGTAAATTAAAAATTCTTTTAACAAAATCAGAGTTCCCCTTAGGATCTTTATCACTTTTGAAACCAAGCATACTTATTCAATCAAAAGCTCAGCCCAAGGTATGCAATTGTTCAAAGTTAAATTGATAAGCAAGGCAATACAATCAATATATATAGAAAATAAGCAAGCACGAATTTAAACACAAGATTCAAGAGATTTATACTGGTTCACTTCAAACACTATGAAGCTACATCCAGTTTTCTTCCATTCAACACTAGAATGGAGTTCCACTATTGCAATTTTCTGTCTTACAAGTAATTACAAAATCTCTCTTTATCAACCCTAGATAAAGTTCAGAAACCTAAAACACTATTAGGTTCTTAGATATCAACCCACTGAGAATCCACTCAACACACCCTTAGAGAAACCCTATCTCTAGATTACATGCAAGAAACTTAATTACAATAGAAATTCAATTACAATTCAAAAACAGAGTACACCCTCAAAGCTAAGGAAAGAATTCACCTGATGATCCAGTGAGTGATGATGCATATGAATGAATGAATCAGGTTTAAGAATCAACACAAGACTCAGAACAACACATTCCTTAAGCTTTGACAAGAACCTCCTTGCTTCAAGAAACAATCAATAACCCATAGATGTTTTGATGTAAGCAAGAACTCCCAGAACCCAGAAATCTCCAAGAAAGTATTTAGAATGCTTTATGTTAGCTCAGAATTCAAAATTGACAAGTTACAAATCAAGCACAGTAAGGGTTCTATTTATAACAAACATTTTTAACTGCCAGTAATCGATTAAACGTGCCTAATAATCGATTATTTATCATATGTAATCGATTAAATAAACCATGTAATCGATTAATATGTTCTATAGACTTCTGGGTATGGGCAACGAACCAATTAATCGATTATTCCATATCGTAATCGATTAACACAGTGAGCTCTAGAAAACTTGAAGTTCAGAATGCAACTAAAAATGCACTGTGTAATCAATTACCGTTTTGTGTAATCGATTAAGACAGACAGCTTCATAAAACAAGGATCAGCCAAATGAACTATGTAATCGATTACGGATTTTGGTATTCGATTATTGTATAACAAATAGTTAAGCAGTAGTTTATAATGTAATCGATTACAAGTATTGGTAATCGATTAAGGCAGTGAGCTATGATTTTCTATTTGGCCTCTGTAATCGATTACAGTCTATTGGTAATCGATTAAACTGTTTATCAAGGCTGTTTTATATGTAAACTAAGGTCAAATAATCGATTAATTCGATATGTAATCGATTACATTGTTCTTGATAAGTTTTCCAGAAAGAGCTAAGAACAAAGTAATCGATTATATGCCTAGGTAATCGATTAAATAGTGTAAAACAGTATTTTTCCAAAAACCTTTGTTTCAATTTAAACACTTAATCAAATTATCAAAGCCTTGTGAACTCTATGACTCTAATTGAAAATCTAAATGAATGATATGAATGCAATGCACATGGATCACCAGAAATGCTTCTTCCTTTTACAATTTATCACAATTTAATCTTCAAGTCTTCAAGGCATGTTGAAAGCTCAAAACCAAGCTTGATCTCTTGTCCATTCTTCAAGTGACTTCTTTGAAACCAACAACACTCTCGTGACTTGGCTAATATCTTTGCAGAGCTTAGAAAGCACAACATGAGATTGAACCCCAAAAATAAAGACCATTCTTCAAGTTATTGAAGAAGTCACAAAATGACTTTTCTTTTGGATGAAGAGTGTGAGAAGATGTTTACAAAATTCAAGAATTTCTTGGCGACTCTTCCAATCCTAACCCGACCTACATCAGGTGTTAAACTCCTACTTTACTTATCTGTTTATACATAACTATAAGTTTAATATTGGTCTAGGAAGACGATAAAAGACAATTGTCGATCTACTTCACTAGTAGAATATTACAGGGAGCCGAGCAAAGATATCAGATGATTGAAAAATTGACATTATCGTTGGTGAACTCAACAAGGAGATTGCACCTATATTTTTGAAGTCACAAAATCAAGGTCAAACTGATCACCCCGTTAGACAAGTCCTCGGTAAGTGAAAACTCACTAGGAGTATGATCACATGGTTTGTAGAATTATCTAAATTTAGTTTGACATTCAAACCTCAAGGACCTATCAAAGCCCATTGCTTGGCCGACTTCATTGTAGAACTTCCTCCCAAACCGAGTAGCAGTAATGGTGAAGACTGGTGGATGCTTTATGTTGATGGAGCATGTAACCTTAAGGGCAGTGGAGCAGGAATCATTTTGATGAGTATGAGCTTATTCATATCTTTAGAGAAACAACAACATAGCAAATGTCTTGTCAAGACTAGAAAGTTCCAAGAGACCAGGTCAGCATCGAACATTCATACAAGAAACCCTTGCTACACCAAGCATAGACAAAACTAACATCTTTGCCATTCCAATCAACAAAGAATCCTGGATGAGTGCTAAATGGAATTATTTGGTAAATTCCAACTACCAAATGATGAAGTTGAAGTCGGCTCGCTATGTCATAATCAATGGAGAGATCTTCAGACAAGGAATCTCTTCCCCATAGTTGAAATGCTTGGAACATGAGGAAGCCCAATATGTCATGGATGAAATACATAGAGGTATCTATGGTATGCACTCAAGAGGAAGAAATATGGCATCTCGGGTTCTCTAATCTGGGTACTATAGGCCAACTTTGCAAACTGACTGCATGGAATACTCGTAGAAGTGCAAGGAGTGTCAAGAATTTGACAATCTCCATCATGCACCATTAGAGAAGCTGGACATCATACACTCGCCATGGCCATTTACATACTGGGGTATGGACATTCTTGGTCATTTTCCCATAGCAAAAGGTCAAGTGAAATTCCTATTGGTAGCCATAGACTACTTCACCAAATGGATTGAGACAGAGCCTCTTCCTAAAATTACTGTTCAAAATGTTCAGAATTTCACATAGAAACCACTAATTTGCTGACATGGCCTCTCCTATGTCATAGTCACGGATAATGGTAAACAATTCGAGGACATAGAATATGGGAAGTTCTTACAACAACTCAATATCAAACACTTGGTTCCTTTGTCGAACATCCTCAACCGAATGGGCAAGCAGAAGTAGCAAATAAGGTCATTTTGGTCCAGATGAGGAAACAAGTAATGAAAGAATAGGAAATTTTTGTCGAGGAGTTTCCTAGCATTCTTTGGGCATATCACTGCACTCCACAATTTAACAAAGGAAACTCCTTTCAAATTGACTTATAGCATACTTTGAAGAAGCACTCAATGAAGAAAGTCTAACTTTTGAATTAAACATGATTGATGAGCTTAAAGATCACACTCAGATCTAAGAGGAAGCCTGTAAAAGGAGAGAAACTAGAAAATACGAGTTGAAGCTGAAGAGAAGAGAATTCTGAGTTAGCGATCTCGTTTGGAGGATGATAGGAGAAGTAAGGAAAGATCACGTTAAAGGAAAACTTGCAACTTCAGTTAAAATGAAGTGTCACACTCTTTTCCTTACTTTAGTCTTTTTTCCCAAGTAAAAAAATAATGAGTTTTGGTTGAAGAGGTTTTAACAAGGCGCACCTAGGTCACAATGTAAAAGGAATACCATTATCATGATTATCTAATGAAACCCTTTTACAACTCATCTTTTTTTATCTCGATACTATTTATTATTCTATTTTAAGCCGATTTATGTCTTACACAAAACTATGTACCAACCTCTTATGTCATATGCAAACCTGTATAATGACCTATTTATGTCTTGTTCCAAACCAAACATTGACCTTACATGTCCTTATGCAAACACATAATAACCTATATATAACAACACAATACATCTACATAGTGAACAATTGGGTTGGAATGGAAGTTGGAAGTAGCATAAATTGTGTTTATTTTTAAAGTTGTTATTCATATCTTCTCGGTTACATTGATGTTTGATAGAAACCTTTACTGCAAATTTCTACAACTTAGATTTTTTTCTTCTCAATCTCCATAACAACTAATTTCATAAGATATTGTAACTATATACATAGTTAATACCAAAATATACAAAAAACATTACAACTTAAGACAAAATACAAATTTAACTAAGTCTTAAAACTACATATCTTAAAATTAACTATGCTTGAGGAGGGGTTTGAAGTCTGCTTAGGACTTAAGGTCGCTCCATTATCTTCTTCTTTTGAACTCGCCTCAGATCCATTTTTCAATGTCTCCATTTGAGACTCCCTTATTAGCTCTCCATCCTTGCATCTAAAAGGATGTTTCAAATTTCTTCAAGTTGGTTTAGGAGCGAAAAGCTTGATTTAACGAAGAGGTTTTTGGAAACCATCTCCTTGTGTTTTCAACACTTGTTTTGTTTTTCTCTTCTTCAAGAGTAGCAATCGCCTTCTGAAGAGAAAGGATGGTCTCTTTAGTAAGTTTTTTCTCCTTAAGCAATTCATCTTTTTCCTGAGAAATTTTTTTCACTCTCTCCTCTTTAACAATCAACTGATCATTCAAAGCAACAATAGTCTTTTGGTTTCTGCCAAATCCTTGAGAGTTTCATTAAATTTTTTGTTCAAGCTCACGACATCCTTAAACAGTTTTTCATTTTCAATGGCCTTGGAAGAAACCATCTTTTCATGATCGATGATTTTTTGTTGGAGATTTCTAATGAAATTGACACTTTTGATTATTGTAGAATTTTTCTCATTGATGGCGGAGATAAATTTTTTTTCTTTCTTTTGTGCTTGACTACTTTCGTTTAGCATCCACATCAGCATGCTTAATTTTCTAATGGTGGATTAAAGAGAGCGCGCGAAGAAGACGAAGTGAGTGGAAGAGGAAGAGGCAGGTAAGCTTTTGTAAGTCTAAAAAAATCCAATGTGAAACCCTCTGACTCCTTACCATGAATAATGATCTCGAGGGTTACAAGCCCATCATGAGAGTGCAAAAATAGAAGTGCCACCCCAAGGGTTTTACTTTTCTGCCTTTTGTGTTTATGATCCATATGAATATATATAGGTATGTCTCAACCACAAACAAAGCGCCACATGTTGTCGTATAAAGAGTATTTAGATTGTTGTGTCTTTTAAGTGAAAGGACATGATTTTTCTTGTTTGAAAAATCATGACCTTTTATGAACTCATACGTCACGTCAGTTGACCGAGGTCATAACGATTGACCACACGTCACATTGCTTGGCTGAGGTCGCGACTTTTAATTGATCCAAAAAGCTTTCGCCCCTCTACATGAAGATAAGTTCTCAAAACAGGTTGGCAACGACTAGTTCTGTGATGACACATTTGTCAATGTTAGGAATGGTGCGCTTCACTTCTACCAACGAACAACGAGTCACAACAGACTCAACCCTCAAACAATCAAAATAGAATAATGCGGAAACGTGAGTGATCAAAAACATGAGAAAGAACAGTAGAGAATAACACAATCAAAGTAGCTTTACGTGGAAGAAAATCTTCAAGAGGAAAACCCACGAGACCTTGTCCAGAACAATCCACTATTATCAATAATGGTTACAAACACTCTCAACAGCCTTTAGCCGAAGACATTCAACCTCATCAACAATAATGGTGGAAACACTCTACAAGGGTTGCTCTCTCAACCTCTCGGAGACTCTCTCTCTACAGCCTTTCGCCGGAGACACTCACAGAAAAGCTCACTCTTCTTTGTGCTCAAAACTCTGTGCGACTCAGTCACCTCCTCCATCTATAAATGATGTATTTATAGAGAGGAATTAGGTTTAGGGATTTCAGCACCCTAAATTGCGAGTGGGCCAGGGTCAGCCCCTTGGAAAAAGGGCCCAAGTCAAACATTCCATTTTTAACACCTAGGAATTTGGGCCAAGTATTTCAGCGAAATTATCCAACAGTCAATGCTACAAATTAGCCAACTTTTCAAATTCATATCCCTAACTTTTACAATTACTATCAAGCTCTTTCACCTACTTCAAACTCAAAAATTGGGGAACTTGTGTACTGTACGAGATCCACAAGAGGTAGACCTTGGTTAACCGACCACCACAATCACACGTTGTTCTTAGTGGACAAGATACACACTTACCAACTTGGTTATGGTCCTCAATTATTAATAGGAGAAGAGCGACCAAAGCAGGTAAGTGACATTCATCTATTACACACATCTCTTACATACACTCTCTTGAGTGTTGGATCCCTTTTCAGGTGCCTCACCCCGTCATTGGAGAAGGAACTCCACTAAAGAAGAAGATCACTTACACGGCCGGACAAGGAGAAATCTAGCAAGAACACAAAGTTTATTATACTAAAGCCTAAAGTTTAGTCTAATTAAATTATCTAAAAAAATAGTCTAATTTATTACGTAGATGTTAAAATAGTAATAATAATAAAAAGTAAATTAGTTTAATTTAACATTAGAATACTGATAGTGAGTATTTTTAAGTAAATTATGTTATTCCTATTTATTGAAATATATACTAAAATAAAATATATAGGTGTGTTGAAGTCTTAGCGAATCGTGCTTCAGTACTTGACTCAAATAGATAAAGGATCCCTGGGGATTGAACAACCTCTTGCTCAATTGACCCAATTGCTGTTATAGTAGCGGATGTATTAGGTGTTTCAATTTCTCGTATTCCTTTGTACTTTTTTATTCTTGGGCTTCTAGCACCTTTGAATACAAAAATAAAATACTAATATATAAATTAATAACTTAATAGCATTATTAATAATGTATGAATAATTAATATTTTAATAATAAAATATAAAGATATTGAAATTCTGATATATTATCAATATAAAGTTTTTTACACTGTAAACAAATTATAGATTACTTTAAATTTGACTTTCAATGTAAGAAAATGTAATTATCACAAAAAATTAACTTTTATACATTCTCAATTAATTTTTTACACAGCGAATCAAATTAGAAATCTCATCATAATTAAATTCTTATTTCTTTGGTGTAGATCATAGCAGTTGTACTTGTATATCATGACTCAAATTCAAAATCTCCGACGCTTAAAAAACTCTAAACTAATTGATGAGGCACTTAGTGATATTAAATTATTGTCAAAAAATTCAATAATTTTCAATTATATGACTATATATCATTGGATGACATATATTTTATAACTAATACAATGTATGAATACAAATTTTAGTTTTATGTATAAATGCATGGAGTCCTCTCTTTTATCAATCAGAAACAAAATGCATCAACTTTGTTGTGGAGTTATTTACTTCATTCGTTTCAAAGTAATCCTTTTCTAATTTATTTTACACACACTAATAAAAAGTAATAAATTGATAAAAGAGAATAATAATTTTATAAAATTTATCTTATATTATTAATAATTTATTTATAGATTTTGTAGTCCATCATTAATATTATAAGCAATATTATTTTAATAAATTTTGTTGTGGAAAAATTGTGTTAAAGGAATTAGAGCACATTTAATATGAATTATACCCAATAATTATAACATGTTTCAATTAAAATAATTTATAATTTTGTTCTATCTTATTTAGTAATAATGGTAAAAATTATATTATAATCATCAAAGGGTTTAGGTTTGGCAAAAGGAGTTAGTATCTCAATGTAGTATACTAAGGTTTGAATCCCTTTGAGGGAGGTGCCTACATATTTAATGTCTGCTTTGAACAAAATTACTTTCAAAGGACATTTGCGATAAACTAAAAAAAAAAACTTATATCATAATCTTAAATTGTTTTATCATAAATAGACTTGTTTCAAATAAACAAAATTTGTATGATAGAAGAGCTTATAACTTATCTTTTAATTCATTTTTATATTTTCATTTTATGTTGCACAATTATTTATTTTAAATACAAAATTAGTTATTATAAATCATTTCATTTTTTTATAATACGATTATAAAAAAATTCTTGTAAGCAATTTAAGTGAAATAAACTATATTCAAACTATTTTTCCTTAAATGTAAGTTAAACAATAATGGTATTTCTCTAATGACTAAATATTCAAACACACACTCGATCTCAAATTTGAACCACATATTACGTTCAATTCCGTAAACTTGTGAAAATGCACATGTGAATCATGAGGTAAAAAAAAAATAGATGACAATAATCCTGACACAAATTCGATGATATCTTCGCTGCTAATTTTCATTCAGTGTCCGTGAATCGTGATTATAGGAGATAATTGGAAAAAACTGCACACAAGGAAGCGTTTGGGATGCGCTGTTCCATTGTGGGTGGAAAGGTGATTTCCTTATTCATTGCACTTGAACAAATCATTTAGATTAAGTAGTTGTTCCCATCTAAAAGCTTCAAAATCTCGTATAAATGTCTAATGTACTAATATCTCTATCTATAAAGTGAGGGAAAGTGAAAACATTGCACGTGGGCAAGAGTTTCAGATGTGTTGTTCCATTTTCCGCGAAAAGCTAATTTCCTTATTCATTGCACTTGAATAAATCATTTAGAGCTAATTGATGATTATAGTGATATTCTCAATATTCTATGTGAACTATGCCCTGCAGAGGATATATTTAATATTATAATACAATTATCATTCAATTTGTTAATTATTTTTACTTAAATTATAATACATAAACTACTATCTTTGAAAACGGGTGTGTTTGAAACCAAACCTTTTAAAAAATGTTTTTTCTCTCTAAACACTACAAACCAATGGGCTAAATTTTAATTTGTTTTTTTAGTTAGCCTCATAAACTCATTTATAAGTTTGGTTATTGAATCGAAATTATATGGTTCACTACGTCATCAATAAATAAAAAATATCAATAATTGGGGGGAGGAGATAAAATGAAACATATTAATTATAATAAAATAAAATTAAAATTGAAATCAAACTTATTAATATAGTAAACAAAATACATAAATATCTTTGTTATTGACTATGTTCGATAAAATTAGCTAAAAGCTGAAAAATTAATTAAAAGTTGAAAAGTTAGCTGATAGTTGAAAAATGAAAAACTAACTTATTAAATTATCAGTGTTTAATAAAATTAATTGTTAAAATAGTTGAAAAATGCAAAAAGATAAAAAAATAAATAAAATCATAATTTATTTAAAAAGAACAACTAGGAAATTGAATAAATATATTGAGGATAAAAATGGAAGAAAATATAAAAAGTTAGAAGATAGAAGCTAAAGTTTTTTAAAAATGCTAGAAGTTACTAAAAAAGCTTATTTACAGAATAGTTAAACAAACTTTTTAGTTAGTAAAAAAAGCTAAAAACTAGCTGAAATGTTTTGCTGAACATTGTTATTGTAATTCCAGTAATGACTTGCAAGGTTGAAATCCACTAGTGTGACTAGTCTACTTAAGGCTAGGTTGGAAGTCCAATGGAGTACTAGCATGTTGTTGGAATCCAGTGGTTTTTGGTCCAGTATTGATTGATTGTGTTAGTGAAATTTCATCTTAAAGGTGAGAACTAAATGTAGTCAAAGGTTGCGATGAACCAATATAAAAACCTCTCACACAAATACAAATAAAATTAAACTAAGTTTATCAAAATCTTTCTAAATAAACTATCTTTTTGAAATAAAAATTCAGAATTGTGAAATAATTTTTTTTTCAAAATTGTTTGTATTTTTGTTCTGAGCTCAAAATAGTTCTTCATTCTAAATTGTCTCATTCTAAACTTACATCAGAAACTAGGTTATTTTCAAAAAAGGATTTGAAATGTTTGTAAAAATAATTCAATTCCTTTTCTGTGGTATTTTTGTCACTTCAATAATGTCATAATATCTATCAATAAAGTGCATGTCTATTGATAGTAGAACAATAATTATATGGTTAATATAACTCTAAGAGGTTAGTTGGGTAGAGTAAAAATAAAATATTTCATATAATAGGTTTGAATTCTCACCTGTTTGTCTGGAATACAGTAGATGTAAGGATATTTGTAACAACTTTTTGAACTCGAAAGTTTTGTCTATTTTGGATTGAGGCATCATTCTCCCTATCTAAATTTTAGATATTAAAAAAAACCATTAGCATTTTCTTTAATGGTTACATGGTCCAAATGTCATAAAATATACTCTTATTTTTCTTTTTCGTTTGATATATTAGCAATGCTAAATTCTTTTTGCAAAATAGTGTGATATTTATGTCTCTCTTTTGGAGGGAAACTTTAATAAAGATGAATAAATATAACCAAGTAAAAAAACTTAATAACAAAAATGTGGAGCAAAAGGATGACTAACTTACAGGAAGGAGTTCATGTTTCTATTGGATCAAATTAAAAGAGAAGTAAAATGTTGACAAATTTCTTACATGTAGCAAATATACTAGAAAATAGGTTTGTGCACTCTTTGTTATTATTGATGAAAACAAACAATTCCTTAAGGACAATGTTTATTCTCGTAGAACACTATTATTATTCCTTCATAAGCCTTCAAACATTACTTCTAAGCACCACTTTTATAGAGAGATAACAAAGTTAAGGTTTGAAAACATTACAAGAGACCAAAATAAAAAGAGAGAAAGCATTACCTCATGGGACTATGGTTTGAATGAAAATCGAAAATACTAATATAGAATTAAAACTTAGAACAAAAACAAAAATGAAATAGTAAGAATTTAGGAAAACAAGAAAAACATGATAGAAAGATTCAAAAAAATGAAAATGAAAGGTGTATACAAAGGAAAAAAATATATTGAAGTTATATTTATAAAAGATTAAGATTAAGGGTTACATTGATTTTTTTAATAAAGTTAGGTATGCAAAACATCAAGGCAAGACCAAATATTCTAACTAGGTTGGCGCCTACAGAACTACCCATCACTTGCTACAAATCCAAATATTATTCAATAATAAATGACAAACAAGAACAACATGGGGGATCAAACCAAACCCATGCAAATTACAATAAACAAAATCGACAAAAAGACAAGCCTAACTTGGATTTGATTATTTTTTCACAAGGCACATTGAAACCAAATAATGTTGGTATGATCGATTCAATTTATCGTAATTGATTAGTTAACATGTTGGTTAACCGTATTATGAAACACGGAAAAAGTTATTGGCTTATCAAATTATCTATCGAGCTATGAAAAGATTCAACAAAAGGCAGAAACAAATCCACTATTTGTTTTACGTCAAGCAATACATGGAGTAATTGGAGCAAGAATGAATACATTAGTGCGTTATTGAAAAGGCTTTAGCATCCTACATCACTTATATGAACAAAATGATGTAGGATTTGACTTTTCAGATTAATTCTTATTACAAATGATCTAGAAAGTATACTCAAGAATTTCAAAAGTTAAAAAAGGTGTCAACATTATTCATTGGCTGTACATAACTCTCTTTTTGATACATATGAAATATTCTAATAACAACATAGTCTTCTTCTTTTAATCACTCATATTTTTATCGAAACTATGTTTTCGATAAATAGTGAAAGGTCTCTCTTTTATGACTTCGTGGCATTCAGAAAAAGACAATCGAAACTAATTCTTTAGTAAAACTTTTGAGCGGCCTTACCAATTGGTCATGTGACTCATGTCAACCTTCATGTACTAAAGATGGGCATACAGATTAGTTTCATGATCCGATCCACAATATATGACTCACATTTAAATGAGATCCTGCTAAATGAATTTATATCCATCATTCTTATTGTGCTTCTTGTCGTAGTGGAAATTTCACTTCTCAACTGAAGGAGGGATTTCACAGTAGACGAGATATAATTTCAATAATTACTTCACTTGAAAGATTAATTTTTCATCAATGTGATTGAAGTGTCAATGTCATCCATGGAATTCATATTCTTACGACTTCACACAATCTCCTTCACACAAAAAGACAAATTAAACGCAAACAAAAATGAAGGATGTTGCAAAGTCTTGATTCTCAATTATTGGAAAACCAAAAATCACGTTTTCAAGTCGTAATTCTTGGGACTTTTAGCCTCAGTTTTTCCTTTTTGCACACACAAAAGCAAACCCATCTTTTTCCACAAATCCATGTAAAATCTAACTTTAGGCAATGTTTGTAACGGGAGCCCAATTTTTGCAACGAGAGTGAAGTAATATTATAAGTTATAGAAAATGTTTGTAACAAGTGGTGGCAAAAAGGAGGCCTAAAGTTAGGATGCAACATCAATTAAAGTGATTAGAATATCACAAGAAGAGGAGTTGAATTGTGACTTTGACAATTTTTCCTGAAATATTGACCTTTTCGAACTTAAGATTATCTTGGAATATAGAAAGCTTTGACATAGAGGTTCAAACACTTAGACAACTAAGCTTTATAAGTGGTTAGTCACAAAATTCATTATTAAATGTTTGATATGATAATCAAAACCTAACATCAATGCACATTTTCTCATGTTCAGAAGTTCATTACTTAAAAATAAAAACATTTATTAGAATACTACTATTATGAAAACTCAATTTATGTTATGTAGATGAAGTACTCAGAATGTTGTTGTTTAGAAAACTATTGTTTAGAATGTTGTTTCCAGCTTTTCATGCATAAAATTGTTTTCATGTTTTATGTTTCATACTTTCATGCATATAATTGAACTGGTTTAAAATAGATCTTGTTATCATGGACATTATTTAGTTAAGGTATGTCATTTTACAAAGTAGTTAAGCTAGTTATGAAAACCTTCTTTTGTATGTGTTTTGATATATGTCATTCTAATGCTCAGAACATTCTGATGCAATTGCAGTATATTTGACAGAAAATAACATAATGTAAAGAGGAAGGGTAAAGAGGATTCAATACAGGAATTTTTATACTGGTCCACCCCAACCTTCCACTATAACACCCTAATTGAATCTCACCAGAATGAAAGGGATCTAGAGGCTGTGTCGGTACGCGATTGTACAATTGAGGATGACTTAAAGACATTAACTGGTATTACTTATACCAACAAGTTGCATCTATTTTTTGGTAATCCATCACTTAAGAACTTCATAGTTAAGCATGCTTAGCTTGGAGTAGTTATGAGATGAGTGACCTTTTAGGAAGTTTTTCGAAAAATGTGAGTGAGGAAAAAACATGCTGAAAAGTCTTGTGTTGGTTTATGGGGTCAGTTATTGATCTTAGAAGTAGACATAGATGATTTTTTAGGTCTCGAAAAGGACTACCCACAGAGGGTTCTGACCAACAAGGATGTTTAGTGAAGTGCCACCGCATGAAGTGTTGTAGTGTGAGAGCCGTAGAGAAGTCAAAAATCAAGGATGTTACATCCAGTCCTTGTCCTTTAATATGAGATTTTTCACTAACACAACCAACAACATTTTGGACCATCCAACTACTGAATTTTTACAACTATTAACCACTTGTTGGACTTCTAAACTAGCCAGTTGCTAGACTAGCAACATATTATATATTTACCTTGCCAACCACTTGCTGGACTTTCAACATCTCCTCACCATAGCACCACACTAGGTCTTGGCTTGGAGATAACCTATTTAAACACGACTCCCACTTTATCATGGGAGAGACAATACAAGTATTTCCTCCACCTTTTCAGGCTACATAAGTGTTATTTCACTCTAACCTCTTCAGGCTACACTCTTAGAGATTCTCTTTAAGTTGTCCACCTTCCATGGGTTCGCCCTATCACTTCTCTCTTAGCCAAACTTAACCCACATGGTTAACTTAGTACATACAAATTACATACATGGAAAATGTGCTGAGGGGATTTTAAGGCAAAACAACACTCATGGGTTATATCTTCATTGATGCTTTAGTTGTACTTCACTCCATTTGCTTCCTTTCAGCACATAGAAATATTATGGAGGGTGGAAACGATGTGATTTTTATTTTTGCATCACTTAGGTTGTCTCTTACCTTCTCTTACATCTTCTCTAGCTTTCCTTTGACATTTTCTAGATCCCACAAGCCAAACCAGTTGTTATAAAAGTTAGGTATCTTTTTCTCTCTCTTCAAAAGCTTCCTTCAAGTCTGAATCCCAAGAAAATAATTGTTGGAAGTGGGACCCTTAGATATTTAACAAATTCTCAAAGAAGTAAAAATATGTCAATTGTACTTGACTTGACAGATTTGAATTCGTTTTGAATTTTTCCATTTTGAAGAACAAATTTGATATGTTTTTGAATGCACATAAGAATTTCATTATGATGCTGAGAAATGACATATTCTGATATAGGTTCCTTTTGATGAAGAAAACATGATATGACATTGTAGATAGCTCTGCTTGATGACTACTAAGGCATGAATACTTGGATTAGATCGTTTCCAGAGGCCAATTCAAGATACTAATGATAGATATTAGAACTTAAAGATAAAAGGTGGGGAAGATAAAGAAGATGATATGAATAACGCCACAATTCGTGTTGGAACGATAAGTTGAGGAGGATTCACCACAAAGGAAAACTTCCTTGATAAAAATCAATTTGGGTTCAGCCAAGAATCAAGAAGAGGCTAAGCTCTCAATTCAAGCAAATGCTTAATATTATTCAATCAAAAGTTCTTCAAAACTAGCAATGTCTAAGTACTTATAGAGTTAAGCCTCTAATAAAACCTAAAAACGCATAATTCGGGCCTATTAAAGTCCACATTAAGGTCCATTACACAAATAAAAAATTACTAATTACGACAATATGAAAATTACGAAAGCTACAAAAGGAATTGCGCTAAGCACAATATTCGAGCTAAGAGAGCTCTCCTATAATCTTCAAGGTGCTCCAAAGCTCTTTGTGTCTTCCTCCATCCTTGCCCTTTTTAAGTAGTCTAGTCATGATTCTCTTGGTCATCTCTTTTTGTAGAAGCTTTGTTTTGGACATTGTCATTGGAACCTTCAATTTATGGAGTGCGTCTAGAATTTCATGCTCTTTGGATAGTCCTCTATCACAACTCCACCAATCCAAACACTTTATCAAAACACAAATCATTCTGAAGTGGCATATGTCAGCATTGGTAACATATGAAGGCTAATATTTTTGTTGTATTAGTGTTCTATCCTTGGTTTAGACTTCACAAAGTTTCTTTAGTCTTCATTTGTTCATTTGTGCATCTTTTAATGTAGTTAGCATTCACTTTCTTATGTGCCCTTAGTGTGTGTGGCAACATATGGAAAGAGAGATGCTATCAACCTTAATCTTTTGATGTGTCCTTTGTATGTGTGGTAGTATATGAAAGACATGATGTTGCTTTGTATCCCATTTTGATGTCAACTCCAGTCTTTTGATGAGCTAGCTATCTTTTGTGACTACATATAGAAGACATGTAGTTACTTGATCATTCTAATGCATAGATATTGCACGATCTTGAATTAAATACAACATTCTAATGTAGTAATCTTAGAATCTCCCTTGTCTTCATTCTGGTCTGGCATCAGAGTATCATTATGATATTCTCATTTTCAGAGTCCTCAATTACACCATTCTAATGTTAAATCTAGTACAACTTCATTTTATTGTTGTATGCTCATTGTAGCCTTTGATATATCTCTTGCGTAAGGTCTTCTTGATGTCTTTGCAACTTAGTAAGATTTAGATCTTTAGAGAAAAACACTAACTTTAGTACACAAATGCGCTTCATTTAAATCGTCTAAAGCTTCTCACTTGAAAGCATAGTTGAGACATCCATTTTGAGCTTGTTCTGAATTCATTAGAACACTTGATATATTATTCACTTTGTATATGTATCATTTGCAAATATGTTCGCTTGCTTATGTTTACTATAAATGATGTTATACTTGAGAGAGTTCTCTGATGTAGATGAAAAACCATTGAATGTTCTTCTTATAGGAATCCTTTGATGAGATGTCATGACAAGTTTGTATTCCAAACATTCCAGTGTGAGCTTATTATAGCATGTTATGCTTGCTGCTATTTTTTATTTCTTTGACCCATTTGAATGGCCAAACTGAATTTTTTCGTCTTCATGAAAGTTGTATAGAATTTTATCATTGACATTCAAGCATTGGTCTTATGTCATTTGGACCACTACAACATAAGCAATCTTCAAAGCACTGTGGTTGTGTTATATTGTGAGGACAAAATGAAATCTTTATCTTGATTGTTAATTTCCTCCAAGATGCAAGACATATTAACTGGCCACTTCTTCATGAAAGATATATTTCTAGAGACACTAAGATCATCTCAAATTCACTTCTATAACTCAAACAATCTTCAAGTTACTACACACATATCATGTTGTTTAGAAATATCATGGTCTACAATTTTAGGATCAATTTTGTCCATGATCCAACTTGTATCAAACGACAACTTGTGCATCAAATTTTTAGATCTTTCTTCAAGCTTTCAATAGCCACAAAGAACAGCTCAATTGAATTTCTAAAACTTCAAATACGATGTCCAGAATAAACTAATCTTGTAGGAGAAATTTCGTTATGAGTATTCTTCTTGCCTTTAGTTGTTGATTCCTCCTCATGGCTTGAAGTTTTCTCTCATCCAGTAGCATGTTGACTTTATTGTAGTACACAACCAAGGGCACTTTGAGTTTTCTTTAGAGCTTTCAAGCCTAACATCCTTTTCGAGCAACTCATGTTAGCCTTAAGTTTACTTCAATTGTTGTTCTTTACAGAACCTGTCTTTTCTGAATATACTAAAATACAAAGGATTTTGGACTCAACATCAATAACATAGTGACCTAAACAAAATATATAGAATATGATGTGTTAGCTTCTAAAATTTTAAATACAAATTTGACCTTGTCTTAAATAACTCGACATATGACATGTCACTACTTTATGAAGCACATATAACATCAGTTAAAAGAAGCATTTTACATCAATTTTATGAGCGATGTTGATCCAGCCATCGACGTAAAATAAGAAACATTTTCTACATCAGTTAAATTTAACAGAGGTGGAAATGTGATTTCTAAATCAAATAGAAGTTTAACCAATGTAGAATATATTTGAAATTCAAAGCAAAATTGCTCTCAAGATCCTTTTCCCCAGTGAGCACATTTTTCTTCAAATTTGCCTTTGTCATCAATTTTTCTCCCATGGAGGTTCCTTGTTCATGTTGTCATTGATATAAGCATCATACATGTATGGATTTAATTTAGTAACAAGACATGAGAAAATGGATATGGATCTCCATTTGTATCCTAAATTTGGATCTCCATTTGGGTTCTAGATATAGATTTGTAATCTAGAGACCTTTCATGAGAGCCACCTTTAGTAGATGATGATACACTTTCATTGGATCTTTGTGAATGCCATTGATGCATGACTGTGAATCTCATCCACAATCTCCTTCAACGACAACATAGATGTATACTTGCCCTCATCCCAAACAAACTTGCAACCACTAAAGAAAATAGTTTAATTTTGTTTAGTCCCATACTACCATGGATAATTTTTTTTCTTGAAAATATTAAGTCAACAATTTTTCTTTATTAAGTGGGAGGATCTTGCATATTGAAAGTAATGTCCTAAAAGTATAATTGTGTTAATACAAGATTTTCTCTCTCTTAAATGTCCAATTAATCATACATGAACAACCAAATTTAGTTGTCTTGATAAAATGATTTTCTTTTAGCATACTATTTGTGATCACTTTGTCATTGGTTGTGATCATATTGTTGTTAGAACCTACATTAAGGGTTTTGTGTCAGTCTCTTATAGGATATTGTTTTATTTGATATCTCTATTGTCGTATATTATTAGTGAACAATTTTTCTAAAAATAATATATGTATGAATCCCAAATCTGAAGAGATCAATTTCTCCGTACCATATTTTGTTTTGTTATTGGTGGTATTTCTGCAATTTTGTTGAATCTATATGCTTTAATTTGGGATATATAGATAAACCTATGTTCATTATAGTTTGTGATGAGAGTTAGAGACTATTTGTTACTATATCCTTAATATTTGTTAAGTATATGTCTCATGTACTTTCGCTGCCTGTAACCAAATCTTTCACTTAAGTGTGTGTAGATATTGTTTATAATTGTAGCACTTGAGTTTATCTTTTGAGTGAATAATTGAAAACTTGCAAATGATCCCATTCTCTACTTCAAAATTAGGGATTTTTTATATCTCACTCATGGTTATCTTGTTTATGTGATTCTTTTGAGTGTCAATATTTTTTTAGGATTAACATGTGGTTTGCTATGAATCCTGTTTGTAAAACTCTGTAATTGATATATGAATTGTGTATTGGGTTTCATATTCTCGTTTCTAACTACTTCTCTCTAATACTTAATTCTTTGAGAGAGAAAATCATGTGTTCTATTTACAATGAGTATTATCTTATAGAACTATGATCCCACTATCATTAGAATATTTAAATACTAGTGAACTCTAATGAGAATCCTAATCTTATTTTGGATTAGTGGGAGTATATAAAGGACTTTGTTATTTATTCTTGTCCTATTGAGTTGAGATACATAAAATCCTTTGTATCTTAGTAAGCATCTTTAGTAGATGCCAATGTCATTTTGTTGAGAATTGCACAATTAGTTTTTTTGCATGCAATTATCTTGTGATTTTATTTGGTATAATTTTATAATTATATTGTAAATATATCGAGTATTATTCTTTATATTGGTGTTTGTGATCATAGTAATCCTATCGATTACAATTTTGCATCATTAAGATATTTATAAATTTTATGTTTGGACCAATAATCTAAGTGTGTGCTCATTATTAACATTTTGTGATCGCATTAATTTAGAGTATCATTTTGTTTAAGCTAGGTGTCTATGTCACCCAAGTAGGAAATTAATGGATTTCCTAATTGTATTCACGTTTGCATAGTCACTTATTTTGTGAAACTCAAATTAATTGAGTGTCAAATATTGTAAGAACATTTTATGTGATCACTTTTGTTATTGGGCTATTATGAACACTTAGATGCATGTGAATAATGTTCTGACCTTTATAACTTTTTCAGATTTAAAGTGATATGATGTTGAAAGTAAACATTTGAAGATTCAATTACCAAAGGCCTTACTATTGAGCTTTGAGAATTTTGTTGATCACTTGTGTTTGGTCAAGTCTTTTTTTTGGTGTTTTGGGTCAGTGGGAGTTTGAAAACTTTTTCATGAGATATGTATATAATAATATTGTCTTTGTAACATATCTAGTAGCATTTCAGATGCTTGGACCATTGTTATATAGCATATTTTGACTATTAAGCTATATTATTTCATACATTCTTTTCGTGCGAGAAATATGTCTATCTGATGTACGAGATATATATTCCTATCGAATATTATTTTGTAGCGTTAAAGATTTTAGATTTCTTACATTATTAACATATGATTAAGATTGTCTTTCTAGCTTTGATGATTCTTTTCATTGGTTAATATATTCAAGTGGGAGAATGTTAGAATATTTATTATGGATGAATATTAATCAATAATTATTATATTATCTTTTCATATCATCAATCAACAATTTGAGATAAGTCAAATATCATATGTAATTACATATATTTTAGAGGAGATTATAGATAAGATTGACCTTGTGATGAGTTTGATCAATTGTTGAGTATATAGCTCATTAAGAGGTCCTTATCCATGGCTAGGTTATTATAAATATGCTATTCCATTAAACAAATTGACACTCTATGACTGTCTCTCTCTTAGTTAGATCCTCTTAAACAATTCCCTATAAAGTGGATAGAAATCCTCTCAAAAGTAATTAAGGATTCCATCATTAAGCCACGTCTATAGGGATAATTCAGGTATGTCATTGACATCTTTTTGATTTTATTGCTATGCTCACATGTTATAATTTGTATCTACGAGATAATTGTCTTATTTTCCATTAGAGAATAATGTGAAAATATGTTATCTGGAACATGATAGTGATACTTATCTATAATTGATTATATACTTCTTTTGATTAGTTGATTGATTGATTATATACTTTGATTAAATTCATTGAAGCCAAGATGAACATACGTTGGTCAAGTCCAAGGTGAAATTATTCTTGTCGATGCTAAATTAAAACTTTTTTTTTTTTGGATAGTTTGAGAGAAAAAACATTTTTAAAATAGTTATAATTCTATAATTTTTAAAAACAATTTTATGGATATATTATATATCCATTTATATTAAAAATATTAATAGATGGATTGGATTGATTTTTATAAAATAAATTATGAATGAATTAAACAGTTTTAATGGATATAAATAAATTAGTAGATAATTTTTAATCCATCCATTATAATCCAAATCAAAATATATTAACTTTATCAATTTCTCCCCAAGTTGGATTGACTTAATTAGAGTGAACAAATTCAACATGATCCAAGCCAATATTTTTTATTGGGTAGGGTCCAAAATTTTCTCAACACTGATCCATCTGTAATCGTGTTTACTTTTATAGTAAGTATTAAATGATTTAGAGTTTTTTTTTTGCTGACTTTTATTTTTGAATTATTTAATACCTACTAATGCTTATTAAAAAACTTAAATATTAAATACTTTTATAGTAAATAAATATTAAATAATTTGGAGTATTTTTTTTTTCGGTGAGCTATTTAATGCTTATTAAAAAAAACATAAAAATATTTCAAAATTCTTATTAAAGGACCCAAGTGTAATACAAAAGGAATAAAGGACTATTGCTAATTATAAAAAAAATATATTTTTTTTTTGCAGACTGGAAACGAAGCGTTTAGATTTAGAAGAACAGAAGATGCAGCTTCGTCGATCTTGCTTCTTCTTTCATCATTCGGTATCGCGTTAGGGTTTGCAGATTTTCAATTTCCCTTCTTTTCGCTACTTTTCTCGCTTAGAATCTCGCAATTCCTCCGTTGTTCCGTTTCCTCAACTCATCAATTCGACATATATCGCTTCACAAGGTAAAAAGATTTCGTTCCCTGAGCTACAATTTGATGGTGTTCCTTGTGTTACATACTCGATTCCTCTTCATCAGTTTCATCGAAATTCGAATAAAACAATTTCCATGCATCATTTAAATGTTTTCGAATATTATCTGTGTGGAAAACTAATTGGAGTGTGAATTAATTTTTCTGTGCCTGTAACCTACATTGTGCGTTGTAGCATGTACCTATATTAAACAATTGTGATCCCTGTTCCTCACAACTTATGATCCTGTGTTGCAGCTGAGGCATGATTTTTTGTACTCTAATAATTGTAATTCTCAATGAAATTGAACCTTTGGTGAATTTGAATTTAGGAGGTAGAGCATGTAATAAAGGAAAAAATGGAGGTCGAGATGCCAATCTCATTTGATTCGAATAATCAACTTCAGCCAGAGACTGTAGTTTCAGTTCAAAATGGGGATCCTGGTGTTTCCTCTTCTGTTGCAAATGCTGTTAACCTGCAGCAGCCAGGTCAGTTTTCGATCTTCATTCGTAATTTTTATTTGGCGTACAGTTGGGCTTTGACGCGTGTCATTGTTGGGATGAGAAATTAAAGGTTTAATTGCCTGATGTCATATATAGCTACAAAAAAACCGACCAGACAGTGGGCTGCGTGGACTCGACAAGAGGAGGAAAGTTTCTTCACCGCATTACGACAAGTTGGGAAGGTACATTTATCTTTGGTGTTGTTACCTTTCTGTGTTTGTTTCTTATGGTATCATAATGATTTCTGATCGAAATATTCTTGAATGTAGAATTTTGAGAAAATCACTTCCCGTGTACAAAGTAAAAACAAGGATCAGGTATATATTACAACTCCACATGGCTTTTAAACCCTTTGCATTTTCCCATTCCCCCCCAAAATGATTATGTTTTAGTTTTATTGCAAATAATATCATGTATTGTTTTAGTTTTCTTACGCTTTTTTTCGTGTGGGGGCTGACTTGCAGGTCAGGCATTATTACTACCGACTTGTGAGACGGATGAACAAACTTCTTGGTCCAGGATTATGTTTGGATGCCAAAAACTCTAAAGATACTAATGCTGCAATGCTTCGCTGGTAACAATTTATTCCGAGTGGTTGTTAAAATGGGTTTATATACATGTAGATGCGCATGTGACTGCGTGTGTATAAGATGTAGACTATCTTTTTGTCCACCAAGTTAAAAAAAGTTATATCTATGATGGTGCATTGGTGAACTGAAATTTAGTCTATTTTATTGTATACATGTAAGGAAAATCATGGAAAGAACAGGTTGATAATGGTAGGAAAACATGTCCTTGTATAGAAATGGATGGATGCTTCAGATGTGTAGCCTATACCATAAGCGTAATCATCTTTGGTAGTAAGAAAGCATTAAGGGGTGAAATTCCTGACTAATATTCTTAAAAGTACATAACATCCCCTGTTTAAATACCCTTTTTTTATTTTGAGGATAGACTGGACTGTTTAGTGACTTGGTAAATGACATTCGATTTTGAGACTGAGATTGACAGTGCATTTTATAATTTTATCATATTATAGTAATTTCTTGAATAAGAATAAGGGTATATCACTATTGTTATGGGAGTTTTTTGCGATGAAAGTTTCTCACTTTTACTTGTGGCACAGGTGGTCTTTATTAGAAAAGTATAGCTGCAAAGCCTCAAAGCTTCACCTGAAGCCCCGAAGATTTAAAATTTTTTTAGAAGCCTTGGTTAGTAAAGGCTATTTACAGTTGTTTGGGATTTTTTTTAATATCTTCTGTATGTGCTAGAGCTGATCTACATTTTTTGTCACAAAGGAGCACCAATTATTGAAGGATCGGAAGAAGAATGTGAGGAAGCGACCCTTACAGGGGGGGAATTGTCTTCCTTCTGCACCTACTGCAGTCTCAAATCAAAGTAGAGCATCAGGAAATGATGCCCGTGCAGTTAAACTGGTACTTGTTGGCAGTCAAAATATTTTAAAATTGGGACCTTCTAAATCATCAACGAAGCGCACTGTAAACATGGGTGTTAACCATAGTAACACTAAGGGAGATTCAAATACCATGAAACCAACAAGGCAACGAAAGAAATCTGGTGATCTTTTTGAATTCCCTTCAAGATCTCATTTACCATTTTTCTGCTTTGAACTAGTTTTCCTTCATGATAATTGGATAATATATATATAAAATTTAAAGTAAATTTGCATTAGTCAAATTTTTTACTTCCTTTACAGTAATAACTAGGTTCTCTTTATTTCAAAGGTACGATTTCCACGGCTGCTTATAGAAAATGGGAGAAGGCTGCAATTGCTGGTGTTTCTTTAGTTGCAGATGCTGCTGAGCATTTGGAGCGAGCTGCAACTGTTAAAGAAATTGAACAAGACCAGGAGAATCCAGGTAGCTACCACACTTGGAGTTTTATCCTATCCTTGCTTCCACAAGGGCTTTCTCAGATCTTCTGTAACTTCAACCAATTTTTCTATGTTCATTCCAGGAGAAAGATGTTCTGATCCTGCTGATTATGTCCTGCCCTCTTTACCCACATGTCCACAAAATCAATTTGTTGATAACAATGTGAACAATAGTATGAAACTTAAGCTCCAGTTATTTCCAATTGATGAACCTACTCGAAGAGCATTGGAGATGGTGAGTATAAAAGAAAACCAACAAGCATCTTACTTTAGCAATGTAAAAGTGTTTTTGGAAACTATCATATCTTTTTCTTTTTTCCCCCTCTTAGGATAAGCATAATCCATACCTGGAGCTTACACTTAGTGCTCGAAAGAAGATATCATCAATTTTAGAACATCTAAACCGTAAATGGGGTAATTCAAGCATAGCAGCTGGAGAAGTAATGCTTTTTCCTTACGGTATTCAAAGGGAAAACTTGGTTAATTATCCGAGATGGACCCAGGAATCTACTCTTAGTGCAGCAGATATATATGCAATGATTGGAAGTCCACCCATCTTCCGTTTAAGGTACCTCTTTTATCTTGCCATCTTGGTTAATTTTTATATTTGAAGTAACTAGACAGTGGCATGCAAGAAAACTATTAATTGTGATGTTCTTAATAATTGCTTAGATAAAAGAACCTGTGAAAATTCATTCACTTCATCACTGATTAATTGGTTAATTTATAATCATGCTTTCTGTGAAATGTTGAATTGGTGAGGGAAA
The DNA here is from genome assembly GCA_013407115.1 of Glycine latifolia. Lineage (NCBI taxonomy): Eukaryota > Viridiplantae > Streptophyta > Magnoliopsida > Fabales > Fabaceae > Glycine > Glycine latifolia. The sequence continues at coordinate 20,785,873 of CM023956.1, forward strand.
AGTAAACAAAATGATTTTTAGATACTGAGTTATAAAAACCAGCAAAATGTTTCAGGGATTCTATACATACAATAAATGCTTTAAATGGAAAGCCATCTGGGCTACTTTACCTTGTAAGAAAACTATTTAATTGTGATGTTCTTAATAATTGCTTAGATAAAAGAACGTGTGAAAATTAATTCACTTCATCACTGATTAATTGGTTAATTCATAAACATGCTTTCTATGAAATGTTGAATTGATTTGGGAAAGTAAACAAAATGGTTTTTAGATACTGGGTTATATAAACCAGCAAAATGTTTCAGGGATTCTATACAGACAAGAAATGCTTTAAATGGAAAGCCATGTGGGACACTTTACCTTCTTTATTGAAGATATTTTTAAGTATGAGTATTTGTCCTTAATTGCCTGTTATGCGAAGATAGTAAATTAACTCAATGATGGAATTTGGAGAACATACTCAAGAAAAGTAAACAGCATGAGGGCTTGTGTGTGTAGAGTGAGGTGGTCTATTTAATGAAGACACAAGGGATAGACTAGGAATAATAAATACGGAATAGAATTTCATTTTTACTATATCTACATTGTAATGATCATATTTGCTAATCTTTGTGAAGGTATGGTTGGTTCTCCAATACTGAGCTTGGGTTATTAAATATGCAAATGCCTATAGCATCTGGCTCCATGCTCAGACAACACAAAAGTAGTGTGGACAATGCTAAGGATCAGATTGTGGATTCAGTTTCATTTCCTACACCATTGACTAATACTCATTCCATGGAGCTGTCTGAAGATTGCAGAACATTAATGAACAGAAACCATACTCTTATCACTGCTTCAACTGATTTGTCTAATGCTAGAGGCAACGATGTTTACCTGAATACAAGCACTGAGGAATCTCGTGATCCTATAGCCAATACTCCGTGGCATGGAAAAGATGTTAGGGATGGAGCTGTGACTACACAGTTGGAAGACATGGTAGTTGTCATCCTCTCTATTTTTGTTGCTTTTATTAGCCCTATAGTGTTACTTTAGGCTTTCATCTTGTGTCATAGGATCTTTAAGTGTTACCGTATTGTACTTTGTTGGTTCATGATATAAATTTTCTCATTCTTGTGATCTTGGGCATATCTCCCCTCCTTTTTTAGATTGTTATGTTCCAAATTCCAATTACGTACTACATGGTTTGAGTGGTATACATTAACCAGACTTTTTTATTTGGATAGTTAAGTTGCATCATGTATCATTATCAGCATCCATAACTTTTTTAAGTTCTATGTATGTATTCAGGAGGAGTTGAAATTAAGCAGTGGAGCAGGACTGTCAGCTGGAGAGTGGGCTGACAGCCTTACCAACATTAGTGTGGGGGACTTACTTTCAGGAGTGTCCCAGGATCTTGATAACTGCATCAATCCTCCTATTGCAGAGAATTGTCATGATGTTCAGCAAATTCCTTTTAGTAGTGATTCTTTTGATGCTGCTATTGCTGCTCACATATCTAGACACCAAGACAGGATGGGACGATCATCTCTGGCATCCCATATGTCTTCCATCTGGGATGCTGAAGAAACTTGTGATGCCTTTTTATTTAAAAAAGATCCTATTCTTCATGAAGATCGTCCTTGTTTATCTCCAGTTGCTTCTTTAGAGTCTGAGAAAAATGTTACTAAGAGAAGCTTTGACAAATTGAATGAGGTAGTATATCTTAATTGTTATCACCAGCCATTGCTTGTGAAGTGAAGCAAGGTTTAATTTTCAGAGTATTTGTTGCAGCTGTCACCTGAAAGAGAGAGGCTTGTGGATGATTGTGCTCAAACAGACGCTATGCCTATGGACAGTTCTGAGTCTGATGCAGATGTCCAGGAGCATTTAGGAAAGGATTTTAGTGCGCTGGCAGATATGTATTGGGTATTTTTCTTTCTATGCTCCAATTTTTTCCGTCAGAGTCCATGGCTTCTTTATAGCTGTTTAGGTTCACTTATGGCGAACACAATTAGTAGGATGCTTATGTCAGGAAGTCATTACAAACATGTTTACATACTGTCACTCTGAACTATCAAACAAAATAATAAATCTGAGCTTCATTAAATTTTTGAACTGTTGAATTCATAAGATTGAACTATTATTTTTGATTATGTAATATACATACACACACACAATGCATCTGACTTGATTTCATACTGTCTTTCAATTCTATCATGTTGCAGCCTGATTCCTTGGGACCTTTGGATTTGGATATACCATCATCAACTAAATACCACAGCGAAGATCTAATTTTTAGTGATAGTCTTAGTGGACTGAATCGCTTGATAGCCAGCAGCCTGGATGCATTCCAGAATTGCTCCTTTTTTGGGTTTGACAAAAAGGAAGCACCATCAACAGTTGAGGCTCGAGAATCTGTCACTCCTTCAGATTTTAAAATTGGAAGTGGCATCTGAGACTCGTCATGATTGGATCTTGGTAATGGTTTTCCATTTCTGGCATGAACACAATTGGAGTTTGTTAAGATTTAACATTTTTTTCTTATACTGACTGGAGGTGTGCATGCTAAAGAATTGGATTGAGTTACTTCCAACTCTTCCTGTATATGTTTCTCTAATCTGCGTCTCTTTCCTTTTGTACAAAAAAAAATGATCATGGAAGGATCAGTCTCCTGTAGAAATATTCCTTTTTGAGGTGAACATATATCTTTTTTATTCTCTTCTGGATGTTGTTTTTTTAAGAAGACCGTCTTGCAACTCCGTGGCATGGACTTGTTTTCTAAGCTAATGGACTCCCCCCCTCTCTTTCTTTTATGCGATCTAAATATCTAATGGACAAAAACTTTTAAGTTATATGATTATCCAATGCTTTTATCGAGTTCAATTTTTGATGAAAACAATACTTTGTCAAGTTTTCTTTATTTTTTGGTGGAATTGGATTAGTGAGGATCATTTTCCTTAGATGAACAAGAGGTTTAAGAGAAAAAGGTGATGCAAAAGCAGTCAATTCTCTCTCGGAAGAAATTACCTTTCGGGATGCTGTTTGTTCGGTTCCATATAAAAGCAGCTTTCCCTTATGGAACACAAATATTTTTGTACATTTGCAATTTTAGTGCAGTATTTTGACTTTTACCACTAATATGCAAATGTTTTACAAAGGACTTATGCAGTCTTAACCCTTTGTTTTATAGAGGAATGAAGTGTAACCTAATCAAATACATTTCTAATCCTAATTGCTAGTTAGAAATTAACACGCTTCAATGTAAATTTTCTATTTACATTTCATAGAGTATTTATCCGTGTATAATTACATCTTAACATGATATTGCCCGATTATTTAAATATTAATATATATTTATGTGTGAATATTCAATTTCGGTACATATATTTACCCATAATTTTTGGGTGAATAATGAAATAGAAAAGAAAAAAGAAGAGGGATATAAAAAGGAAATAAATTGGAAAGGATATGTTATTTTGATGAATAAAAAAAGGAAGAAAAATACAAAAAGAAAATCTTCATTTGTTTGGATGAATGAAAAAATAGTAAAAATATTAAAATAATTTTCAAAAATCAAAATTTTGATCCCATAATTTTTTTATTACTAAAATTATTTTATTTTTAGAAAAATATTTTTAATAGAAGTTGAATTAATTATGATAATAATTTGTATCATAATTAATTTGATTACAATTAAAAAAGATAAATTCTCATTAATTCAAATTTTAATTAAGAAAGTAATTTCATAATAATTAATTCTATTACTAGCGAAAAAAAACGTGTGTCGTTATTAAGATAATTCATATCATAATTAATTTCATTACTATTAAAAACTTAATTTGTATTGTAATTAGATGATTAAAAGAAGAAAAAAACAAAAAAAGTATAATAAAAATGTGATTCAATTGTATATCTGAGCTTTAGATACACAATAAAAATGCTATTATGTTGTATATGAATACAAAACGAAATCACGTTGTGAATCATAAAAGTAAAAACAAAAGGTGTTTCTATGACTTAGTATGGAAAACAGGGAAAAACCAGTTATTAATCAATTAAAACCCACATGGGAACTGTACGCCAATTACATCCGGTAAAAGCGGCAAGGAAATAAAATCTGGAACACTATAAAAAATCCTACCGGTATTATTCAGTTAAACCAAACTTAGACAAAACATCCGCCACTTGATTGGCTTGGCGGAGGATGTGCTTCCAAGCATGTGTACCACCTTTGGATCGGCAGGGCACAAATATGCGTTGCAGGACATCCTTTGGTAAGTAGCAAGTCGATAGTTGTTGGGAATCATATTAGAGTTAGTTAAAGTAGTTGTAAAAATGGTTATTTCAGTTAGTTTATTAAAAGTTAGTTAGTTCCAAGCTAGATAATGGTATGATTATATCTGTTCTAGAAGTCAATTCTATTTCTAATGGTCTAGTTATATCTGCCATTTTTGGGAATCCTCTACTTAATGGTAGTTGGATCATCGATTCTAATACCATGTTAGATGAGAGAATAGAAAATAAATTCATTGAAAAATTAGTGAATGATTACACAATAATTGCTATATATATATATATATATATATATATATATATATATATATATATCAACTTGGAACTAACTACTAACAAACTAACTGAAATAATTACTTTTACCACTACTTTAACTAAGTCTAATAAATCAAACTTAACTGGAAGTTAGTAAAGCCTTTTTCCAAGGCTATCTGACTGTATACCAAGGAAAGTGGCTAACAGTTCAGACATAGTTTGCAATTCATAATCATCTGGAGTGATTAGTGCTTTGTCAATAAGCTTCCCTTGCGAGGGACATCAAACATCCAATTCCAACCAAAACCAGGTTGATTTACCATTTGCCACACCTTCCAAAAAAGGTGTTGATCCACCTTATCCCAACTATTACATATTCCCTTCCAAAAGCCTCTTCTTTACAACGGGAACTGTACTTATTGACAATTAACATATCGTCCACATAAATTAAAAGGTAGATATATTTATTTTCACTGTCTTTCTTATAATAGACACAATGATCATATTTATATCTTATAAATCCATGTGATAGAACAAAGTCATCAAACCTTTTGTACCACTGCCTAGGTGCCTGTTTTAATCTATACAGGGACCTTTTCAGCAAACAAACTTTATTCTTAGAGCATTTTTGTATGAATCCTTCTGGCTACTCCATATAGATCTATTCATCTAAACTTCCATGCAAAAAAGCAGTTGTAACATCAAGTTGTTCTAATTCTAAATCAAGAATAGCAACAATAGATAAAATAAGTCTAATTGAGGTGTGTTTTACCACAGGAGAGAATGTTTCATTATAATCTACTCCTTCTACTTGTGAGTAGCCTTTGGCTACTAATCTGGCCTTATACCTAGCCTTCTCCACGCTTGGGACTTCAACCTTCAGCTTGAAGACCCACTTGCATCAAATGATATTTTTGTCTTTGGGTCTATCCACTAAGACCTATGTTTGATTCTTCTTTAAAGAGTATATCTCTTCCTCCATTGCTCTTAGCCACCTTTGTCGAGAAGTCATATTCATTGCTTCTTTGTAAGTTCGTGGTTCTTCTTGTTCAAAAATTCTAGCAACCTGCAAAGCAAAAAACAACAATATCAGCATGAGCAAACCTGCTAGGAGGTCTAATATTCCTCCTAGCTTTATCTCTGGTCAGAAGATAATCATTGAGGTTGGAGTCTTCTTGATTTTCTTTAGTAGTTGTTTGTTGATCATTAGCAAGTTGATCAAGTGTGTTTTCTTGATCTTCAGTTTCATCATGATTCTGTACTTGTTTTGAATCATCAATACCAGTGGTCTTCTCTACCTCCAATTGGACATTTTTAGGTTCCTGAATCTGTCTAATACCATGTACAATATCTTTATAGAATGTTAGTTCATCAAAAAAAACATTTCTACTACAATACACTTATTTTCAAATATTAACCAGAGTTTATACCCTTTTGTCCCTGTAGGATACTCTACAAAGACAAATTTAAAATGCCCTAGGGGCTAACTTATCCTGTTTGGTGTGAACATAAGCTAAACAGCCAAAGGGTTTCAGATAACTCAGGTTAGGAGGCTTATCATACCACATTTCCATGGGAGTTTTGAAATTAATAGCAGATGAAGGTGACCTGTTTATCACATAACAGGCAGTGACAACAGTTTCTGCCCAAAATGATTTTCTAAGACCAGAATTAGATAACATGCATCTAACTTTATTTAAAATAATTTTATTCATTCTTTCAGCTATGCCATTTTGCTGAGGTGTCTCAGCACAAATTCTATGTCTTAGAATACCAATTTTTTTTTTGCAAAAATCATTAAACTGATTATTACATAATTCAATATCATTATCAGTTCTTAATGCTTTAACCTTCTTTCATGTCTCGGTTTCCACTTGAACTTTCCAGTCCTTAAAACAATCAAATGCTTGATCTTTTTGTTTCAAAAAATAAGTCCACACACGTATGAAATGAGAGTCTATCACAGAAAGAAAATAATGACAGTCAGAAAGAGAATTAGGAATGTTGGATGATCCCCATAAATCAGAGTGTATATAATCCAAGGTATTTTTTAGTTTCATTCTTTCCTATTTGAAACTTTAATCTGTGGGATTTTCCAAAAACACAAGTTTCACAGAAATCAATAGGAGTAAAAGTTTTAAAAGGTAAAATTCCTTGTTATATTACTCTTGTAATCCTTGATTACTAATGTGACCAAGTCTTTTATGCCAAAGAGAAGACTCATTTGACTTTCTACTAACACTACAGGACTTAGATCCAACTGCTTCCCTATCTAGAAAATACAGACCATTATCTAGCTTCCCTTTCATAATGTATGAAGTTCCTTTTACAACTTCAAGTGTTCCTTGAATACTCCTAAAACTGTATCCACTTTTATCTAATATTCCTAGAGATATTAAGTTTCTCCTAAGGTTAGGAACCCAACTCACATCTTTGAGAACTTTAATAGTCCCATCCCCCATTTTAAACTTAATAGCTCCAATTCCTGCCACTTGACAAGTTTGATTATTTCCCATCATCACCTTTCCACCTTTAATAGATTTAAAACAAATTAACCAATCTTTTACTGGTGTCCTTCTCACTGGAAGTATTAGACACAGCTAGGATCTCACTATCCTCAAAACCACTAGTCAGATTAGCATAATTTGTCTTATTCCCATTATTTTGACCTTTTCCTTTTTCTGGACAATTCTTCGTAATGTGTCCTTCCTTATGACACAACCAGCACGTCACCTATCCTTTAACATATGACTTATTCTTATTCTCACTATTGTTCTTTCCTTTTCCTTGATACTGACCCTTTTTATTAAATTTCTTTTTAATAATCAATCTCTCTGCAGTTACTTTCTTATTTATTATCATTTCTAGTTCTTTAGACTTTAGGCTCCTATTACATCTTCCCCCATTTTAAACTTAATAGCTCCAATTCCTGCCACTTGACAAGTTTGATTATTTCCCATCATCACCTTTCCACCTTTAATAGATTTAAAACAAATTAACCAATCTTTTACTGGTGTCCTTCTCACTGGAAGTATTAGACACAGCTAGGATCTCACTATCCTCAAAACCACTAGTCAGATTAGCATAATTTGTCTTATTCCCATTATTTTGACCTTTTCCTTTTTCTGGACAATTCTTCGTAATGTGTCCTTCCTTATGACACAACCAGCACGTCACCTATCCTTTAACATATGACTTATTCTTATTCTCACTATTGTTCTTTCCTTTTCCTTGATACTGACCCTTTTTATTAAATTTCTTTTTAATAATCAATCTCTCTGCAGTTACTTTCTTATTTATTATCATTTCTAGTTCTTTAGACTTTAGGCTCCTATTACATCTTC
>CM023956.1:20799607-20821317 GCA_013407115.1 Glycine latifolia
CAACATCATCATCATTGTTATTATTATCATCATCATTACTATTTTTATTAACAGCCAAATATCACTTAAAGGCTCAAATAACAAAATAAACAATTTTCTCAATGTAAGAAAACATGATACATACATAAAGCTTGAGCAGCAGTTAATCTCGCCCGAGGATCCTTTACTAGTAATTTTTTCACAAAATCTTTTGCAGCATTACTAATAGTTGGCCATGGTTTGCGACGAAAATCGGGCTTCTTACGTAAGACCTGCATATATCAGATCAGATCATTAATTATACACAACAACAAAAACATTAAAACAAATTCCTTAGTAAAAGCTCAAAATCAAGTGGACAATTAAAGTAAAGGTCATAGACTTATCATGTCATTAAGATACAAGAATGGATAACGAATACCACATAAATTAGAAAATCAGAAAATTACACAATAAAGTACTGTACCTCCTTGAAGATACCATCCTCAGTCTTATCCCAAAATGGGCGTCTTCCACACAACAATATGTATGTAATAACACCAATACTCCACACATCTGACTGAGGACCAGACTTGCGTTTTAACACTTCAGGTGCAACATAGTAAGCACTGCCAACAATATCATGAAACTTTTTTCCTGCATTTTTTCCAAAGATAGAGAAAAATAAATCTCAAATAAAAGTTGCAAGAGCATGCCTGATAACTCAACCGAAGAAATAGGAGAACAAGCCTGAAACAAAAAATGGAAGAAAAGAAAAAGAAAGAAATTGACCACGAAAATCAAGACTTTCCCTCACCAGGTTTTATGAAATCTGACAAACCAAAATCTGTGGCCTTTAAAGGTGAATCTTCTTTGGTTGATTTAAAAAGAAAATTCTGCAAGAATAAGTAAAAATATTAATCTATTATATATAGCATCTAGTAGTATAGATCTCATTTCACACAAATTTGGCAGATATGCAAATGTGCTAGATCATACCTCTGGTTTCATGTCCCGGTGTACCAAACCATGTAAATGACACTCAGCAGCAACCTTGAGCATCTGCCTTACAACCACTGCTGCGTCTTTTTCAGTATAACGACTGTCCTTCCTGATTAAAGTAAATGAAGAGGAAATAAGTTCTGGTACACAAAAACAGCTTTCTGCCAAACACATAAACATGAACCAAAAATCATTGACCCTGGTTCTGCAATTTCAACATAGAAATTCTGACAGATAACCATAATGAGTAAACCTCCACTCTAGTCCTTGAACCCTTTAAGTGTTAGTCACTATAGTCCCTGACTTTACAAAACTTTCATTATTGTACCCAACTTCATAAAATGTTTAATGCATTCCACCACATTTTTTCACTAGCATTAATGACTAAACAGAATAATATTTTGTAACATTAAGGCTTAAGCAAAGTCAGGACTGTAGTAAAAGTTGTATAACGCAAAGGACTAAAGTAACCAACACTTTCAAAGGACTAACAGCGTGTTAGGATTTCAGTTAGAAACCCTCAAAGAAACTTTCAACTCAAAATCATTCCTCTCACAAGTTTTTCCATTCAGTTGAATTGAATGCGTGCAAACAATAAATCAAACACACACTTCCATTCAACTAAAGTGTTGTGATTTACTCCAAAAATAGCAATCACATCCAAAATCAAACCATACTTACTTGGCCAATATCCGATCTAGCAGTTCTCCACCCTCGCACAACCTAGGAAACACGTATATACATATATAAACACACAAACCAAAATTTGATAGAACTGAGCTCCCAAAGATAAATCCAAAGCTAAAAATCAGAGCAACACAAACACAAAACAGAATCAACTATCAGAGCAACTTACTCCATAACTATGTACACATAAGAATCATCTTCGAAAGCATTATAGAACTGAACCACATTCTCGTGGCCAGTAAGTGCTTTCAATATCTTGACCTCACGTTTAACATCCTCAACGGCAATAGGCAGAACCATCTGCCACCAAATTTAAAGATAACAAATTAATTCCTAAAAATTACAAACAAAAACACGATGAATTGAATTATAAGATTCAGGAGCAAAACGACGATGGCATTAACGGAAATACCTTACTCTTCTCAAGCCTCTTAACGGCGACGCGATCGCCATTGGCTTTGTCGATTCCGACGTAAGTGTAACCAAATTGGCCGTGCCCGAGCAATTTTCCGAGCGAGTAACGCTGATCGAAATCCTTCTCGTAACCGAAATCGGTGCGCTTCCCGCACGGCAAGTGGCGCGACCTTGCCTTGTGCCGTTGGGGATTCGCCGTTGCCGTCTCTGATTTCGGCTTCGCGGCCCCCTTGCGGTTCTTGTTGACGGTGACGGCGTTGCCGTTGGAGCCGCTGACTTTGGTGGCGGAAAAGCAGGTTCCCATGGTCGGAGACGGTCGAAAACGCTTAAAAGATGAAAAAGAAAAACACGAGGAGCATCAAATCAAAGTTAGAATAATAATATTACTATGTAGTTGGAGTTGTTGTCATTCAATTGGGAAAAGAAAGAGAGAGAAAGGTTGGAAATGGAATAAAAGTAGGAAGATGGGAAGAAAAGAGACCTTTAAATGAGACAGGGAGAATGGGACGGGGTCGGGATCAGACCCCTCCCCAATCAACCCCTTCTTCGACTTCGATGTGAACTAAATTAATTAAGCTTTTAAATTCTGGCACAGGCCAGCCTGAACCATTGAATTAAGTAGTCCATTTTAGATCATCTTTTAACGTCCGTCCGATTTATTCGTATAATATTGAATGATCAACATTTATTTTCTGACTTACTATAAAAAAATTTAACATAAATATTGAGTTCAAATTTTAATCTTTATTATATTTTTTAATAAAAAGTTAAAATATAAAGAGAATAGATATTTTAGAAAAGTTCTTAATATTTATACATTATTTAAAAAAAAAATTATTTTCTCTCTTTTTAAGATTTTAAAATAGAATATTTTATTAAAGAAAAAAATAAAAAAAATATTCAATCATATATAATAATATAATATTTATCAAAAAATAATTTAAAATTCTAATTTAAAATCTCCCATTAAAAATATTATAATACATAAATGATGACATAGATTAATATTACTCCTTTGCCCTTTAGTAAAAGTTGACATTATTCATATTATTACTCCTTTACACAGAGACATGGAGCGTTCAAAACAAGTCCATAATTTGTTGAATACTAAGCCAAATCAAAACTGAAAATGGGAATTTTCGTGCTGTCATTTCTGTTTTCTCCGCCGTTGCGGCGTCAAGTTCAGGGCCTAACCAGGTTTTTTGATTAAGCGGTAGTAGGATCAGTAGGGGGTGGTGATGAAACCGGAGGTGCTAAAAGGGAGCAAAAACACGAGAAAAACAAAAGTAGCAGGCGATGCGACCAGAACCCGAGGTCATGGTTCTTGAAGACATTGTCCATCGAACTTGACACGGTTAACGGTGAGGAAGTTCCATCTTCAGAAATCGATTGCGAAAAAGAGCATATTATTGTCATTTGTTGTTGTTGTTGCATTGGTTGCAGGTTTTGCTTCGATCATTGCATAGGGAGATATGTTGTGTGTTGGGAGATCCATGATGGTGCCTTAGCGGCGGTGCCGTGGCGGTGGTTACGTGAGGCAAACATTCTCACGAACAAGCCTTTCTCTTTTTAATCCGTACCTTACTGTTTAGCTTTTATTAATGAAGTCATTTCCCACTTATTAAAATATCCATTTCATCTATAACACTATATAAAAGTGATATTTCCTTTTTGATATACACATTTACGACATTACCTTTAAATTATACTTCTCCTTTGAATTGCACAATATCTATTCTTATTATAAGATTTAATCACTTAATCTATAAGATTAAGAAAAATAATTAATAACAATAAATTTTTGTCTTAAATTTATATATTTTTTCAAAAATATCATTGTCATTAATTTTTATTTCTCTTCTAAATTTATGTTAATATAAACTCTCTCTTATTTAATTAGAGATATTTTTAGTCTAAAAAATAATTAATGCATGAGATAATATGAATTAGGTCTTATATAAAGGAAAAAAAATATTAAAAAGTTGAGTCTTATAAATAAGAAGAAGGTAATAACTGCAATATATATGTCAATTAAATGATAAAAGGGTAAGTGCATGCTCTCTTTTTGGGTATAGACTTTGCCCTTCATTTCTTATAATAACTACGCAGTGTTCCTTGTATGTGTAGTTTATTTTAAATTTTAAATAAATCCATTTTATTTTAAAAATGCTCTTATAGTAATTGCACACTTTGAAACATGTTCTTAAACCAATAACTGCTTTTCACTCTTTGGTTTTAGTTTTAGTTTTCTCTCTTTCAAATTTTTCATTATTGGGTCTTTCTTTTCTCTCTTGCCCCCATTCCGTTTAGTTTTGGATTTGATGAGCGAGTATTCATACGAGAGTGTTTACTAGACCGTTATCCTTCCATGGATTAATAAAATTATCCATCCTTAATTTCTTCAAGGTTCCTTTAAATTCCATATGACAAACTCATTCTCTATTATTTACTTTTTACCATTAATCAAACATCATGCATATTTTCATCTTGCAAATCATCCAATGTTATGTTTTTTCAACATTTGCTACTAACAAAAATGAGAAATCCCTTAAAGTTATCATCCTTTTACTCAAGTCAAAAAATATAGCCAATAGAAATTTTTCATACACAAAAAAAAGTTATTACTTATCATTGTAGGATGATCAAAAGATAAGAAAAGAAAATTCAAAAGCTTTTGAATTAATTAAATTTGACAGAGTAGTACATGGTCGAAATTGCAGAAAAGAAAGTGTTGATGATGGTTGGGTCTAGTGGAAACACCCCTACCAAGTTACCAATTCTTGGAAGCAAATGAAGAAAAAATAAATTCATACCTCGAGATGAAGGTGATGTTCAATTTTCAAGATGCTCTTAAAGTTGTGACAAATGGGTATACAGTACCAAGTGAAGGTGTCAATAAAGCCAAGAAAGCAGCATACAAAGAATCGCAAAAAAAAGATTGCTAGGCCATGTTTCTTCTACATCAAAGTGTTGATGATGCTCATTTTGAGAAGATCTGTACAGTAACCACCACCGATGAGGTATGGGACATGCTGCAAAAGTGTCACCTTAATAGTGGGAAGTAGGATTGGTAAAGTGGGTCAGCCCACCAAAAATGTGGGCCAAGCCGGGCTGACCCACTTTTGCAAAGTGTGCCCCACTTTAAGGTAGATTAGTGGACCAGCGAGTCAGCCCACCTAAAAAATAAATAAATAAGTTAAATTTTTAAAAAAAGACAAAAAAATATTTAAAAAATACAAATTAATTAGAATTTCATGCTTGCAATCATTTTAATACCATACCTAAGTTTAGCTTGCATTATGCCAGGCATCTTTCTCATTCTGCACAAACTTAATGAGCAAACTTCAAAAGGCAATACACATCAAATTAAGCTTTAAACAAAATAGGTTTGGATTATATTAATAATGAACTTATTTATAATATTCACATCACATACTCATTAAGAACGATATTAATATTGTGCCTTGTCTGACAAAAGAGGTTAATGTTATCCTGAAACTGTTTATAAAAGAACATGATCATTATCACAACTTGGAGGCCAAACAAACACTATTTTATATATTAATAATATGATAAGGACATGAATATGCATTGAAAGAACTTACATCATTAAAGGGAAATGAAGAAAGTATAAATTTATTTACCAACAAATTGTTAATCAAATCAGATTATCAATAACTATGAAACATTTAATGTCTCCCTCTCAGTACCTTATCATATTGCTGTTGTAATGCAAATTACAACTATTTTGTCCAAGGTTCAAATGGTTTGACCCCTTAAACAAAGTGAATGTTGTTGAATCACTCTTTCAAATTATAGAATGCAAAATAATGTTATCTAAATGGAAAAATGAGTCTAAAGACAGTAACTGATGCAATATGTGTGCACAATAATCAAAGGCAAACTATGAAATTCACAAAAGCATCAGAGTATTTCCATTCATTAAGAAGTATTACAACATCATTTTAAAAGGCTTATAAATCATCTTTTGCAATAGTATTTAGGAATGTACAAACAAATACCAATAAAAATTAAAGTTGAGATATTCACCTTCAATGTAGATAAATTGGCAGAAATTTGACTAAATGCTTGAGCATTTTGCTTCAAAAGTTGCCTTATAGGACCAGAAATTCCTGATAGTAAAAAATGCAGGGGGGAACATTTTGTCAAAAAAAATTGGCATTATTTTCTATCCACAAATGAAAGAAATCCCCCAAAAATGGGTTGCCATATACAAAGATGCATAGAAAACCACTAGGTATGCAAAAAGATGAAAAAGTAGAAACACCTCACGACCTCAGTCACGCCCTTGAGTAAGTCACGAGGTGTAGAGGTCGTGACGCCGTGAGCCCGTGACGAACGAGTGCAGGACGGAGCACGAACGAGCAGACGAGGTAACATCGTGAGCCCTTGACAGTAGGGACGCTAATTCTGCCTCTCTCTGCGATGAAGTAGCTCTCTACGACGGGGTACAAGATGTAACGACCTAAATTTCTACTTATTTTTATTAACTTTGTTATTATTTGCTTAATGGAAAATTTCCAAGAAAACTATTAGTGAAATTACTAAAACATAAAACGTACAATTATAAACTTAATATTGTACATAGTCATAGTTCTTGTTACAAAAGTCCATACAAATATAGTATTTTCTATGCTTCAGTCTAATACATAACTTCCTTCATTACTCCAGCTCTTCAGTGAACCTGACCATGATTGTTATCTAAGAAAAACATGAAACAATTCTTGTGAGAAATAAAATTTCTCAGTAGACAAAGTTAAATCCCAAACTTACTAGTAGGTTAGTAAAACATCAATATATTCAAACCCATACATAAGAAATATGCAAGCTATATGAATGCATGAAATGAACTATCCCAGGGCAAATGGCCTCCACATATCGTACTGTATGTGGCCACACCTCGTATTGGATGTGGACGCTGCTATAGTCTTACGCAAACATGCATGAAATATTGTCATGTATCTTGCGCCTGGGTACTACATATCGTACTGTATGTAGCATCAGATTCTGTTTCTCCAAAGCCTCGTACTGGACTTGGAAACAGTAATCCACCTATCTTATTACATCAATATTCATCCATAATATAATCAAATCCATAAGTGAAACACATATACCTTATGGAAAAATATTTTCATCATATCATCATATGGATTATAAATATGGTTACACCACCATATTTTAATCAAGTAAGATTATTACCATCTTTTATGCATAACCAGAGAATAGTTTTAACTATAGAAAAATTATGTTAATAATCTAACTAATGATCCTCAATATAAATAATATCTAATTCCCTTGAAACCTTCACAAGAAAAGATTCAAACCTAGTATGAAATCTTGATTCTTCTTTCACTTACTTCCTCACTAATTAATCCTCAAAAGTGAATCATTCAATAGTTAAACCATTAAACTACATACCTATTCAACCTCTACTTCTAAATTTAAATCAAAATAGTTTCATAAAAATATCAACAGACAATCCAAAATATTATTAAAATCACCTTCAAAAGTTCATCAAATGGGCTTCCATACATCACTAATATTGATAGATATAAATCATCACCTATCTTATGGCTTAAATTAACATATTCTCATTAAAGAATAACCTTCAAACATCACGAAATTCAAGCCTAAATAATAACCATAATTCAGCCTACTAAAGCATGTAAATTAATCCAAACCATGACTTAACTAGAGATTTAAGCTTTGCCTACCTCAAGTGAGTTTGAGTCTTGAATTTGAATGGATAAATGGCTTCCTTCCTTCCTTCCTTTCTTGGGAAATCCTCTTAGAGATGAAGCCTTGATATCCTTCTACTAAACTTGACAAGAACTCTTCCTAAGGTTGCTAGGTTTCTCACGAAAATTTTCTCAAAGAGATGGGTTTGCTTTTCTTTCTTGATTCAAGTTTTAAAAGAGAAAGATGAAATGAAATGAAGGTGATATGAGGGGAGAGGGAGCACGAAATTGAGGTAGAGGAAGTGCCTTGAGAATGGTTTGCACCAAAGGTTCCCCCCCTCCCTTTATATAGTGTTTAGAAAATATAACTTTTTCTTAAAAATCTTCCAAGTTGATTTTGTGCCATACAAGTGTCCTAATACTTGTCTTGGTCATAATGAATGCCTTTCCAAGTGTCCACTTAGTTGGCATGCCTTTACAAGTGTCCCTACATGTGTCCAATTTCATGAAGCTTCTCCTTGCTTCATCAAAGTTCATGTGAAGGCTAGATGGAGGTGGAGAAATCTTGGCTTGATTTTTATGTTATCTTGCATCCATGCCATACAAGTGTCATACCACTTGTTTCTATCATGTGGCTTGCTTTCTAAGTGGCTTATCATGAAGTTTCTTGCCTCTTCTACACCCTTCTTCACGTGCTCTTCATACCTAGGGGTGGGAACATAAATTTTTCTTCCTTTTATGCCATACAAATGTCCTTCCACTTTTTATCACAAAACCTGTTTTAGTAAAAGCCTTATTCTGGATTCGTTAACCATTGGATCTCCTTAAAATTTTAAAGGTACACTAATATCCCACATATGTAACTTTTGACCGTTGGGATTGATGAAATAATCTCTAGAGCTTTCCACGTGATCTACCAAAGGAGACAAGAGAAGATTTTTCTTCTTATCTTATTTTTGATTGGCCTATACTTCTGCTGATTATCAAAAATTACTAAACCATTTTATTAAATTGGTTTATATATTCTATAATTAAGAGAAAATTCCTTAGATTATATGTATCATATTTTCATGTTTTTCTTATGCTTGAATTTTTTTAAATAAAGTCTCAAAGTTGTTATCTTGAAAAATTCCTAGAAATTTTATTCTAAAGTTTTGTGTCTCAAAATATTTTGATACTTAGTTAGCTAAGTGTATGCTATAATTCCATTAGGTTTCTACAAAATTTTTAAAGTTATTTGAGCATTTTTGTCCTAGGGGCATATTGATAATTTTGTCATGCTTCCTAGGGGCATTTTGGTCATTTTTCAAAAATATACAAGGGTATTTTTGTAATTTTCATCCTAAGGGTATTCTAGTAATTTCTACTTCATGGAAAGAGTGATTTAGTCATTTCTCTTCAAATATACTTGTATCCAAATCATCATCACATTTCCATAAGTGTTTAATAAAATTTTTAGGATGTTACACAAGAGGACAAAGAAGCTCTCTGCGATGACACTCACGACAACGACGCCGACTCTACCTTTCTCTGAGTCTCTCAGTCTGAGTTTCTCACTCTCTCTTAGCCTCTCACCTCACTTCACTTCTCAGCGTCTCTCACTCTCAGCCACTCAATTCAACAAGATACCATTATCTTTTGAAATTTGAATACTTTACTATTTTTAATATATCAGCATAAGTCACTAATGTGCTACTTGTTGTAGGTGTAGCATAAACATGCTACCTGTTTCGTATTGGGATTGGTGGGTTGTTGGCCTGATGGGTTGGCTTGGCTCGGACCCACATTTGGCCCGCATTTCTGTGGGTCGGGTTGGCCCAGTCTGTTTAGTCAATGTGGTTCAAAATCTCAGCCCGGCCCACACTTTTTCGTGGGCCAAATAGGCTGGCCCACCGGGCCAGGCCAGTTTTGCCAACACTAGTGGAAAGGTCATGAAAGTGTGACTTCAATCTTTACGAAGGAAATATAAGATACTAAAAATAAGGATCTTGAGAAGGTAGCAGACTATTTTACAAGAGCCATAGCTATCATAATCAAATGAAAGCATATGGAGAAAATATAACCAATGAAATGATTCTTGACAAGATTCTTTGTACAATGACCCCTATATTTGATCACATAGTAGTCGCAATTAAGGAGTCCAAAAATGTTGAGTTCATAAAGATTGAGGAGATATAGGGATCTCTTGAAGCTCATGAACTGAGGTTGGATAAAAGGAATAGTGAAAAAGTGTTGATCAATAATTGTGGTCTCAGGCAACAAAGAAAAGGAGTGGACATAAAAGAAAATGGAAGAAAGGAAAAGGCAAATTCAGCAATGGAAGTTGATCCTTTAATCAAGAACATTCTAAGGCTGATGATGACAAACTTGAGTCTTCAATTAGAAGATGAGGATTAGCAAAAGGAAAATGAGGAAAAAAATTTGATAAAAGAAAAATCCAGTGATTCAATTGTGAAAAATGGGGACACTTTGCTAATGAGTGTTGGTCTGCAAAAGGCAGGCAGAAAAGCACAAGTGATAATGAGGCACATGTGGTCCAAGAAGATTCAGACTT
Organism: Glycine latifolia; assembly: GCA_013407115.1. NCBI lineage: Eukaryota > Viridiplantae > Streptophyta > Magnoliopsida > Fabales > Fabaceae > Glycine > Glycine latifolia. The sequence continues at coordinate 20,809,922 of CM023956.1, forward strand.
AGATCTTGTTCTGTAGATGGAAACCAATAATGATGATGTTGTGCAAAATGAGTCATGGTATCTTGATACAGGTTGCTCGAATCACATGACTAGTCACAAGGAGTGGTTGATTGATATTGATATGTGGTTCAAGAAGATTCAGACTTAGATCCTGTTCTGTAGATGGCAACCAATAATGATGATGTTGTGCAAAATGAGACATGGTATCTTGATACAGGTTGCTCGAATCACATGACTAGTCACAAGGAGTGGTTGACTGATATTGATACATCCATAAAGATCAAGGTTTGTTGATGATAGAACCTTGAATGTTGATGGTGTTGGAAACATTGTAATCGAGAGAAGAGATGGAAAACCTGCAATTATGGAGAACGTACTATATGTACCTGGGATGAAGTGCAATCTGTTAAGCATTGGGCTGTTAATTCAGAGAGGATTCTTAGTCACCATGGAGCAAGATTTTCTTGAGTTGTTTTACTCTAATAAGATGTTGATTTTGAAAGCCTCTCTCTCTCAAGGAACAAAACCTTCCAAATAAACTTGCAAACTACTGAAGTTCAACGCTTAAAGGCCACTAAATTTGAGGATGAGTGTTGGCTTTGACACTCAAGGTATGGCCACTTGAATTTCAAGAGCTTACACCAGCTTGGAACTAAACAATTGGTTGCCGAAATTCCTTCAATCACAATACCATAGAAGGTGTGTAACGTATGTCTAATTGGTAAGCAATCAAGGAACTCTTTTAAATCAAGTTTTCCTATGAGAGAAACATGCTTATTAGATGTAGTGTATTTTGATATATGTGGGCCATTTAGAGTACCTTCAATGGGTGGTTACAAGCATTTCATTTTGTTTGTTAATGAGTTTAGTCGAATGATGTCGATATACTTGATCAAGTCTAACTATGAAGCCTTTGATATATTTCAAAGGTTCAAAGTAATAGTTGAGAAGCAACGTGGAAAATCCATCAAAGTGTTGGGAATTGGTGGAAGAGGAGAAAATAACTCTAAGGAGTTTGATGAACCACAAGGAATGGAGTTTAGGTAATAACTCCCTACACACCCCAACACAATGGGCTTGCAAAAAAAAGAAATAGAACAATGTTGAATTTCGTAAGAAGTATGTTGCAGGAGAAAGCCTTACCACAATCATTGTGGGGTGAAGCCATCTTAATAGCTGCCTACTTGTTAAGCAAGTGCCCAACTAAGAAATTGAAGGAGAAAGTTCTTGAGGAAATCTAGACTGGAAGGAAGCCAACTGTGAGTCATCTTAGAATATTTGGCTCACTTTGCTTCAAAGATGTCCCTGATCAAAGAAGAAGAAAGTTGGAAGACAAGAGCCAACCTATGATCCTAGTAGGGTATCATCCTACAAGTGCATATAGGTTGTAGGATCTAGAAAATAGAGAACTATGATCAACATAGATGTTGTAATTGTAGATAAAGAATCTTAGAATTGGAAGAACAAGTGTAGAAGTCTCAAACAAATCTCTTTTACTTGATTTGATGATATGCAAATGCAAGAAGATGAAAGTATAATAGAAGATCAGCCTCTTTCACAAAGACCTTAAAGAGAAAGGCAATTACCTAAAAAATATGATGATCATGTGATATTCTTAGACAATGCAATCATTGTAGAAGGTGATCTTGTGCAATTTGCATTATTAGCTGATGTAGAACCATTGAATGATTAGATTAATTAAGCATGAAGTATATGTAAGACTATAAAATGGATGATTAGATTAATTAATAATCTGCCTCTATTTTGATTATGTATTAGTCACTGGAAAAATCTCAAGGAGATTTATGATTTCAAATATGTCATGATGTCTGAATTTGAAATGACAGCTTGGGTAGACTCAACTATTTCTTAGACATGGAGTTTTGGTAGTGTCGTATTTGGCTAAATGTGAATCGAGCACAATGCTTAGTCTTCGAATGTACAACTATTCCAAAAGTTTGTTTCGCAGCATATAGAGCTAGAGTAGCCTACATTTTACAATATAGTATTAAATACACATGAAAATAACAAGAGATAACATAAGCATCCATAATTCATAAGGTAAAAATCCATGCCTAATTACATTCAACATATAATAATTTGAATAGTTGTAAACAAGGTTCTTTTCTCCGATATCTAGACTCATAAGTTGACAGAGAGTAAAAAATCTACTACACTTAATCAAGTGCTTTAGCGCTCTCACTTTCTTACATCTTCAGTAGGAAAACCAAATACATAGAAGATGATAGCAAAATTCTAATTAACCAGTGACTGAATATACTCAATAGCATAAGCAAATTCTGCATATATTCAATGTAAAGGAATATTCATGTCAAACAAAAAAGAATGCATAAATATGTATTACCTAGTTGATAGCACAAACAATAGAGACATTAATGTAAAACAAGGAAGCATAAATTGCTTCTTTAAGTTGTTGTCTTGATGCTTTGGCTGATTCAATATTTGGAATGAAGAAATAAATTAGATTGTACATTTGAAAATCATATAGGAAGGAAAACTATGTATTATTTGTTGAAATTATAGAAGTGGAAATGGCAAGTCCAGATTATGTCCATGGCAAAAATTGTGGCCAAGAATACATCAATAATAGACATTGCTTCTGAGACAAAGACTAATGCGAGACACATTACAACTTTTTCCCCCTTAATGCTATGATAGCATTGGATTAAATTTATACAGGACCCAAACAATGAACAACCAGAGATTACGACCACAAAGAACACCAAGAAACAACCCAAACACGTCAAACTTGATGGATAAAGAGGGAATGCGTCAACATTGACCCCTGAACACAAACAAGTGCAGCCCAAGGGATCCTAAAAGACATTAAAAGGTAGCAAACAAGGGCACATGACAAGGTGAGCTACACATGTTCAAACATTCTTGATCAAACAATGGCAGATGGAATGATACGACTGTAATGGAACATTCCAAACAAAATAGTTCCAAATTTTAGAGAATAGGCATATTCCCACTAGTTAAGATCCATGATCGGCTTGACCAATTCTTCCGCAGCCACTACTAACAACAAGACTCCAAATGGGATAACAACAACCCAATCCAACTCAGTGGTATTTTTCAACTCGGGAACGCATATAAACAATCAAGCTTTCAGCCACCAACAATCATGTGTGGTGTCGACAAGCAAGTTCCCTTCTATCTGGCATGAAGCTATTCGATTATGTGGGTGGATCCACTCCTTCCCAACAGCCAGAGATCACCCAGGATGGTGCAACCATTCCTAATCCAACATATGAAATTAACATGGTTTTACCAAGATCAACTCATAGTGAGCATGTTCCTATCTGTTATGAATGAAAGAGACAACATAGCTTTTTCAGCCTGTGAGACCTCTCATGAACTGTGGTCGGCTCCTGAAGCCAAATACACGAACCCTTCATGTTCTCATGTTATGTCTCTTAAAAACAAACTCCAACGCAACCGCAAAGGATCTCAATCTGTCATAGAATATTTATTCTTTGTTAAGAGAATGGTTGATGAATTATTTATTATTGATCATGTAATATCATATAATGATGTAACTCTTTATGTGCTTAATGGTTTAGGTGCATAATACAGGGACATCGTTGCATCAATACACACAAGAGAGTGTCACTTCTCCTTTGAAGAACTACACAATCATTTGGTTGCCCACAATGAATTTTTGAAACATGATGACTATCCCTTTGAAGTGTCAGTTCCCACAGCCAACTTTCATCAAAAGAATAAGCAACTTTGGTCCAATCACTCAAACCAGCAGGGTCATGGTGGATTCTCTACTCATAGACCACATGGAAATGAGTCCTTTTCACCAAATCAAAGCTTCAATTATCGACAAGGTGGTCAACAACGCAAGCGTTTTCCTGGTCCATAAAGCGGAAATAACAAACCCCTTGTCAAATGCTAATTTTGTGACCTCGAAGGACATATATCCAAATATTTCCCAAAGTTTCTCAACGTCCAACTACCAATTTTGCAACTTCCGTCGCTACACTCTCCACTAATTAGGTGCTTGACATAGGTACAAGCCATCATGTGACAAGTGATCTTCATAACCTTAACCTTCACTCTCATTATGATGGTCCAAATGAAGTAACAATAAGAGATGCTACAGTTTTTCCAATTACTCATGTTGGTTCTACAAGACTTCCCACTCCCACCTCTACCTTTACTTTGCATGACGTTTTGTGTGTTCCAAAATCAAGTCATAATCTTATATCCATTTCAAAATTTTGTCAAATCAATAATGTTTATGTTGAATTTCACCCATTTTCTTTTTGTGTGAAGGATCTTACAACAGGGGCAACATTGATCATAGTCAAAGTAGTGATGATCTGACACCCTTCAACCCACAACAAAACACTCATCACCCACTTAAGCAACAACATTATTCACCATTTGATCCCCCTTTGACATGATTGTCTTGGCCACCCCTCCCTAAAAATTATACAACAAGTTTTCAAGGGCAATGACTTCATCAATATGTCCAAATCTCCTCTTAATTGTTCTTCTTGTCAATTAAATAAGAGTCATAAATTATCGTTTAGTGAATCCTCTGTAACATCAAACTCATCATTAGAACTTATATATGCTGATGTTTGAGGACCTTTACCAATTCCTAATAATACCACAGTCCCAAAGTGTGGTTTTTCTCTGATACAAAAAATCCAAAGAACAACTATGTACAACAAATAAATAAAATAAATATGACAGCTAAAGTTAAAACTAAAAATTATAACAATTGTGTTAAAGTTATTAATCTTAACGCTGTACTCATTTTTCTTTTCTTATTAGCACCTCTCCAGTATATCATCAAATGTAATTGGCCATCATAATGGCATATTGGTACAAAAACAACAATTGGTTGTTTATTCGATTTCAACTGCATCCTGCCAACAACATAAAATGAAACAAATGAGAAACAATGATTTTTTAATGTATCTATTTATAGTCATAAGTATTGCAAAGATAATCATTGCCAACTACATTTTACAAGAGAGCAATTATCTTTACTTCCTAAGATGCATTGAACCTAGCTATGCAAAGTATCTATGCTACTTGAGAAGAGGAACAACATTGAAAATGCTCATATATTTCCAACAAAAAAATTATGCCTCCATATTCATGATAAGTACAAATATTTCTCTTGTGATAATCATTAAGTAATCATTGAAAATATTGCCCTCTCAACAAAGTGATTGTTCTTGTAAAATTCATCTAAATATGTATCAAACTCTATACTACTTGGTCTTAGAGGCTCCAGTACCATGTCATAGACCAACTATCTGAAAAGCTTAAGATTTTAGATGAAGACACGTGATTGGTTTTATATTACATCTTTGACAATAAAACACCACCACTCTACAAAGTCAATCATCCAAGAAACACAACTTAGGCATATAATGATAAGCGCAATCTAGTAGCATATACCTCATTGGGGGTACATTCAATATTCTTGACGAAGCTAAGAAAATATTAGAAGCAAGTTTCAAATTCTCAAAAGCATCTACAGACACAATTGGATCGAACCTAATAAAACAAATGCAATTGTGCAATTAAGAACAAACTTTATAAATAAGGCCAAATACTGATATATATATATATATATATATATATATATATATATATAAATTTTTAATAGGATTCCAATTATTTTTGAAATGCAAAACTAAATAATAGGATCTGAATATAATGTTAGGTATAAAGTTATTTTCAATATTTAAGCATTGTCAAGGTATATAAATTATGGGTATATTAAATCTAAAGAATATATAAAATTATGGGTTTCTTTCTCTTTTTTATGTTTTATTTTTCCTGTTTCATGATATAAAATTACGGGTTTCTTTCTCTTTTCTATGTTTTATTTTTCCTATTTCATAATATAAAATTATAGATTTCTTTCTCTTTTCTATGTTTTATTTTTCCTCTTTCATAATATAAAATTCTGGGTTTGTTATAAATAAAATTCTTTTTGTTTGGATGATCAAAAGACAGAGAAAGTGAACATGGACTTTCTATTATGTCTCTCTTTATTTAATAAAAGTTTTTCCTTTTTTTCCTAAAGGGTCATGTGCTCATTCATACATATATAGGTTTAATTCAATGTTTTATTTTTCTTAATTCTTACTTTATTCATTTTTTTATTGTAGAGATGAGTAGTGCTAATGGAGCTATGGAGCAAGAGGATCAAATCAAACCCTATGGAGATATGTCATGAAGTTAAGAAAGACTCCTGACGGAGGAAATGCCATGATCAAATGCAATTTGTGCGAAATCTCATTTACTGGGTCTTACACCTGGGTAAGGGCTCACATACTGAAAATCTCGGGAGAAGGAGTTAGACTTTGTTCAAAGGTGACTCCTTCAAAACTTACCAAATTTTAAAAAAACTGGACAATGAAGCAACTTTAAAGATGCAAAATTCAAAGAAAAAAGTGTCTCTCTACTTGGTGAAGGCAAATAGACACAAGATGATACTCCTCCAAAAGTCTCATGTCCTTTAGAAAAAAGTTTCAATTTGCAAGGCAGAGATGGTCTTGATGCCAGAATTACAAGGATGTTTTTCTCTTCTGGGATACCATTTCATTAGCAAGGAATCCTTATTATAGGAAGACATTTTCCTATGATGCCAATACTCCTAATCTCAATGGATATAAGCCTCCAGGTCATAATAAGTTGAAAACTACCTTGCTTAGAACAGAGAGAAACCATGCGGAGAACCTCTTGCAACCAATAAGAAATTCATGGGATCAGAAAGGTGTGACCATTGTTAGTGATGAGTGGAGTGATCCTTAAAGAAGACCTTTTATTAGCTTCATGGCTATCAGTGAGAGTGGACCAATGTTCTTAAAGGTGGTAAATTGCCCTCATGATATAAAGGACAAGGATTTCATTGCTCAACACATCAAAGATGCAATTATGGAGGTTGGGTCATCAAGTGTGGTACAAATTGTGATTGATAATGTCATTGTATGCAAGGTAGTAGGTATGATAATAGAGAACGAGTTTTCTGCCATCTATTACACTCCTTGTGTTATGCACACCTTTAACTTTGCATTAAAAAAATATTTGTACAACCAAAGATACTGAGAAAAACAATGTTACTTATGTGAATAAAAATATACATAATGCATAACAAAAAAAATAAACTGTGTTCCATCATTAGTGCGATGTGAGTTTAAATTTAAATTAGTGTTTTTTACTTTTTTTCATCTTGACATTTTTTCCTCTCCTTTTACAAAGATATATATATATATATATATATAAACAAATTTGAGAGAGAATTATTTCATAGAACAAGAAAATTTGAGATAGAGAGAATCAAGTATAAATTTTAGTTCTAGTCATCCAACTACGATTGAATACTAAATTCAATAACAAAAGCCAACTCAATAGTTTGATTTGACTGTATGACAAGTTAAGAGTTTAAAATGCATAAAGCATATATTTTTAAAAAATATTCTTATATATTTGATCTGTTGTAATTTTTTTTTATGCAGTCCACTGAAATTCATGCTATTATAAAGAAGGATGATAAAACTCTATTTGAGTGAGATGTTTTTGCATGAATGAAAAGTTTATATAATGGGGAATTTTATGGGAGACAGTCCATAAAAAATTTAGAGTTACTAATCAAAGTTAAATTTTATTTCAACTATCACAGTATATAATGGAGTAATAGAAGCCAAATGTAAAAGCATTCTAATTAACTTTTATGAATTTGTTGGGATATTTTAATAGGAAATATGTTACATTTTATTTTTAAACTTTATTTCAAGTGTAAATTGAAATATTAACTTCAAAATTTAAAATACAATAACATGGCATGGGTTATAATACTCATGTTAATAAACATTAATCATGTATTAATATAATATTTATAATACTTATTAATAAACTGTTTCTGTGTCTCCCTAAACAACTTTTCTACAATTCCAAATCTTAAGGATTTTTTGCTTTATTATAGACCATAGCATATGTTGCTGATATAATTGCAAACTATTTGCATAGACGATGTGTTGGTTTTACAATACTATTTTTATGGGTCTAATGTAGGTGAACATAAGGTTGAGCTTCATATCCAAATTATTACATCTAAATTCATATCATTATGTGATTAATGATTCCAAAACAATGGTCCGAGTTCTAATACTATGAACAATTTACTTAAATTCATGTTAACATCTAATTATTATCAAAAATATAACCAATGAAAATCAAAAAAATCTGTTTAAGTATGAAAATAAATTTAGACTTAATTTACAGGATAAACTGTTTACCTTATGGGAATAAAATATACTTTATTATAATTTTCATATTTTTTCATTAATGTTATAATAATTTAATATAAATTTTAAAAAAAATGTAAAATACAACACGTGTGAATAATTTTTTTCGAAAATTTATACTTAACTCATGAAAATAAACAAAATGTAAAAATGGGAATTAATTTTTTCTTTCATAAAATCAAATAGGAAAATTTTAACTTAATTGACGAGATAAACAATTTACTTAAAATTACATTAATATCTAAATTAATAAAGTGAATTTATATTACTTTTAATTAGTTGTTATAATAATTCAAAGGCAAATATATTTTAATAGGTCTAATGTAGGTCAACATGAGGTTGACATATATGTCCAAAAACAAATTATCTACATTCATATCATTATGTGATTAATGATTCTAAAATGATGACCTGTGCATTTCTAATGCTAGTTCATTACGGAGCAGGTAGTTACTTTAACGCACCCCAAAATTTCCTAATATCCCCTTCTTTCTGAAAATAGAAAGTGTGTAGTAATTGCCTACAGAGCAATACATTACCAATGGGCTTATCAAACAATCAGGCCCGCATTAAAAGCCCATAATTAAAACCAAAACTAAAACCAACGGGCCGAAACTCAAACAAAAAAGAAACCCAAAATTCAAAAACTTGGAACCTAACGGCTAGTTGACTGTGCGTTGTTTTATTTTAGCTAATAAGCAAATAATCGCACGCGCCAACGGTCAGATTTCGATGCCAGCACCACCGTTTTATAAACCCCGCATGTTTTAGTCCAAAACGCAAATATTCTTCATTCATTGTCCTTTGAATCTTGTTCTCTCTAATCTCTCTCACTACAATGGAGACTCCATCATCCACAGCAAGAAGAATCACAAGATCCCAAATCGCCTCCAACAACAACATCCCCGTTTCAAGTAAGCGATTCCCCGTAATTTCTCTTCAAATCCCACCAAGTATGTGTGTTTGGTTTAAAGTTGTGTTGAACGAGCATACATTTTCATGTACTTTTTGTGAGAAGTAGGAATTCGTAACTTTTGATTCAACGCCGCGTTTGGGATCTCGCTGGGTAAACCAAAAACACACCAATTATCTTTCTCAAAATTCATGATCTTTTGTTTCTTTTCACAGGAAAAACGAACGAGGACTGCTCAGAAAAGAGCGTTTCGAAAACGCGGCAGAGAAGCAGCGTGCAACAGCAGGATCGGTGCGCACTCGTCGACATATCGAACGATTCGCCGATCGTGGGGCTGGCGAACGGGAAGGACATCATTGAGACGCCGTTGTCATCGATGGCGAAGAAGAAGAGGGCGAAGAAGACGATGACGACTCCGGGTTCGGGAGAGGCTCTGCTGAGGGGCCAGGTGAAGACCCTCTTGCAGAGAGTGGAAGAAGAGGCTGTGATTTCGAAGCTATCGATGGAAATTGTTGCACCCTTTCTGAAACTTGCGAATTCTTCTCCATTGTCGCTTCTTGCACCCACTCCCGCAAACACCCCACAAGTCCCCAATCTTTCTGAAGTTGCTTTGGTGTCTCCACCTTCTTGTGTGGTTGAAGAACAATTGATCTCTCGGGTTAGTAATCTTGGTTATAATCGTATTTTTGGTCTTGTTTTCGTGTTGCCCCCATTCTTGTGTGGTTCAAGAAAATAAATATATTTTTATCAGGAATTAATATTTTATGTTTGGTTGGAGGAAAGAGAATAGATAGATACATAAGAAAAGGATTGATTTTTATTTTTCGTTTAGGATATGTTTGGTTGGTGGGTGAATGAAAAATAAAGAATGAGAGAAAATTTGAAATTTAAATTGAAGCAAAAGACTGATATTTTGTTTTTTAAAATAAAATAAAAAACTCAATTTTTTTCTCTAGTTTTATTTTCTTTATGCAAAATAGAGTGTAAATCTTGATTATTAAAGGAAAAATCATCAAATTAAATGTTTTCTATATTTCAAAGATATTAAAGGTGTTAATTTCATATGGGTGTAGGTATTGTTTGAATGCTAAGAGTAAAGGGCTTTTTGTTTGTTTTTTTTCTTATGCAGGTGGTGAATGAAATATTTGAAGGGAAGAACAACGAGAATGCTGAATGTGAGAAGAGTGTGATAACCAGGTCCTTGCTGTTGGACTTCTCGGACAAATCCGAGGTTTCAGAATGTTCTTCTGAGGTGACATATCAGGAAGTGACACAAGGAAGTGCTGGTAGCCATGGGTCCACCGAGGATGATGGTGCTTCCATTTGGTCCATTCAGGTGAATGCGAGCACGCATGACGAAGATGAGGACGATGAGGAGGATGCTGAAGAAGAAGAAGAAGATTATTACGAGGATGCTGAAGTGTGTTATGATGATGTTGGAGGGTTGTCACTTGAAGAGCTATGTGCTGGGATGAATAACATTAGTGTGAATGAGAACAAGGGTTGTGGGAAGCACACGAGGTTTGTGTACGATAGTGAGGATGAGATTGTGGAGAAAGTGGTGGAATGTTGTGCTGAATCTGATGTGATGCGTTTGAAGGGGTTGCCAACACCCAAAGGAAAGCACCTTCGCTTTCCTCAGGAGGAAGAAAATTCCTGACTTGTGATTTTGATAACAATGTTTTGGTTGTCTTTCTTGACACCACTGTTTTGGTTAATGCTGTGATTGGAAGCTAAATTGCTGCTCCAATAAACCATTGTTATTTTTCATTATCAATAATAAACATAACATAATTTGCTCTGCCTTTTTGCATTTTTTCCCTTAATAATGCGCACATTTTGTTTCTTCATTACATTACATTCAGCCATGACGTGCTCCATTATTCAAGTAACTATTACATCCATAAAATGAATTTTATTTTGATGCTTTTATGGATTTTATTATAAAGCTAACATGATAACGTTACTTTCAATATTTATCGAAACTATTCAACATCTTTTTCAAATAGTTTATTTTCAACTAATAAAAAAACAGAACGTCAAGTAAAATTAAATTTGATATTCTTTCTGTTTTTTTATTTACAATTTGTCTTCCTGTGTTTTGCTAACTTGCATTAAAATTGAAATATATATATATATATATATATATATATATATATATATATATATATATA
>CM023956.1:20821327-20928496 GCA_013407115.1 Glycine latifolia
AGATTATAATAAGAATTCAGAAAATGTAATTTAAATTTCAAAATAATATAATTTGGTGGTGTAAAACTGTAGAGTATTTAATTATAAATAAAATGAAGTCTCACTTCACTTCTAAAAACTCCTGCATAATACTTTGTAAAATTAAACTTCTTTTAAAAAATAATTTTTGTTTCAATTTTTTGTTTCAATTTATTGTCGTTATAAATCATTTATTCAAATTATCTATTTGTTTCTTTAATTTGAATTGTGTATTTTTTATAATATTGTTTGTGTACGTAATTAGACTTTTTCTTTTCATAAAAATAAATATTATTAATAACACTTTATAAAATATTTTTGGCATATTCTTATATTGGTAAAAATTTATTATAAATAACAAAATTTTGTAGATTTTATTTTTTTTATTTAAGTTTCACTGATAAGGCAAAAAAAAAGGAAGATTAGGACAAAAACTGAAACAATATCAAATTTATTTTTACTTGACATTTTCATTTTTTTTTATTAATCATAAAATTCTTATTGATTGTGTCTAAGAATGATGTGTTAGACTTGTTTCTACCTAAGAGTTTCTCATACTATTTTACTTTAATAGAAGGAATAGTTTTAAATATCTCTATAATATTTGCATAATAACTTGTTAATTATCAAATAAAGAAAATATTAAATTATTTTTACTTCGAAAATATTAAAATATATACTTTAAATTATAGAAAAATATTTAATATTTTAAAAACAAAAAAAAGTTTAATATTTTCTTTATAGCAAATACAAACAAAAATAATAACGGATTAAAATACTTTAAAATTATTTAAAATATTTAATATTTTAAAAACAAAAATAGTTTTATATTTTCTTTATAGAAAATACCAACAAAAATAATAACGGATTAATGAGTTCCTAAAAACATTGATTAATAAGTGCTCCAAATTGAAAACGCTCTCAAATCCTTAATAAAAGACTTTTTTTATACTAACATTTGCCTTCGAAAATCAAAAGTTAAATTATTTTGTAAAGAAAAAAAGTAATAAAAGTTTGGTTTAAATATGTTTTCATATTTATAATACACTATTTTTTCAGTTTATTACCTAAAAAAATGTTATTTTTTTATTTATTTTACTATTTAACATTTTTAAACTTTTATTTTTAGTATCTATCTTTAATCTCAATCCATTAAATAAGGACGTAATACTCATTAATTTACGACATCATCACTTAATCGGTAATTTACAATTCTAAGTTGTAACATCATCACTTAATTAACATGTTTAGAAGAAAAACTTTAGAAATGTTAAATAATAAAAAAAATATATATATAATAAATTAAAAAGGGGATATGTTATAGCATAAAAATGTATTTAAGCCTAAATTTTTTATGAAAACAATCAATACTTTCAACTACTCTATCCCGAGAGGCACCAAAAAAGACTACTGTATCCTTATGTCTTCTCTGTCCGTGAGTTTTTCTTTTTTGTGTATTTTTTTTAATTTGCGAAAACATTTCAATTTCCATTCATACTTGGGTCCTACTATTAGATTTTATATACTTAATTATCTAATCATTTTCACAATAATATTAGATCAATGCGGAATAAGTTGGAATATAAATACCTCCCGCCATTGCTTCTTGAATTGGGTTGTAATAATGCAATGTGAAGTGATTTCTTGAGTCTTCCAAACTTTTCTCTCAATTTGCACTAGATAATGTATATGCACTTATATGTGAGTGAGTTCAGGGACCCTAGAAACTGAAGATTCACACCTATATATAGACCTTTTCCATCAAAGGTGTTTTGTGTGTATGGTTATTGTGGGAAGTTAACAGCGGTTAACAACAGTTGTGATAAAGGTAGTTAACCATAGGAATAGTTATAACTACCCATAGGAATAGTTATGACTACTCACATAAATAGTTAACCAATTAAGGTTGGTTACAAAATAAAACTAACATTCTCCCACTTGGTTCACATATCCCATCATTTACATAATGAGAAACAAAATACATGAATCATGGCGATAGGTCCTCTAATGTATGTGAGTATTATCTTTCATGTATCACATTGCATTATATTTCTCAAGCCCATATAACTTAATGAATAAACCCAACGTTTATTCTAGGTCCAAACTTTATTGATGTTTCTCAAAATTAATAACTTTAGATGCGCATAATCTCAATGAAAACATCACAATAGAGTTTTATCAAAACAATATCGTTATTACATGAAAATTACATAAAGGAACCAAGTCTCATTCTGTCTACATGATCCTTATATTTAAATGGTGGCATGCCCTTAGTTAAAGGATCATCAATCATTAATTCAGTGCTAATGTGCTCAATAACCACTGTTTTATCCTTGACACGTTCTCTTATGGCTAGATACTTAATGTCGATATGCTCACTTCGACTACCACTTTTGTTGTTCTTAGCCATAAAAACAGAAGCTGAATTATCACAATATATCCTCAATGGCCTAGAAATAGAATCCATGACTCTAAGCCCAGAAATAAAACTTTTCATCCATACACCATGTGATGTAGCCTCAAAACAAGAAACGAACTCAGCCTCCATAGTGGAAGTAGCAGTCAAAGTCTGCTTGACACTTCTCCAAGAGACAACTCCGCTAGCTAGCATAAATACATATCCTGAAGTGGATTTTCTCGAATCAATGCAACCAGCGTAGTCTGAATCACAGTAGCCAATTACTTCCAAATTGTCAGCCCGTCTATACATAAGCATGTAATCCTAATCCCTTGAAGGTATCTCATCACTTTCTTTGCAGTTTTCCAGTGGTCTAAACTTGGATTACTTTGATATCTCCCTAATACTCCAACAACAAAAGAAATATCAAGTCTTGTACAGACCTGAGCATACATAATGCTTCCAATAGCTGAAGCATAAGGAATGTTCTTCATTTGTTCCTTCACGAGATCATTCTTGGGGCATTGACTTAAATCAAGCTTATCACCCTTCACAATAGGAGCTATACTTGGTGAACAATCACTCATCCTGAATCTTTCCAAAACTTTATTGATATAGGTCTCTTGAGATAAACCAAGAATACCTTGTATTCTATCTCTATGGATCTTAATACCAATAACATAAGAGGCATCACCCATATCCTTCATATCAAAATTTTTGGAGAGAAATTGTTTCACCTCATATAACAAACTCTTATCATTGGTTGCAAGTAAAATGTCATCCACATATAGAATAAGAAAACAAATTTTGCTCCCACTGACCTTCTGGTATATACATTGATCCATAATATTTTCCACAAAACCAAATGAGGAAATAACATCATGAAATTTTAAATACCATTGACGGGAGGCTTGTTTTAATCCATATATCGACTTCTTAAGCTTACACACCAATTTCTCATTGTCACTAGAGAAAAATCCTTCTGGTTGTTTCATATAAACCTCTTCCTCTTGATTTCCATTGAGAAAAGCTGTTTTCACATCCATTTGTTGCAACTCTAAGTTAAAATGTGCAACCAATGCTAGTATGATGCGAAGGGAATCTTTCTTCGACACAAGAGAAAATGTCTCCTTATAATCGATCCCTTCCTATTGATTAAATCCTTTGGCTACGAGTATTGCTTTATATCTCTCAATGTTGCCTAATGAGTCTTTTTTTGTCTTAAAAACCCATTTACATCCAATGGCTTTTGCACCATCAGGCAACTGAACAAGATCCCAGACTCTATTTGATACCATAGAATTCATCTTATCATGCATAGCATCATACCATAAATTTGATTCTTTACAATTCATGGCTTGTGAAAACATTTCAGGATCATTTGCAGCACCTATGTTATAATCAGACTCCTGCAAATACACAACATAATCACTAGGTATCGCTGATTTCCTTACTCTAGTAGATTTTCGTAAAATTGAGACATCAGTTTCTTGAGGAACTTGTTGTTCGGCTGGTTGGTCAACAATTTCTTAATGTTCCTCATGAACAACTTGATCTACTAGATCATCAGCAGGTTGTGGATCCTGTATGATTGGTTGTATAACACCCGATTGAACTGGAGGGGTATTTTGGACAACAACCAGTCTCATGTTTGAAGTGGATGGTTGAGCAACTGAATAATCCTTTTCAAAAACAAAATCTCTATATTGATCGCTCCCACTAATCAAGTCATTCTCAAGAAATTTAGCATTTCTTGATTCCACAATCCTAGTGTTGTGAGATGGACAGTAAAATCTATATCCCTTAGACCTTTCAGCATATCCAATGAAATGCCCACTAATAGTCCTCGGGTCAAGCTTCTTTTCTTGTGGGTTATAAATTCTAACTTCAAATGGACATCCCCAAACGCGTACATGTCGTAAACTTGGTTTCCAACCTTTAAATAACTCAAATGGCGTTTTTGGAACAACCTTAGTTGAAACTCGGTTTAATATGTACACTGCTGTCTTAAGTGCCTCTTTCCACAAGAACTTAGGAAGCTTGGAACTACTAAGCATACTTCACACCATATCCAATAATGTTCGGTTTCTTCTTTCTGCTACACCATTCTGATTCGGAGAACCAGGCATAGTGTATTGGGCAACAATCCCATGCTCTTCAAGAAACCTCGTAAATGGACCAGGTGCTTGTTCATCTTCAGTGTATCTACCATAGTATTCTCCACCTCCATCCGATCTCACGATCTTAATTTGCTTACCGCATTGATTCTCTACCTCAAACTTAAATACCTTAAAGGCATCTAAGGCTTCATACTTATTATTAAGCATGTAGAGATACCTGTATCGTGAATAATCATCTATAAAAGAGATGAAGTACTTCTGACCATATACGTCCATATCAGGACAATAGATATCTGTATGTATAATCTCTAATAATTTAGTACTCCTCTTGGCACCCTTTTTAGACTTGTTTGTGTGCTTTCCCTTAATGTAATTTATACAAGTCTCAAAATCAGTGAAATCTAAAGTACTAAGTACTCCATCATTCACTAATCTTTTAATTCTCTGAATGGAGATGTGTCCTAATCTCCGGTGCCACAACATAGAGGAATCCTCATTCATAACACATCGCTTAATGCCAACATTAACATGCATAACATCATAAGTGGTATCATTTTGTAAATTAATGTAGAAAAGACCATCACATAAAATACCATTCCCTATGAGATCAGAATTATAAAATAAACTGAAAGATGTCTCATAAAATGAAAAAGAATAACCAAATGGTACAGGTCTTGAAACTGAAATTAAATTCTTAGAAAAACTAGGAACATAAAAAGTCTTTTCCAAATTCAAAATAAAACCACTTCTTAAAACTAAATTGCAGGTTCCAATGGCCTCCACAGGTGAACTCATCTTACTGCCTGAATAGATGCACAGTTCACTGCCCACTGGTTTCCTTAGGTTTTGCATACCCTGCAAGGTATTTGAAACATGAATTGTAGAACCAGAGTCAATCCACCATGTCTTATGATTTATGTTAATCATATTAGATTCATAACATACTAAAGAGGTAGGTATATCTTTTTTTTCAAACCATTGTTTGAACTTAGAACATTCTTTCTTCATGTGCCCTTTCTTTTTACAGAAAAAACACCTGGATGATTCCTTCTTAATTCCAGTCTGGGGTGGTATTTTACCAGTTCCCTTGTTCTTATATTTTTTCTTCTTGTCATTTTTCTCAATTGTCAGCAGAGAACTCTCTCCTTGTTCTAATTGCAACCTTCCCTCCTCCTGAACACACATGGTCATTAGTTTATTAATAGACCATTCGTCCTTATGCGTGTTATAGGATATTTTGAAGGGACCATATGGTGCTGGGAGAGTGTTCAATATAAAGTGGACAAGAAAAGTGTCAAACATATCCACCTCCAAAGTTTTCAATTGGGTTGCAATGTCCCTCATCTGCATAATGTGCTCACGCACACCCCTTAAAGTAGTGAATTTCATTGATGAAAATCTCATGATTAGAGTACTGACTAGTGCTTTTCCTGAAGTCTCAAATTGCTCATCAATAGACTTCACGAGCACTTTGGCATTGTTATACTTTTTTTCTGAGCCCCTAATACCAGCAGAGATCTTAGTCTTAATGAACATGACACACAGACGGTTGGATCTTTCCCATTTTTCAAAACGATCCACCTCATCTGGCTCACTGTTCTTAGTAATAGCTGGTGGTTCAGGTTTCCTGATAGCATCATCAATGTCCATATATCCCAAATTCAGGAGAATTCTCTCCTTCCAAATTGGGTAATTGTCCCCTCTCAATTTCGGAACTTCAATAGAACTAACAGGTTGTACAACTGCAAATATATGCTTATTATTAAAATTTGAGGCTAAAATAAATCATTATCATGCTTTACCAATGTTAAACATGCTTAAATAATTAGGAATTTAGTGACATAAAATTTGCCTGTAGGCCAAAATTTTAATTCAATAAAATTCATATGAACTTAATGATAAAACACATCAGTTATGTTTCCTAATCCCTGTGGGCAAATCAAGAACATAACTTAATATTTTTATCCTAATTAATCATACAAAAACATGATGATAAACAATCTTGTGAGATGATATTTGTCAAATGACATACGACTAATTACAATCAATGTTATTTACCTTATGTGATCTAGAGGCTCTGAATTTATAATTTAACTAACTAAGGGTGCTATGGCCAAACCTTAATTAATTAAATTATAAAGATCACTAAACATTTATTTATTCATTATACATACTTTATGATAAAAACTATCATATTATATTTTTCATTCCTATGGGTAACTTAATAATATAATTTAATATTTTATCTTAATTAATCATATAAAATATAACAAAATTCCTGTATGATAAGATTTATTATATCATATATCATTTTGTGCCAATTTTATAATGCTTTGTTGTATTACATACATAAGTGATAAATTTGCATATCACAAGCATCCTTCTCAGTCAAAACAAGTACAATGGCCAAGCAAAATTTTAATATGAATTTATAAAGCATAAGATGACAAAATAGCATTTCTTGCAACATAAAAGCATTGAAAACAAGAACTTGCTTTTACTTTTCAAAGTAAAGGTACAAGAACATGCACGTTATCTTGATAATGTCAAAATAAGGAATTGTCGTTTTGAAACTTTAATAAAATGACACACACTTTAAACTTTATTTTTTAAGACTTTAAATCAAATATCTAGTAAAACCCAAAAAACTCAAAACGTAAAAACAAGGCAGAGGTTGAACTGTCCTCTGATACAAAATGTTAGATTTTATATACTTAATGATCTAATCATTTTCACAATAATATTAGATCAATGCAGAATAAGTTGGAATATAAATACCTCCGACCATTACTTCTTGAATTGGGTTGTAATACTGCAATGTGAAGTGATTTCTTGAGTCTTCCAAACTCTTCTCTCAATTTGCACTAGATGGCGTATATGCACTTATATGTGAGTGAGTTCAGGGACCCTAGAAACTGAAGGTACACACCTATATATAGACCTTTTCCATCAAAGGTGTTTTGTGTGTATGGTTATGATGAGAAGTTAACAGCGGTTAACAGCAATTGTGATAAGGGTAGTTAACCATAGGAATGGTTATGACTACCCATAGGAATAGTTATGACTACTCACAGAAATAGTTAACCAATTAAGGTTGGTTACAAAATAAAACCAACACCTACACCATAGCCCATTTAAATTCTCTAGTGAAGTCCAAACCCAATAAAAGACTAAGAGAATATCATAAAAGGGAAGTGGATAATCAAAATATAACCACACGTTATATTCTAGTAGGAAGCCATGGAAACCTTCTCCATCTCTCGAAACTCATCTTCCCTCATCATTCTCACTAGACCATCAACCAGGAACAAGCCAATCTTCATGCCACAGCGTCACGGTCCTCTCTCTTTCAACACCATCAGATGCACCACCACTGATAATAACAATAATAGTAGTAGTAGCAACAACACAACCATAATCAATAATGTTTATTGATTATGACATCATAATCTCATATCCATGTCAAAATTTTGTCAAATCAATAATGTTTATGTTGAATTTCACCCCTTTTCTTTTTGTGTGAAGGATCGTACAACAGGGGCAACATTAATCATAGTCAAAGTAGTGGTGATCTGTACACCCTTCAACCCACAACAAAACACTCATCACTCACTTAAGCAACAACATTATTCACCATTCAATCCCCCTTTGACATGATTGTCCTGGACACCCTTCCCTAAAAATTATACAACAAGTTTTCAAGGGCAATGACTTCATCAATATGTCCAAATCTCCTCTTAATTGTTCTTCTTGTCAATTAAATAAAAGCCATAAATTATCGTTTAGTGAATCCTCTGTAACATTAAACTCACTATTAGAACTTATGTATTTTGATGTTCGAAGACCTTTACCAATTTCTAATAATACCATAGTCCCAAAGTGTGGTTTTTCTCTGATACAAAAAATCTAAAGAACAACTATGTACAAAAAATAAATAAAATAAATATGACAGCTTAAGTTAAAACTGAAAATTATAACAATTGTGTTAAAGTTATTAATCTTAATGTTGTACTCCTTTTTCTTTTCTTATTAGCACCACTCCAGTATATCATAAAATGTAACTGGCCATCATAATGGCATATTGGTACAAAAACAATAACTGGTTGTTTATTCGATTTCACCTGCATCCTGCTAACAACATAAAACGAAACAAATGAGAAACAATGATTTTTTAATGTATCTATTTATAGTCATAAGTATTGCAAAGATAATCATTGCCAACTACATTTTACAAGAGATCAATTATCTTTACTTCCTAAGATGCATTGAACCTAGCTATGCAAAGTATCTATGCTACTTGAGAAGAGGAACAACATTGAAAATGCTTTTATATTTCCAACAAAACAATTATGCCTCCTGTATTCATGATAAGTACAAATATTTCTCTTGTGATAATCATTAAGTAATCATTGAAATATTGCCCTCTCAACAAAGTGATTGCTCTAGTACAATTCATCTAAATATGTATCAAACTCTAATATACTACTTGGTCTTAGAGGCTCCAGTACCATGTCATATATCAATTATCTGAAAAGCTTAAGATTTTAGATGAAGACACATGATTGGTTTTATATTACATCTTTAACAATAAAACACCACCACTCTACAAAGTCAATCATCCAAGAAACACAACTTAGGCATCTAATGATAAGCGTAATCTAGTAGCATATACCTCATTGGGGGTACATTCAATATTCTTGACGAAGCTAAGAAAATATCAGAAGCAGGTTTCAAATTCTCAAAAGCATCTACAGACACAATTGGATCGAACCTAATAAAACAAATGCAATTGTACAATTAAGAACAAACTTTATAAACAAGGCCAAATACTTATATATATAAATATGTATAGATATAAATTTTTAATAGGATCCCAATTTTTTTTTGAAATGCTAAACTGAATAATAGGATCTGAATATAATATTAGGTATAAAGTTATTTTCAATCTTTAAGCATTGTCAAGGTATATAAATTGGGTATATTAAATCTAAAGAATATATAAAATTATGGGTTTCTTTCTCTTTTTTATGTTTTATTTTTCTTGTTTCATAATATAAAATTACGGGTTTCTTTCTCTTTTCTATGTTTTATTTTTCCTATTTCATAATATAAAATTATGGGTTTCTTTCTCTTTTCTATGTTTTATTTTTCCTCTTTCATAATATAAAATTATGGGTTTGTTATAAATAAAATTCTTTTTGTTTGGATGATCAAAAGACAGAGAAAGTGAACATGGACTTTCTATTATGTCTCTCTTTATTTAATAAAAGTTTTTCCTTTTTTTCCTAAAGGGTCATGTGCTCATTCATACATATATAGGTTTAATTCAATGTTTTATTTTTCTTAATTCTTACTTTATTCATTTTTTTATTGTAGAGATGAGTAGTGCTAATGGAGCTATGGAGCAAGAGGATCAAATCAAACCCTATGGAGATATGTCATGAAGTTAAGAAAGACTCCTGACGGAGGAAATGCCATGATCAAATGCAATTTGTGCGAAATCTCATTTACTGGGTCTTACACCTGGGTAAGGGCTCACATACTGAAAATCTCGGGAGAAGGAGTTAGACTTTGTTCAAAGGTGACTCCTTCAAAACTTACCAAATTTTAAAAAAACTGGACAATGAAGCAACTTTAAAGATGCAAAATTCAAAGAAAAAAGTGTCTCTCTACTTGGTGAAGGCAAATAGACACAAGATGATACTCCTCCAAAAGTCTCATGTCCTTTAGAAAAAAGTTTCAATTTGCAAGGCAGAGATGGTCTTGATGCCAGAATTACAAGGATGTTTTTCTCTTCTGGGATACCATTTCATTAGCAAGGAATCCTTATTATAGGAAGACATTTTCCTATGATGCCAATACTCCTAATCTCAATGGATATAAGCCTCCAGGTCATAATAAGTTGAAAACTACCTTGCTTAGAACAGAGAGAAACCATGCGGAGAACCTCTTGCAACCAATAAGAAATTCATGGGATCAGAAAGGTGTGACCATTGTTAGTGATGAGTGGAGTGATCCTTAAAGAAGACCTTTTATTAGCTTCATGGCTATCAGTGAGAGTGGACCAATGTTCTTAAAGGTGGTAAATTGCCCTCATGATATAAAGGACAAGGATTTCATTGCTCAACACATCAAAGATGCAATTATGGAGGTTGGGTCATCAAGTGTGGTACAAATTGTGATTGATAATGTCATTGTATGCAAGGTAGTAGGTATGATAATAGAGAACGAGTTTTCTGCCATCTATTACACTCCTTGTGTTATGCACACCTTTAACTTTGCATTAAAAAAATATTTGTACAACCAAAGATACTGAGAAAAACAATGTTACTTATGTGAATAAAAATATACATAATGCATAACAAAAAAAATAAACTGTGTTCCATCATTAGTGCGATGTGAGTTTAAATTTAAATTAGTGTTTTTTACTTTTTTTCATCTTGACATTTTTTCCTCTCCTTTTACAAAGATATATATATATATATATATATATATATATATATATATATATATGTAAACAAGTTTGAGAGAGAATTATCTCATAGAACAAGAAAATTTTAGAGATATTTTTTGAACTAGAGAAGATCAAGTATAAATTTTAGTTCAAGTCATCCAACTATGATTGAATACTAAATTCAATAACAAAAGCCAACTCAATAGTTTGATTTGACTGTATGACAAGTTAAGAGCTTAAAATGCATAAAGCATATATTTTAAAAAAATATTCTTATATATTTGATCTGCTGTAAGTTTTTTTATGCAGTCCACTAAAATTCATGCTATTATAAAGAAGGATGATAAAACTCTATTTGAGTGAGATGTTTTTCCATGAAGGAAAAGTTTATATAATGGAGAATTTTATGGGAGACAGTCCATACAAAATTTAGAGTTACTAATCAAAGTTAAATTTTATTTCAACTATCACAGTATATAATGGAGTAATAGAAGCCAAATGTAAAAGCATTCCCATTAACTTTTATGAATTTGTTGGGATATTTCAATAGGAAATATGTTACATTTTATTTTTAAACTTTATTTCAAGTGTAAATTGAAATATTAACTTCAAAATTTAAAATACAATAACATGACATGGGTTATAATACTCATGTTAATAATCATTAATCATATATTAATATAATATTTATAATACTTATTAATAAACTGTGTTTGTTTCTGTGTCTCCCTAAACAACTTTTCTACAATTCCTCTGACTTGTGATTTTGATAACAATGTTTTGGTTGTCTTTCTTCACCACTGTTTTGGTTAATGCTGAGATTGGAAGCTAAATTGCTGCTCCAATAAACCAGGCTTTTTGACGATATGGGAATTTAAAAAAATTTGTAATTACCATATTGGGGTCGTGATTAAATTATTTACTATTTGAAGATAAGTCTTTGTCATAACCTTTATATTTTTCTTTTTTTTAAGTGAAAATTTTAATGTGTATTTTTTTATTTTTACATATATTTACGACTTTAAACTTTAAAGTTGTATGGTAAAAGTTTTTTTTTTGCTATCTACCCCTAGAACACACCCAAGTTGTAAGCATATCACAGGACTTTGTAACTTGCTAAATGCACCCCGTTTTTAATAAGCTTTCACTAAAAAATTAAAACTTATTAATTGTATCGCATTTTTATTAATTATACTTCAATTTTTTCTTTTAAATCTTAAATTCTGAATGATAATATTTTTAAAATATACCCCAAATAATTACGATGATTGTGTTAACAAAAGTAGAAATAATTATATTTGTAAAAATTCATTAACAAAATCAATATATTTAATTAACAAAATCAAAATAAATATATATTATTTCATATTTTACAAGTTAAAATTATTACCAAAATATTTTCATCCAATAATAAATCTCTAGAAATCTAAATTTAATATTACTACAAAAATTTACCAAATTAATTCAAAGTAATTATAACATAAATTACTAAAATACTTAATAAAATAATTTAAATATATTTACATAATATTAAATTGTATTAAAAAATAAAATTATTTGCAATTTTAAATAATAAAATTAAATTACTTTAATCCATTTTTAAAATTAATTAAAAAAAATCAAAACCAATAAAAAAAAATTCACAATAAAACAAATGAAAATAACAAATCGGCTTTAGTTGGAGTTTTCCACTTTGCTAATCTCCTGCAATTAACATCTAAATCGGCTAACCAAGGCCAACAAGGGAATTAATTATAACTGGGTTGTACTGAATCATTCTATTATTTATTAAAACTACAAAGAGTATTCGTGCGAATAAGGGGCGGAGACAGGGGGGGGCTAGGGTGGGCCACCGCTCCCCTAAAATTTTATTAATATAAATTATATTATATTATATTATATTATATATATATATATATATATATATATATATATTAAAAATTAAAAAAATAATTTGACAATAACAAAATGTTGCATTGCATAATATAATGATATAATATTTTTTAATATTATATTAAAAATAGGATAAAATATTTTTGAGGTTGCATTGCATAATATAATAGAAATTTTTAAGATTACATTACATAATAAGATAAAATATTTTTTAAGATTGCATTCAAATATAGTATAGAATATTTTTTAATATTGTATTCAAAAATATGATAAAATATTTTTAAGATTGTATTGCATAATAAAAAATATTTTTAAGATTGTATTGTATAATATAAAATATATTTAAGATTGCATTGCATAATATGATAAAATATTTTTAGGATTGCATTTCAAAAATTGGTTAAAATCGTATACTTAAATTAATATAAATAGAAACATATTTTTGTGTTGATAGTATGCATTCCATTCCAAATAATATTAGAGCTTTAAAGAGTTTATGTTTGCATCATTGAGAGAATTGTTATGAGATCATATAGAAGCGTTTGACAAGTCTGATTCTTAACTCTCCATCAGAATTTAAAAGTACTTATTTATTATCATAGTGGAGTTGTCCATTAGATTGATTATCCAATTTGGACGTTGTGATTTTTTATTCAATTGGGTTTTCCACGCTAAAACTGATTGTGTCTTCTTTATCTCTTATCTCCATATTATTACTTTGAGTTTGATTTTAAATTATGAATTATTTTATTAAGACTCACTGGATTTTGTCAGTCTGTTCATCAACCCACCCTATTTGCAATTTGTCTTTATGTGGTTTGCGGTTTGCATCTTTTTGTATATTAAATTTGTATTATCTTCAAGTACTTTTATTTATGATATAATTTTTTTATGTTCGTCCCCCCTGAAAAAAATTTCTGGCTCCGCCACTGGTGCGAATATTGTCTCTAAAAATTATTTGGGAGAGTTTTTTAATATATATATTTAAATATAAAAATTATTAATAGAATTTATTTTAATTTTTTTATATAAAATAAGATAATTACATGTTTTTCTGTAAGAAATAATTATATACTTATAATCATAATAAAATGAAAATTGAATATTGATTTCACAAAAAGGTATATTGTTTCAAATTCTTATCCAAAAATTAAGTTAAATATGATATGTGTATAGCAACTTACTTAGATTAAACTATAAAATATTCTTAATAAACAACATTTAGAACCATGCAAGAAAATTCTTTCACCATATTTTAACATAACATTTATAGTAAAATTTATCATCAATTAACTACATACAATATCCGTAAGATTTTAAGAAGTGAAAAAAATTTAGTTTAAAAACCGTTTAATATTACAAAATTTTAAAAAAATTATTTCTTTGTATGTTTTTTTATTTTATAATATTATTTATCTATTATATTTCATTATTAATTAGTTTTTATTTTTTATAATTTATTTGTCAATTTTTTATTATTTTTAAACATTATAGTGATACGTCTAACTATTTTTTCATATTTCTTAGTATCTTTACATTTTATTCTTATGTTAATATTTATAATTTATTGAAAGAATTTAGAAATTACAATATGAATATTCTATTATGATAAAAAATATTTTAATATTATTTCACAAACGATTAACTTTCAAATGGTAAACTCGAATGTTTGAAAAAAAAATTCAAAATTTATTGTAGAATAATTTGACCGATTCCACTGTAGCAAACTCCAACAGTTATATATATATATATTACCGTAAAATCATATGATGTTATTTAGTAAATAAAATAAGAGAATTTATATAAATGATAGTAAAAAGAAGTTTAAATTAAAAAATAGAAAAAAAGAAAGGATAAACATACAAAGAAAAAAGAAAGAATAAAAAAATAAAAGAAACGTAAAAAGAAAAATTATTAAGGAAAAAAAAGAAACATAGAAATGATAGAGGAAAGAAAACATGAATACTTATTTTGGCCCCTGAATGTATGAAATAGTGAAAAATTGATATCTGAAAGATTAAAAAAAAATAGTCCACAAATATATAAAAAGTGTAATAAATTTGTCTTACGAATAATTTAATGACAAATTGATCCTCAAATTTTTAAATTTAATATCAAATTAATTTGAAAAACATACAATTTAATTTAATGTTAAATTGATATTTGAACATTATATTATCAAATTGATATTTCAACATTATAATTTAATTACAATACAAAATGATGTCACAAACATGTAACGGCAAAACCAATTTATCTCTTAGAGACTAAATTAGAGTTTTCACTATAGGACCAAAACAGTTATTTTAAAAAAATAAATTTCTGGCCTTGGCTAAAAAAAGAAAGAAATGAATAAAAAATAGAAGAAGAAGGAAACATAAAATCACAAAGGATGTTGAAGAAGGAAAAACATTGTTTTATTTTAGTACTTTAAGTTTTAAAAGTTTTTAAAATGTATCATTGTAGTCCTTTTTTAATTTTATGTTAAAAACGTTAGTGTTTTATTAACTTTTAAATTTTAAAAAGATTTAATGTCGTTTTTGATCCATTATATTTCACAATTGTTAAAAGGTTTCATTCTGATCCTTTATGTTTTTAAAATGTATCATCCTTTTTTCAATTTTTGATAGAAATGTTAGTGTTCATTAGTGCTTTAAATTTTAAAATAGTTAAGTTAACATAGTCGTGACTAAAAACAGTCATTATCTTTTTTTATTTAAAAAATTATGAATCACTAAGTAAATGAAGAAAAAATGAATCTAAAATCACAAACAACAACAACCTTCACTCTCATACTATTATTATTATCTTCATTCAATTTAATCATTTAATAACAATAATAATTTAATTTACCAATTATTATCAATCATAATGGATAAGAGGCCCTTCTCTTTCCACCGGTCTGCCTCTCACCGTCAACCCAAAAATACCGTTGTCTCGCCCTTGCTTCCCTCTCCGCTGCAACCCCCCTACACGGTTGAAATTGTCACCTCACCTAACAACAACAACCATCTCATTGTCATCGTCGGCAGCAGCGCGTTGCAAAGACAACGAAGAAGACCTACAATGTTCGGTTGTGGATGAGGTTTGATCAATCATAATCATCTTCCAATGATACACACCATTCAACCCATCTTTGCATTGCTCGTCTTTGCTTGACCGGTTGTAGATGTTGGATGGGAAATCTTCTACTTGTCCAATCCAACCGTGCATGACAGTGAAGCTATTGTTCACAGACCTCACAAAGAGCCACAAGCCAAAGTGTACCTGAACCCTATGGGATGTGTATTGGGTCTGGGTATGGGATGTGTATATATCCACAAATTTACGTGGGTATGGATGCGAGTACGGGTACTATAATATCTAGGCATGACAACAAGACCCGCCCTGCCCCGCACATATCATATATATATATATATATATATATATATATATGTTACAAAATAATAGTGTATATATATTATTTATATATAGAATTTGCCATGAAAATAATTATATTTTTTATAACTAATACCCTAATTCTCTAATCTCTAACATATCACAATCAAAGAATGAAAAACACTAAATCTTTAATTTGAGTTTTTGTTAAGCGATTAGAACGTTAACTTTAACCATTGTTAAATGATTAATTTATAAATTTGTTTATTTATGACTTGAGTTTGGAAGAATCAATATCATGTTTGTTTGTTTGTTTTTAATATTATGTGTGTGCTTTTAATGTTATGTTCGAATTATTTAAGAATGAATTTTTATTATAATTGTAGTAACTGTTTTAATTAAATCTTTTGTTGATTTATTATTGTTGATCTTATCCATAAGTAAAGTGTGGGTCACGGGTGCGGATATAAGTATATAGGTATCTAGTGGGTATGAGAATGAGGATTAAAATTGTTACTCACGCGGGTAGGTACGAGTTAGAATCATGTTTTTGTCTATCGTCTAAGATAACTCTTGCTCCGATCTGAATTCCGGGTTTTCCGTGATGGGGGACATTGTTTTTTTGGGAGTTGGTGAGGAGTGGACCTGATGGGGAGAATCTGGGGTTGGTTACCAAGCTAGGTGAGCGAGAAGTTTTCCCTGATGCGTTTAAGCTTACACAGTTGGTGAGTAAGCTGTGTGGGGATCGGAAGATCGCGTGGAAGGTTTTGCATTGTGTGATGAGATTGGGTGGTGCGGTTGATGCTGTGTCGTGCAATGCTTTGTTAACAGGGCTAGGACGGGAGAGAGACATTAAGAGGATGAATGAACTATTGGCGGAGATGGAAGAGAGGAAGATACGGCCTAGTGTGGTTACCTTTGGGATTCTTGTTAATCATTTGTGCAAGGCTAGGAGGATTGACGAGGCGTTACAGGTGTTTGATAGATTGAGAGGGAAGGGAAGGAGTAGTTGGGTTGGTGTTGAGCCTGATGTGGTGTTGTTTAATACTTTGATTGATGGACTTTGTAAAGCTGGGGAGGGAAGAAGATGGTTTGAGTTTGCTGGAAGAGATGAAAACGGGGAATAAAATAGGCCGAACACTGACAAATAATTGCTTGATTGATGGGTTCTTCAAAGCTGGAAATTTTGATAGAGCACATGAGCTGTTTCGTGAGATGAATGAGGAAGGAGTGCAGCTAAATGTGTGATCACCCTCAACACATTAGTTTAGATTAATAAATAACTAATATATGTTATTAAATTTTGGAATAAAAGAGTATTATTTTATAAAACGAAGACGTTAATGTTAGAATTTAAATGAATGAGAGTTCAGTAAAAAAAAATATTGGTATAAATGAAAATTTTAGTTGAGATTTGAGGAAAAAAATTAAATCTTACTGTGAAAGAAATTTGTAAAAATAATTAATTTTTTGATAATTAAAAACAAGCAAGCAAAATGATGACAAAGACACTAAGTCACTTACTTTTGTAATACAATGATTAATGATTTTTTTTTTTGAGAAATAAGATATTCCTATAGTTAAAAATTATGAGACTACTTTTTAAAGTGTAAAGATTATCGAAGTCGATTTTGTCTTTCTAACAAAATTTTCTCAATATCCTTATAGCTGAAAGATATCTGATTGATGATTTATATGTAGCTGGGTGAGAGAGAGAATAGTAATATTTCTTATTTGATTTTATCATAAATATTTAAGATATTGAATCATAATTCATAATTTTTTTAAGTTATTGCATCACTTTAATCATCTATGCATAATTGTGTAATTAAAATTTTCTTCTTTATTCTCATATAGAAAATAATCCTGTTATTACGTAAACTATGTACTGTTCTAATTTGTTCCATTTTTTACAGGAATGCGTTCCATTTTTTTCTTGAGAAGTAGTTTATTCCAGAATTAGAGTCTCAAATTAAATTTAGTGTTACCCCATTTTGTCTTAATTAAGACTTCTATTGTAAAAGAAAATTAATGAAGTTATTTTTCATAAGCAGAAATAGTTGATGAAGATAATTACGTTAAAAATAATAAGGTGTTTAAATTTAAACCTATTCAAAATAAAAATCAAAAATCGTTCAAAAAGATTGAAATCCAACTAAATTGATTCTTTTTTATTTGTTTGGATATTTTTTTCTCTTAAATCGATCAGCTTGATTCGATTTGCGGTATGTGGTGTGGAAATTGAACCAAAAGACAATACTTACTTTAGTATTACACTCTTTAAAAGTGTATATCAATTGAATTTTATAATATTTTTAATATGAAACTTATGTAATATATATCAAATTTTTTTCAGACGACTTTTTTAAGATATATTTGATTTAGAATTAATAAAAATATGACAAATTTTTATTATATAAAATGTAACGTATTAATAAGTTTCATATATTATTATTAATATTTTATAATTTAATTTAATTTAAAAGATGAAAATAAAATATATAAATTTTAATAAATAATATTTAAGTAAATAAAAATCACAAAAATTGAATCGAATCAAATAATAAAATATTTGTTTGATTTGACTCAAATTTTATTTTAAATGAAAATTAAACCACATATATTTTATAAATTTAATTCAAAAGACTTTTTAATAAAAAATTGAACTAAACCTAACCGTAAACACCTATTAAAAAAAACTATATATATGATAGTATATAAGCCTATTATTCGACTCTCTGAATTAGGAATTGATTTTTCTCCATTAATTAGGAACATCCTATTCTTCAAAAAAGAAAACCCTAGCATACATATATGTACATAAAAACATGTGAATGTATATACTGGCAAGGCTTAAGTTATAACATCGCGTATTTGATATATGACTCGATCATTAATTAACAAAGATGAAATACATAGCTCATTATGACGTGATACAAAACTTTGTAGCATGGCCTATATATGTTTTGCATCTGGGAATTAGTTATTCGCTTTTGGTGGATGGAGACATGGAGTTTTGTGATTGCTTCAGCTTTCATAGGCTGCGACAGGGACGTCGTGCAGAAAAAAGGTTATAACTTATGTATGGCCTAGCTTCTATCACGTACGATATACACAAAAAATACTAAGGTTGTGTCAAGGACAAGTGACACATGCATGCACCACATCCTCACGTTCTCAACGACAACGTTGGTGATCTAGCATTCGAACATAGTATTATTATGCATGACCTTGTTGAACATCTTTTCCCACCAGCATGTTTTCAAAGCTGAATCTATTTTTAATTTTTTTTCCTTCTTAAATCGTAGGATTCAATTAATGCGTCTAATGAAGAGGTTCCTAGCTAGTAGGGTCCCCAGATAGATACGAAAAATTAAATTAAAGTTGTCTGCTCAGTACTTAAGGGAAAAAATATAAAATGAGAGTAAAAAAAAGTCAAACAATTATGGATTATGGAAGTATTTGACGTCAGACAATTATTTTCATAAACTAGCTCAATGCCAAATCAATGATAATAGAATTTGTTGTTTTTTTTTAACGATAGCAGAAATGTTGGCACATCTGAATTGATTAATTTAATTTTAGTGTATGTGTGTAATCAAGCAGCTAATGTTTAATCACAAAAAGTATCATATATTATGCTACTATATATAGTTTTGTTTGGATAAATTTTCTAATAAACATAAAAAGGAAAAAATAAAAAAAAAACTTTTTCTAATAAATAAAAATTAACTTATGTATAAATTAAAATGACTTTCAAAAAATTTAATATGAGAATTTATAAATTAGGTTATGTATAATTAATTTTAATTAAAAGAAATAGTTTTTTTTCTTAAATAATTATATAGATAAGTTCATCCACACACGAACTATAACTTGAAACCTGCTGTTTTATTATCATTTTGACTCTCTCCCAATACTCATTCCTACTCAAGACGCTCATGCTTGTCATCTTCCATGATAGAGAATGATCGAATAGAGAAACAGAGGCAAACGGTCAAAATTGTGTACAATAATCAAAAGGGATAATGGATTTTAATTTATGAAAGAAGTGAATTAGTATTTATGTAATACAGAATTTATTTCTTAGGGATTAAATTTAAATTATTTATTTATTATTAGGCTTTCTATTTTTATTTATTAAAATATTTAATAAAAATTTATTTTTAAATTTTTACAAAAATATTTTTTTTCATGTCATTTCATTCCTAGTTATTAAAAAGTTGTACAAAAATTTGGTAAATAATAATAATAAAATATTACTGCTACTAGAAATTTACAAATTTCAACTGGATTTTTTGTGAATTTTTTGTATAGGAATTAATTTCATACGAGTTTTGCTATAAATTTGCAAGATATATAGATTAAATTAAAAGAAATATTGGGTATCGATTGATATTGTGGTCTTACTATCACGCTTCTCTTATACAATTGCAAACTTATGGAACCTATGGATGAAATATAGGGCGTGTATTTGGATGAATGAAAAACTTGAGGGCTTCATTTCATCGTTCTTCGAGTGGCTGATAGAAACCTACGGAAGCTGTGATGTATTCTGCAGGGGATGAGACATTTCTGTCATGTTTTTCATTTTTGGTGCCTGGAAAATGTTTAATTGTCAGTTCTATTAGTTTGTTTTGGATGAACATAATGTTTTATAGGGGATAATCTATATATATATATATATATATATATATATATATACACACACATGCTATGGAATTGTAACAAAAACTTTGATATGTACTTTTTCTGTCAGGGATTCTTGTAACAACGTACTTGTAACAATTAAGTTCCTGACTTAGACATTAATTATATATATATTATTACCTTTTGGCTGTTAAAGAAAAAAACAATTGCAAACTTATTACTGAGTGCACATAATCAAGGACAAATTTGAGAATTGTGAAACTCTTGAACATTCTTTGGGAAGACAAGTTATAACTAATCTTTGATGGTTTGATTTGCGTCATAATCAAATAGTTGTAAGGTCTTTAAGCTAATCACTTTCTCCTTTCTGGCTTTAATATTGATTATCAAGTAGTATTGTTTACTTAGCTCCTTAATTTGAACCCCCCATCAAGAGTTCTCAATTTTCTATTTAATTAGCCAGTTAGATGCCCGAGAAGCGAAATATCACATTGTCCTCTTTTCATATGGCCATGCCAATGGAGGCATTCTGAAGTTTTCAGTTAAGAAGTTTTTACCGTATTCAGTGACATAATCCATACTTAACAAAACTTTTGAAGTTATTATTATTACGTTGTGGCTGCCCACGTGTTGCATAAAATATATGATGGAAGGCAGTCAGACGGCGTCTAACCAATGCCAAAACGATCTTACTTAGTCCACCGCACACTGCCACGTTCTCCACCGTACGTTATAGTTGACATTGGTCTTTTTAGTAGAGTTGCCATGCCTTCATCTACTACCATCATTCAAACACATTATAAAATTATAGTATATGGATACTCAAAAAACGCACTTTTTAGGGTGTTCACACTGGTGCATGCATACAAAATGTTGCTCAAAATTTTGGATTACGCGTGTTTCTGTCTTAAAACGCTAGTTATCTAAAAAACATTAAAATATATTAATTATATTTTAATATACATTTATTTATTAACATTTTACTTAAATAAAATTATAGTTATATTTTATTTCTTAATAAATATAATGTTATAAAATTTATGTATCTTATATTTTCGAAATTACCTTACGATTAATAAATTACTAAACATAAAGTTAATTTTGTAATAATTAATTATGGAAAAAATATTATCTCTAATCTTTTTTATTTATAACACTCATATATCTTATTCAACCAGCTGAGTTACACTCGATCTCTTAATATATTACTTTTAATCTATATATAAGAAATAATTACCTAATTTATCAATACCAATAAAAATAGTTAGATTAATTATTTTATAATAAATTTTAATTTTATTCTAAAACTACCCATTCATTCAATGATTTAAAAGGTAATTATTTTTCAAATTCAACCAATAAATATACTCTACTTTTTTAATGGCTTACACTACTACAAAATAGGCTTTTCTACATTGGTTCTACAGCGCATTCAACGTCGATTTTCCAACCGTCTTTGTAGTCAGCGTCGTTGAAAGGTAAGACTTTCGACGTCGATTATTGAACCGTCTTAGAATGTCTCGTTCTAAGACGATTCTTAGCCTACAACCATCTTAGAATTCGTCTTTGAATATTTTTTTTTGTTTTTTACATCATTCTAAGATGGTTATTGGAAAGAACCGTCTTAGAATATCACATTTTAAGACGGTTATAGACTACAACCTTCTTAGAATGACACATTCGAAGACGATGTTTTGTCCATAACCGTCTTAGAATTTTTTTTACATCATTTTAAGACAGTTATTAGCCTACAACCGTCTTAGAATGTCTTTTTTTAAATAAAAAAATTGACGATTCTAAGATGGTTTTTTTAACTAAAACAGTCTTAGAAGTCTACTTTCTAAGACGGTTTTCCAGATAACCGTCTTAGAATGTCTTTTTTAAAATAAAAAAATAGAGGATTCTAAGATGGTTTTTTTCACAAAAATTGTCTTAGAATATCTTTTTAAATTCCTTGTTATGCGCTTATTCATTTTACTCTAATATACCATATCTCATTAAAATCAAATAATAATAACAAAACAAATAAACACCTTTTTCATGAAAAAAAGGAAGTTTAGGAAATCGAAAGCTTATCACCAACCAATATTTAGAAAAGACATACAGGAAAAGATCACAACAAATCCTTCACAGAATTCAATCACGTCGTTTCCAGTAGTGAAATTTTCTTTTAAATTTGCCACAAAATAGAACAAGTTCTAGCAGACTGAAAATTCCAAATAGCTAATTATACTTACCAGCATCACAAGCTATGCTACCTTTCTCTCTATATTGCATAGGATATTCCATCATGTTATTTGTAAAATACAATTATGTTATGCAGGGGCATTTAGGCTAACCTGGATCAGTTAGCCATCCAAATGGTAGCGCATGTCCAAATCAAGCCATGATTTTCCCTATAAACCTTTTCCTCCTATCAAATTAGAAGGCAAACGTTCTCAAACCAACATCCTCCATCCATTTACGAATAAGATCGATTTGCCTCATGGATGCAAGACTCAAGAATGTCTTTTCCAAATAACCACTAGCCATTGAATGAGAATAATCAACACAGTGAATGTAATAAAATAAAACAATTTACATTACAAAATATATATGATTCAATGTTATGCTTTAAAACTTGCAGACATTGAAGTTATGTGCATTTTCCATTGAGGATCTGGATCATTGAAGTCAAGAACAGAGATTCATATGCACTATTTTGACTATGAATAGAAATATTATTATAAATGAAAAATTATCAGACAAAGTAAAGCTGAGTTTAGATTAAGTACCTTCCCAAGCTCATAAAGCCTTGCCATTGCCTCGTCTCTTAGAATATGTGGAAACAAATAAAATGTATTCACTGAAGACTTGTCTGTAATATGAAACCAAGTCAAAAGCAAGGAATAATAATAATTCAAAGTGCAAAAAACAGACCTGTGATGATTGCAGTGAGGTTGCTGGCATCAATTCCTTCAGTAATATGTTCAGCAGTTCTTGTAGAACCACCTAGTGCTTGCAAAATGCTTAGGCTCTCACTTCCTCTCGGAGAACATCTCCTTCTTGTGCTGCATCTCCCAAGTATCAGTGTGTTATCAATTCTGCACCTCAACATCAAGCTCCTTCTTTTTCCTTATCAAACCCAACAAACCTTTTGTCACTATGACAAATATCTTTATAAAGCCCAGCAAACCTTCGGTGAAAGATGTTTTTAGGGTTAGTAGAATGATTTCAAAAGATTGGGGAAATTGAAAAGGAAGGGACTTTAGGGTTTGGAAAGGAGAAAGAAAGGGTTAAATTGAAAGGGAAGTAAAGAGGAAAATTGGAAACTGAGAAGAGAGATCTGAACTTAAATCGATGCTGAGAGAAGAGAAAATCAGAAACCCTAGAGAGCGAACAATCTCACCTCGAAGGGGAGCGTTTTTTTTTTTAATCATGATTTGAAGAGAGAGAGAGAGAAGAGCAAAGGATTGATAAAAGCGGAAACATAAATGGGTACAAAGACGGTTGCAATTAAGATTGTCATAGTACTGACATTTCAAAAACGATTATTTGACAACATTCTTTGAACGTAACATTTTATTTACAAAATTGTCACCGCGCTCCCAATAACAACGGGTATATTAGAATTGGCTTAAAACACGCGTCTTTAAAGATCCTTTTTGTAATAGTGTCAATAGATTTACTTACTTTCATTGAAAAAATAAGTATAATCATCAATAACTATCACAATTAATTAATTAGAAATAAATTTTTTTAACAATAAAATAGTTGTTATAATTAAGATAAAAAATATTATCTTTTATTTTTTATATATAAGATCGGATCCATTATTAGTAATCAATTGTCTTTCATAAAACAATATTTGTGGTCTTACATTATTGTTAGCAGTTTTTTATTAAATACTGTCAAGAGATGCACAGCGCAAGGCCTTTTTCACGAGTCTACGCCAATGTCGCTTTCAGGATTTGACTTTACATTTTCAAACGTGGATTCGACACTAGTACACACTTAAGTGTTTATTTACTCCAGATTATTAAATAATTTACCTGTTATTGGATGTAATTGAAATATAATTTTTGCTCTAAAAAAAATTAATATTAGTTTGGCTCCTAAGAGATAAGTTAGTGTGTTTGAAATACAATTAATTGAAAAAGTGAAATTTGATTATTGAACTTAACTTTATAAATTTAAATTTAGTTAAATGTAGATTAAATGTAATTTTGATTTATGTTTGGACTTTTTATGTTTAACGGAAAAACAAGAGAGGAATAACTTTAGAAAAAATCTCAATTTGGATGAAAGTTCCTTTTAGCTCAATTTGAAAAAGATTTGTTAAACGAGTCATCAAGATTGAATTTAAGTTTGGGTGTCATACACCATATTGAAAGTCTTAATTATGATAGTTATTAAAAAAATATAACTTTTCCTGTAACAAAATGTAATTTTACTTTTATTATTTCTTCAATCTCATTCATAAATCTATAAAATTCAGTATATTGTCTTACAATAAAGATAGGCATATCTTCTTTTTAGGTACATCTATTTTTTTGCTGCATCTTTTTATTAGGTACATCTAGTAACTTGATTATATTCTTCTCTATAAAGAAATAAAAATATTAAATATGTATATTATAAAAAAAATTATTTGACATGTTTGAAATGAGACGGTATATTTTGATCAAACTTTAGGTTGTGTTAATTGAAGTGGATTTTTCATGGACTGATATGATGTTTGAAGTCTCTTAATCAACAATATTGTCGTTCTCTTTAACTGAGATACCTCAAACATGGGGTGAATACTTGTAAGAACACTTTAATATTTATGTCAGTTACTATTTCACTAAAACAATGATATATCTGTAAGAAATATTTTATATTTCAGTAAGGATGCTAATTATATTTAGGCAGTCAGAGGTTGGATTCCTTGGCATGAGGCTCTTTGAGATGATATTATCTACTTTTAGTGTAGCAATATACTAGTGACTTTATTTTGGATTGATAAAATAATGTTGACAATTATATTTAAAAATTTTTGCAATTAGGTATTGACTTCAATTAACACTTAAGATTTGAGCATATGTTTATTTTACTGTACAAATTAAGAGTTAAGTTCAGTCCAGAATATTTTTGTTTAACATATTATATTAAACATAAGAAGTGTTTTTGGTTAGTATATTGTTGTGATGTAATATTATATTAGCATTTAAATTATTGATAACATGCATCAATTTTTTTTATGCCAATAGAATTGTTTTTATTAATATGATTTATGATTTATCTTATTATTAGAATAGATTTATCATATTTATATAAACAATTTAATTGTTAAGATACAAACATATATATTAATAAAGACTAATTCAACTTTTTTTTTGGTTTGTAGTTCAAAGCATTTTTATGGGAATTACAATTCTTATTAAATTGGATAGAATCACAATGGATGACTAAGGTTTCTTTTTGGAGAATTTGGCGTAATTATATATTGAGAACTCAAATTTAAAATCACTTGTTAAACTATAATAAATTTGTATTAATTGATTTATATGTTCGATGATAATCCTACACATGATCATGGCTAGCACAAGTGTAGTGATGAGTTATCCTAGTTATCAATAAAAATATAAATTTCAATAAATATTAAAAAATGAGGATTTAAAATAATAGAAGTACAAATTAAAAATTATTGCAAAATGAAATTAGTATGCAATATAATAAATCGAACCATTTCACTTGCACCATGTCTACTCAAGTTCTAACTGTCACTGGCACACCAATTACAAACTAATTGGGTTTATTGGGCTGGGCTGTACAAATTGGTGTCCGCGTATCGCCCATTCATAATAGAAGCTTTGAATACTGACTACTGTTGCTAGATTGGTCAAAATGGGTTTCATGTGATATTTGATTTATCTTTCTCTGAATAATAACAAAACATCTAGATGTCGTTGGTAGAGAGAAAAAATAATAAAAACTATAATAAATAAAAATAGATTTTAAAGGTGTTTAACTTGGGAGAAATAAAGAAGAAGAAAAAAACATATAAAAGCTATTTTTTAAAAATTGATAATTATTTTTATTGAAATATTTTTGGCGGTTTAAACTGTAAGAAAACTCTAAAAATAGCCACATATTTCCCCTGCCATGCAACTTCCGACGGTTTTGGTTACAGTTCGAAAACCTGCAAAAAATGTCTTTTGTCATGTAATTTTTGACAATTTCAAATTGGTACAGAAAATGTTGCTAAAAAGTGTCAATCACAACTATATTGATTGTATATTAATTTATGTTTAAACTAGCGAAGAAATACAATATTGGTGTGAGACTCATATTCTTTTATTTCTTTTCCCCCACCATTTTCTCTCCAGTTCTTATTTCCTCACCATTTCTTTTTTACTAGTCATACTCATAATTCCTCTGAAAGTGTAAGTGCTGTTTGAGTCTCTTTAAATGAATATTCTTATATTAGTATGTTAGGATTTGAAGGTTTTTCCTACCTTAAATCGAGCTACCAATTCTTTCCCTAAAATCTTAATTATATATAAAAACAACATTAATTTAGAGCAATTTTTGGATTCACTTTTAACTTTTGCTCAGTATCGCGAATGTAGTCCTAATTCTTTTTTTTGTTGGGGACAACTTTTAAACAAAAAGAAAATTTCTAGAATTTGACTTTCTCTCTGACTTCAACAAGGTCGAACAAGGCCAGTGTATGGATTCATCTGCACAGTCAGGTAAAGCTACACATTGAGCAACTTGGAAAGTTGTAAATAATAATCTGTATCCAACGGCGTGAAAGAAACATAATTTGTGACATTTCTGGTGGTCGGTGGAACATAATGAAAATCTTTTTTTTTTCGATCTGTTGTTGTCTTTCGGTCCCAATTTTCATTTGCATGGGTCTTGATTAAAATTTTCCTTATTAGAAAATAAGAATAACAAATTCTTATTTCATTAGATAAGATCGACCATATGAATTATACATGCAACACTATTTGACACGATCATAAATAAAAATTATAGAAATATTATTTAGTATGATATTTTTGTTGATTATTTCCTCCACCATTTTTTGCTCCTCCTTTTCTTTTTTATAAGACTAAAAATCAAACAATTTATTTTTCTAACCAGCGCTCCTTGTGTTCTTCTTAATTTGTATGTATCCATATCATCTTAATCGATTTTGGATAATCTTTTTTTAATGAAAAAATATTATTGTTTTAGTATGTTAAAAAGTCTCAAATTGTTCAAGAATCTTTCTTCAAACCATTTAAGTAGCTTTTCATAACAAAACTATCAAAGTTAGAGTACCAATTGACACTGGCAGTATCTTGAATGCAGTACCTTAATAATCCTAATAAGCTTGAAGTCAGAACAATTATAATTTATAAACAGTTAATCATTTAGATAATTATTTATACTATAATTTGTTTTTATTAAATTGCCTCTTCTTATATTTACCAGTAGGTATGTATCTTCTTACTCTTGGTCTTGGGCTGTGCCTATGTTTGTTTATCTCATGCAGTAGTAATAAAAGTTAGACACCTCTATTATTCAGCAAACATACACTATAAGGTGTGTTTGAATCTCGTTTAAAACAACCGCCAATCCAATTATATTTTGTCCAGTCACCTTAAGTGTTGCTTTCAAATGTGCAAAAACGTAAAACCAAACACACTAGATATCGATATTTACATATTAATTTTTGCATTAAAATTTTGCATGAAGAGTAATTATTTATATATCCACCGAGACGTATGGATGATTAAGTCAATATATGACTGAACCATCCAACTTAAAATTAAAGTCAGAAAAGAATAATTAAGAATTAAACAAACTTACCAAATCTTAATTAACTTGAGTCATAGAGTTATGTTTATTAATTTGACCCAGTAAATTGGCTTAATAGGGGTTCACCGACATTCGATATATTTAAAACTTTTTTTTCCTGCAAACTTCATTATTTGTGCAAGAATTAAAATAAAGTAAATTCTCTCACACACATATATATAAAATTATTTTGGAAAAAAATATCAATTTAATTTTAAAAATTGATATAGCCGTACCTAATAAGTCAACATATAAGTGTGTTTTTAAGCATTAAGAGGGATAATTGAAAAATAAAGTAAATACAAATATACTTTGATCATTTAAAAAAGAATCAATAATGTACGAATTAATTAGTTAGGGATTAAATTAAATCCCCTTAACTAACAGTTATCAACACTTTATTTAACATTGATTAGAGATAGTCTAAGTTAAAATTATATTGTATTCTCCCTATGATAGTATTGGTCCTCACATGTCTCTACTTTTTCTCCAAATTGTATTGTCCATTAGTTTTTAATATATAATTCTTCCTTATGCATCAAAACAAAAGAATTTATATAATTAGATGCATAATTAAATTGAAAAAGATTAAAGTCACCATCCAATTTAGAAGAAAAATTATAGTGTATTTGCACCCCTCCTATGAGAAATCCTAACTCTTCAATTTCTTTCAGAAGAGGATCATAACTTTTAAACAAAAGCTTTGCATTCATCCTTTGGAAGCATTTCTTCAAATTCATTGAGTAAAGAATCATCACAAACAATTAAAGGATTCAAATGAAAACAAGAACATTTATATTTCTCTTTTTCACTCCTTTAATTATTGTTATCTCATATCGATCTTTTTATTTTAACTCCTTTTCTCTTATTTTCCGATTTGAACAGTGATAAGTCACGTGTCCCATCACTCACACATGGAGCATTTCATAGTACTTTGATTGTTGAAGATGGACTCTAGGGGTTGATCATAACAAAACCCTTCTAACCCTTTGGGCACAACAATAGACAAGGACACGTTGAAGAGCCTAGTGAGCTTCATCAATGAGAAAAACATTAACTTGGTTTGTGATGAAATCTATGCCGCCACTGTTTTTAGCTCCTCGAGTTATGTGAGCGTAGCTGAAGTGATTCAAGAAATGATACATTGCAAACGTGACCTAATTCATGTGATTTATAGTTTGTCTAAGGATATGGGGTACCCTGGCTTCAGAGTTGGCATAGTTTTTTATTCATTCAACAATGAAGTGATGAATTGTGGAAAGAAAATGGGCAAAAAAATTAATTTATTATTATTTTTTAAAAAATTACGAATTTGCTGTAGTTTTCAACTTATTTACGCAAGTATAACAATCAATTGCACCCCACGAAGACACAACCGGACACGCCCCCTCCAGGCGCGACTGGGGCTGAGTCGCGCCCCAGTCAGGCGCGACTCATTTGGTTGTGACACGTGTCATTTTGAGGCGCAATGTACATAAAACTTCTACTATCTGTAACAGATGCCCCCAGCCCGGTTGTCAAGCATTCTGGACGGTCGGGATGTATCATTTAATAGGTTTTTCCCGCTCCATATAATTGGTAGTGATTCTACATCATAATGTCGGATCCGAGCCGGGATTCTGAATACCTGGGGTGTGTCAATGCATTTCCTCATCCGGGTTGTTAACCGTTCAGAATGTTCTTCTGAGCCCAGTTTCTCCTTTATATTGTTGCAGAGTTATTTTACGTCTTTTCAACAGTAGTTGACCATCTTCCATATTATAAACTGCGGAACGTGTTCATCAGTGTAGTCATCGGACGTGACATGTGTCCCGGTCATTTAATGCTTCGGCTCTTCTCTGCACGCTTTAATCATGAGCGTTTTGAATTTCCTCCCATTTTGCCCCCAACTTATGAGTAAATTGGACAATTTTACCCCTACATGACTTTTCACATCCGCCAGTTACCTGCTCTAGGCGTTTCGTGTTTCGGCGGTCACCTTATTTTTTAGTTTTATACACCCTTCCCTCTTTATTCAGTTTTCGTGCCTTATTTCATATCTTCGTACTCTTGTTTTCTCTTGGTCTGGTTGCATTTGTGCTTTGGCTCTCCGTCCTTGGTGCACGAATTTCTTCAGGATTTTCCTTATTCCAAGTATCCCACATTTCCTTTTTTGCTTGTTGTTCTGGACTCTCGTGGTTCCACTTTTTATTATAATTGCTCAGGCTACGATTCATTTTAGTTCTCCTACCTTCCTTCTGTCTCCATTCGTTCTTGAGTTTCTTCTTCCCTCATCCATCTCCCATTCATTGAATTTCATTTTAGTCTTCAACAATGGAATTCACTCCTGAAGAGGAAGCGCGTATACGCAGGACCCTCCCCGCTCGGTCCGCATTTTGGTTCTTTGGTCTCCCTCTTCCAGAGGAGGAACGAGAAAAAACCCTTTTGCGTGCACCTTCTGGTCCTGGTAGTTCTAAAACTAGTCTCATCAAACCCCCTAATCCCTTAACGTTAGGGTTAACAACCCAACCAAAACCTAACAAATAAGGTAATCGCCGAAACACGAAACGCCTAGAGCAGGTAACTGGCGGATGTGAAAAGTCACGTAGGGGTAAAATTGTTCAGGCTACGATTCATTTTAGTTCTCCTACCTTCCTTCTGTCTCCATTCATTCTTGAGTTTCTTCTTCCTTCATCCATCTCCCGTTCATTGAATTTCATTTTAGTCTTCTACAATGGAATTCACTCCTGAAGAGGAAGCGCTTATACGCAGAACCGTCCCCACTCAATCCGCATTTTGGTTCTTTGGTCTCCCTCTTCTAGAGGAGGAACGAGAAAAAACCCTTTTGCGTGTA
Organism: Glycine latifolia; assembly: GCA_013407115.1. Lineage (NCBI taxonomy): Eukaryota > Viridiplantae > Streptophyta > Magnoliopsida > Fabales > Fabaceae > Glycine > Glycine latifolia. Next base: position 20,852,884 of record CM023956.1, read on the forward strand.
CCTTCTGGTCCTGGTAGTTCTAAAACTAGTCTCATCAAACCCCCTAATCCCTCAACGTTAGGGTTAACAACCCAACCAAAACCAAGGTCTAGGACACCGTTAGGGTTAGCAGAATCTGGGGTGCCCCTTGGAGGTTCCGTGCCTTCTTCTAACATTGCCCCATTAGGTTCTTTAGGGCAGAGCAATATGATGGGGCACCATTTCGAGCCTCGATTCGAGCCATGTTCTAAATGTCTTGAAGAATTTTTGTACCTTGCAAGTGTTAGTCGTGATAGCCAGGCCGAAGCTTTGCTTAATTCATGTCGGCACAATCCGATTCTTGTACCAAGGTGTACTTCATCAAGTGGAACCATGGTACCATCGACCCCGACCAACACTTCGTCGAGTTTAGATTCTCACACCCACCAGATTTTTCAGGTATGCTCTACTAACTATTGTTCTTTATTTATTGTTGTAGGTAATCATGGACACACCTTCAGTGGAAGTAGTCGGGAAGTCTCACTCTGCCGGGTACCAGTCTCATCTTCCTTCTCCTGCTTTGGCCATTAAGTATCCTTGGGTTACCCATGAAGTGTTACGCATCACCTCGATCCTGGATCCGGGGAGTGTTGTCGTGCTCCCTGTTGGGAATCCATAAGGTTTTAGTATCAGTGTTCCCAGCCCAGATGAGCCCATCTGCTCTACCCGGGAAGGGGGCAGTCCTAACTTCTTTTTGTTTTATAGGGATGTAGTGACTCGTTTAGGAGTTCGCTTTCCCTTTTCTGATTTTCAGATGCAAGTGTTGGATCACCTGCATGTTGCTCCTTCGCAACTTCATCCCAACAGTTGGGCTTTTATGCAAGCCTTTGAATTATTCTGTCAAGAACTAGAAGTCCCTTGTACCTATTCTTTATTCTTTTATTTCTTTACTGTTCATAGCGGTCGGTTGGGTAGGGAGCCTGCCGATAGGAAGTGGTGGACCTCAATCTCGGGTCGTAATGATCGTAGGCTCTTTGCCGTGTATGCCAATTCTTTTAAGGGTTTTAAAGATAAATTCTTTAAGGTTGTTGCCGAACCCGGCTGCCAACCCTTTTTTCTTCGTTCCCCATACTCCTAAACCGGGGCATGGAACTTTCCTTTGTAATGGACCCATGCCCATCATGACCTCTCTCCTTCTTCCTACCGTGTTGATGAGACCGGGCTGTCAGACTTTGATGCTTCCTCCGTGACTCGGATAGTTTCATATAAGGAGTCACACGGTCTACCTGACATAGCTTATTATATCCGCTATGGTTAGTCTGTTCCTTTTTATGTCGTCATAGAAATAAAAGATGCCTTTGTTGTGATTATACTGTTCAATATTTGAAATGCTGTTGCATTGTTTTGCAGCTATTGAGATGGGCCAATCTGAGTCCGAGGCACGACCAGATGCTGCTCGGGCCCTGGGATCTTCATCGCCGGTTGCTGAACCACTAACTCAACCTCCTGCCAAACAACCCCGGGTTCCCCCACCTGGCCATCTGAATGCCATAAAGACAAGGAAGCAGCGGAGGGTAGCAGGAGTTGAGAAGGTAAAAGGCAAGGGTACTGGTTCTGTCCAAGCCCCGACTTCCTCAGATCCTGCGACCGAGGCTCCGCTTTCCGATCCTGGGCCATCCACTGTTGACGCTATCCAGGATCCCCCAGTCTTTGGATCCTCGGCTCTTATGGTGCCCAAGCCTTCAGCTACATATATTCAGTTGGTGCCCCGATCTCTCTGGGAGAGGGGTGTTACCCAAGAGTTTTTCCATGTTGCTCAAGCACTGAGAAGATTCGCTGAGCTGGTGCCATTCTCTGAGGCCAAAATAAAAGAGCTCAGCGAAATTGAACTGGCAGCGCTAAAAGGTGCTACCTTGGTTGAGAGTCTAGTGACTTTAAATACCAAGGCTTGCAAGGTGGTCGTCGAGCTTGAAGCCTCTCGGGAGGAGAATAAACAACTGCATGAGGAGCTTCTTTTGACTTGGAGTACTGCGGCTAGGGAATTGGAGGCTTCTCGTACCGAGCTTGAGGCATCTCGGGCCGAGACGGAGAAAGCACAAGGAGCGGCGGCCAAAATGGCGTCCGACATGTATGCCATCCGGGGCAAATTTCACAGTGCTTCTGATCGCTGCAACGAGATGATTAAGTTGCACGACAAGAAGGTAAATGAGTTAATCGAGACAGAGGCCGAACTCAACTATGTGAGGTCGCAGCTTGCCGGGTCCATGGAGGCTTCCTTCAATAATGCCCTGGATCAAATCCGCTTCTTGAACCCCGGGATTGAACTAAACACTTCGGGTATGAATTTCAAATCATACATTGGTGACGGCGAGCTAGTGGCTCTTTCTTCCAGTGAAGATTCAGTGGAGGTACAAGATCTGGTGGAAGACGAGCCGACTTCAGCGAACCCACCTGAAGAAGTCCGACCCCGGGGGGATGACTAAAGGGTCGAGATGCCAGTTTATATTTGTAGCTGTTATCTTGTATATTTTTATTGCTTGTCGTATATTTGCCAGGTTTGTTCTCGGCTTTCTTTGTATTTTTGGATAATGCTTTCGTACAATTTGCTTTTATATTATTGTGTTCTGGCCAGAATCAATATGTTTGCATGCTTACCATATATTCATTTGGCTTCAATGAGCCAAGTACAATATCGTCCGAGCTGAACGTCGGTATTTTATTCCCGGTAAAATTTTTTCTTGGTTTCTATCCGATCAATGTTTAAACGTGTAATAAACGCTAAGTGATTATGTCAACCTGATCAGGGTTTGATTACACGTTCAGCATAATAGATCTCATGTGCTGAGCATACTATTTGTAACTTCCTTGTGGAAGCAAGAATATTTATTAATAGTCTTTGGGGTAACTACAAAGATTCATGATTTCAATGAAAGAGGTTTGTATGAGTTACGGGTGTCTAACTGGTCGACTCCGGCTCATACCCTCAATTAAAGAGGAACACATGAATTGTGATATTGTAAATTCAACAAAAAAAAACTAACTGCTTATGGCGTCATGAGGCCTTATTAGGAGTAATAAGCTGGCAACCGAACTGCTATCTCTTAGCTGTAATATATTTTCAATTTGTCCGCATTGCAAGTGCGCTTTATCGCTTTCTTATCAAGAGTCTCCAACATATGTGCCCCCTGTTCAAGGTTCTGTGTGATCCTGTATAGCCCTTCCCAGTTGGCTGCTAGCTTTCCATCCCGGGCGTTTTTGTTGCCGACATCGGCTCTGCGCAGTACTAAGTCGCCTTTCTCAAAGCACCTTGGTTTCACCTTTTTGTTAAACTTTTTGGCTACCACTTGTTTCATAGCTAGGTCTTGGTGGTGTGCCGTGACCCGGACCTCCTCTATCAGCTCTAGCTCGACGGCTAGTGTTTTGTTGTTGGTGTCTTTTCCTTTGCGGAGTGCATGCTTTCTTCTCCAGGACGGTTGACCAATCTCTACGGGTATCATTGCTTTGCAGCCATATGTCATTCTGAACGGGGTCTCTTGAGTAGAAGTCTGGGTTGTAGTCCTGTGTCTCCACAGGACATAGTATAATTGCTCTACCCAATTCGAGCAGGCCTCATGCATTCGTTTCTTTAGTCCGTCTAGGATGGCTTTATTTGTAGCTTCGGCTTGTCCGTTGGATTGTGGATGTTCCATGGAAGAGAAGTGGTGTTTTATATGGAAGCCGACCATCATCTCCTGAAATTGTTTGTCGGTAAACTGGGTTCCATTATCCGTGACGACTTCAGCTGGGATCCCAAACCTTGATATTATATTTCTTTCGAAAAACCTTTGGACTCGGGCCGAGGTGATGGTGGCTATTGGCTCGACCTCGATCCACTTTGTGAAGTAATCGATAGCCACTATCAACCATTTCATCTGTCCTTCAGTAGCTCTGAAAGGCCCTAGAAGATCCATTCCCCATTTGAAGAAAGGCCAAGGTGCGAAGATTGATGACAGGTCGGAGGGAGGGGATCATATGATCTTGGCATGCTTCTGACAATTTTTGCATCTTTTGACGAGGTCCGTGGCGTCTGCCTTCATCGTCGGCCAATAGTACCCAGCCCGGAGAGCTTTCATTGCCAATGATTTCGCCCCCATGTGCTGGCCGTTAATGCCTTCGTGTATTTCAGACATCACATATTTGGACTGGTCCGGGCCTAAGCATAGCAACATTGGGGTGTGCAAACCTCGCCGATATAGTTCACCATCTACTATGGTGTACATGGCTGCATCCCAGATTAGTTTCTTGGCCTTGATCCCGTCATTTGGTATTGTCCCTTGCTCCAAATAATTGATTATCGGTTTCCTCTAGTCCTCGGCTATTGAGATCACCATTATGCACGTGGGTTGGGAAATCTCTTGTTGGATAATCGTTCGATGGTTGCCTGAGCCTTTGGTGCTGGCCAACTTTGATAGTATGTCAACTCAGGAATTCTCTTCTCTAGGGATATGGGCAACAACGACTTCATCGAACTCGGCTATGATTTCCTTGACTTTACTCAAATATTTGACCAATAAATGTCCTTTCGCTTGATATCTCCCTTCAATCTGTGTTGTGATGAGCTGGGAATCGGTAAATACGCTTACCTTTGTTGCTCCTTGCTCCTTCGGCTGTATCAACCTGACTATCAGTGCTTCGTACTCGGCCTGATTGTTTGAAGTCAGGAAGTTGAGCTGTAGGGATTGTTCAATGGACACTCCTTCCGGACTCTCAATTATGATGCCGGCTCCGCTTCCTTTCGCGTTGGATGAACCATCAACATACAATTTCCAGATTTCCGTGTTGCCCCCATTTGCCGGGGTTAGTTCTACTACGGAGTCGGCCAGAGCTTGGGATTTGATGGCATGCCGGGCTTCGTATTTTATATCGAACTCAGATAATTAGATCACCTAGCTCATCATTCTGCCGGCCAAATCCGACTTGTGTAGGATTTGTCAGATTGGTTGATTTGTCCGGACCACCATGGTGTGGCCTTGGAAATACGGGCGGAGTCTCTTGGCGGTTATGAGAAGTGCGAATATGACTTTTTCCAGCTTCTGATATCGCAATTCTGAGTTTCTAAGAGCTCGGCTTACAAAGTATACCGGCATCTGGGACTTGTTGATTTCTCTGACTAACGCGGCACTTACCACTTCTTCACCTACTGACAAATAAAGGATCAGTGTTTCATCGGGTTACGATTTTGACAGTACTGGAGGGGAAGCTAAACATTTTTTAATTTCCTAGAAGGCCGCCTCACATTCTGGGTTCCAACCAACATTAGCTTCCTTTTTCAAAAGTTTAAAGAAAGGAAGTGCTTTTTCCACTGATTTCGGCAGAAAACGTGTTAGTGCGGCTATCCTCCATGTTAGTTGCTGAACCTCTTTCTTATTTGTCAGGAACTTCATATTCAGCACAGCTTTGCATTTGTCCGGGTTGGCTTCTATTCCTCTATGAGTCAACATGAACCCTAGGAATTTACCAGCTGTTACACCGAATGCACATTTGAGTGGATTCAAGCGGATGTTGTGCTCCCTTAGCCTGCGGAAAGTTTCTTTGAGGTCTTGAATATGATTCCCTATTGCATTCGTCTTTGCAATCATATCATCTATGTAGACTTCTATGTTGCAGTCGAGTTGCTGGGCGCAAACCTTGTTCATCATACGTTGATATGTGGCCCCGACATTCTTTAGACCGAACGACATTACGTTATAACAATAATTAGCCTCACCTCCTCTGAATGCTATTTTTTCTTGATCTTCCGGGTACATGGAAATTTGGTTGTACCCGGAATAAGCATCCATGAATGATAATAGCTTGAATCCGGATGAATTGTCCACTAGCTGATCAATATATTGGCATCGGATATGAATCTTTTGGGCAGATTTTATTTAAGTCAGTGTAATCAACACATACTGACCATTTGCCGTTGGATTTCTTAACCATCACCACATTGGATAGCCAGGTGGTATACTGGATCTCTCATATGAAGCCGGCTTCCAGCAATTCTGTGATGTGCTTCTCTAACGCCTGCTTTTGCTCCGGGCCGAGGTTTCTCTTCTTGTGGGCTACCGATTTTGAGTCGGGATACATGGAACATTTGTGGCAGCAGAAGGCTGGTCGTATTCCCGAAATTTCAAAGGCTTTCCATGCAAATACATCTTAATTCTTTTGGAGACACTGTGTTAGCTCGGCCTTGGTGGCTGGGTCGGTTATCTTGGCTATTTTAGTGATTTGGATTGGTTGACTTCCTATTTGAACATCCTCGAGCTCGTCAGCCGGTTCTGGCCTCCATTCTTCGATTTCTTCTCTCATATCGAGCTCCACCAGATTTATTGGTTTCTTGGGCCGACGTTCATCAGCTTCTCGTCCAGCCGGGTCACCTTGTTGTATTTGAGGTGGTAAAGATGGGCCCCTTCACTTTCTTTTACAGCATTGTAATAACATTGGTGGGATTCTTTTTGGTCTCCGCAAATGGTGATTACTTTGTTGTTACCTCCTATCATTTTCAGCTTCTGGTGCTTAGTAGACACCAGCATATCCCATTTGTGAATGGTTGGTCTTCCAAGGATGATGTTGTATGGTGAGGAAAAATCAGCCACGACGAATGTGACTCTTTCTGACTTGAAAGCCTCCTTTGTTCCTAGTGTCAACTGGAGATCAATGGAGCCTTTGAGTCTAGTATTCCCACCATTGAAATCTATTAACATAGTTTTGCATGGCTTCAAATCTTCCTCATCCAGATTGATCTTCCTAAAGGCGCTCCAAGAGATGATATCGGCTGAACTGCCATTGTCAACAAATATTCTCTTGACTTGGCAATTGGCTAGTGTCCCAGTTATTACTAGACCATCTTCATGACCGGGAACTACATCTTTCAAATCTTCTTCTGTAAAATAGAGTAACGGAAGCTCGGTCTTACTGCTACTCCCTTTGAATCTGGGTTGATCCCTTACTGAAAGGACCTCTTTAAGACATTCCTTCGTTGACTGGCCGTATCTCCTCCTCCTTCCATAGCTCCAGAGATTACGTTGCACTCGAATTCTGGTTCCAGGAACTTGTCCTCATCACGTTTGTTCCTTTTTTCATCCTGGCTTTTTTGTGAGTGGGCTTTGTTCTGTAGAGTTTTCCACTTGTTGCGCTGACCTTGGGTTTTGATTACATATTGCTTCAACTTGCGTTTGCGGATAAATTCTTCTATAGCATCCCGTACGTCCCAACATTGATCAGTAGTGTGGCCCGGTCCGTTGTGGAACTCACAGAAGCGAGAATAATCGAGCCCGACCTTCTTGAAAACTGGACGGGGCCAATCTACCTTTTTCGTGTCGGTCAGGGCTACTTCTCACCATACTTGAGCCCGAGATTTATTCAACGGGGTATATTTATCGTACTCAGTTTCATATCTTCCTGACCTAAAACCGGGATCAGGATGTCGGCCGGGGTGAGAGTTCCCTTGATGATGTCGGCTTTTTGGAGGGGAAGGCTTTCTTCGGGGCTCTCTGGGAACTGTGTTGGCAATCTCCATTTGCTCCAATTCCAAATATTTTTTGGATCGCGCTCTGAACTCCAACACAGATTTAACTGGATCTTTGTATATCGACTTAGCTAGCCGAGATGATCCATTGAGCCCAGCTGATAGGAGATGCACATGGACCTTCTCTTCTAAACCTTGTACTTGCAGAGCGGCTTCTTTAAAGCGACCTAAATAGCTCTGCAACGTCTCTCCGAGCTGTTGTCGTATTTTTCCAAGTGCGAACTCGGATTTCGGTTGTTTCTTGCTAATTGCAAAGTTGAGCAAGAACTTTTGGCCGAAGTCTTCGAAGTTTCGGATTGACTGTGGTGGTAACGTATGGAACCACGTATGAGCAGCGCCAGTCAGGGTAGTGACGAAAATCCAAGAGATTATCAGTTCATCGATGCCTTGACGCATATTTGCATGTCGAACTCGTCAATATGCACTTGGGGATCCTAGCTTCCATCATATTTTGATAGAAAAGAACCACCAAAATCTTCTATGAATTGCGCATTGACAATTTCATCAACAAAGGGACTATTATTTTGTTGTCCCTGTCGATACTTCCTTCGATATACACCACCTCTATTCTAGGTTGGTGTATAGTTTCGATGACCGGGCTCTGAACCTCCACTCTTGTCTGCATTGATTTTGCCAGGCTCACCCCCATGTTGGTAACTTGTTGTGGGGTCTGTATATATGTGCCATCGTTGCAACGTCCCAGATTATCATTTCGTGGCTGGTGTTGTGATGATCCTCCAGGTTCGAAATGACTAGCTGGTCTCGGCGTGTCTACCGCGGTGTGAACCTAGTTTCTGTTGAACTCTGGGCCGGATTGTCATGCCTCGGTCCTGGTTGGACGAGGCGGGTGTCCATGATCTCTTCCTTGGACCGACCTCTCCATGTTTCTGATGCGATATTCCATGTGTTGTATGCGCTGCTCTTCATCATGTCTTCTTTTCGCACTGCGTTCATCTAACTGCATCAAAATGTTATTGACGTCCTCCTGCCGTTGGAGGGCGTGTCTTTTTTCCAGACTTTCGATCCGGGATAAGATCGAGTTGAGAGCGTTATGAATAAAACGCTCAGTAGATTGTTTCTCCATCCCTGCTGATATGTATGGAGGATTGATTAGCATACTCAATCCCGGCTAAGCAGGGGATGAAGCAGTGTCTGAAACTGCATCATTTACATTCACAGCTTCATGTGGAACCTCATTAGCTGGTTCCTGTCGTCCTTTCAACTGGTTGCTTCTCGTGTTTACCATTGTGAATCGTGGGAGTTGAAGTTTAACGTTTTCCACAGACGGCGCCAATGTTCCGTTCGTGACGAATAGGAATGTCCAACAATGTATGTTAAGAATTTGATATAGGATCAATACTCTCTGGAGATATTTATGAAGGTATAATATCTCAGGGAAGAAGATCACTGCTAGATAACACCAATGGTGTGAGGTGTGTGCACAATGTAAATGAAATAGAGAGTAAATGTTGCGTACCTTATTCTCTGAAAGTAGCTGTATTTATAACCACTGACCTAAGAGTTATTTGGGGGAGATTCCCCCATGACCTTGGCCGAGATCTTCAGTTAGTTGCTTGGGGCGGTTGAGACCACATTCTCTTTACTGGCGTTGGCTAAAAGAGTGGATTCACTTAGTCTCAAATGGGCTTCCTTTCTAATTGGGCCTACTTCTACTATCCGTAACAGCAGTAATAATCCATACTGATAAAAAATAAACAAAAAATTGTGCCTTTTAAGATGATGATCATTTTGATCATTTATCTTTAGTAAAATTCATTTTATTTATTTATCATTTAAATTTGAATCAATTTGATCTCTTTGAAATAATGATCGTTGTTTTTATTTCGAGACGTGATTTTGATTTTTTTTTTTACTTATTTAACATGTAAAACTTGACCAATTAAATTTACCTATATGAAAACTATGAAACTGACTAATGTTTGAACAAAAAATGATCATAAACATAGAGAAAATCACATGAAAAATGAGTCCTATGAACAGTAAAAAAAATCATATATTAAAATTTTGAATTTTTTGGTTGCTCATTAAACTCTCCTTTCACACAATTTTTATTATATTTATAATATTTGTTTGATTCAAACATATGTTGAGTTTTATTATTTTCACATAGGTGAATCTAATGAGATGAATTTCATGTTTTGAACCAGTAAAAAAATTCCAAATCATGTTTCTAAATAATAAAAAAATCACAATTTCAAAAGGATTGTAAATGCCTTACAAGTGTGTTCACATCCTCAACAGCCAAAGAATGGAGATACAATGTTGTGGTTCTGTATCGTCCAAATATGGTAAAATTACACGTGGTCATCATTGCAAGGTCACCATACATGTGGACATCTTCCACGTCAGTGCTGTTACATTAATAGTGCTTAATCACTCTCTAGGGGTCAACCTGGACACACGTGTCTGCTTTCCTCATCAGCCCTGCTACAGGAGCGCGGACATCAATCTGCTACATGAATACAAATGCTTATTGTGCATATCTCCTTATTAACAGTATATCAACTATGTTTGGTTATTCAAATTGGTGTAACCACCTAATCATATCATATCTTCACAAGTTATCTACAAGCTGTTACTTATCTACAAGTAACAGTATATCAATAAGATACACATTATCTTATATTTAAATTAGATAATTGTCTGCTATTACCTGTTATTGTCTTATCAACAGATTACTAACAAATAAAGGTCCAAAGCCCACACTCCACACTATAAATACAGGTTATCTCTAAACCTTTACTCATCTCATTCATAACTCACTTCTCACTCCAGAATGAATACAAAATCATTCTATACTTATACTCACCTTCTTCCCATATAACACTCAGTTATTTTCTTATAATTGATGTACTTACTTGAGTGCCGGAGTGTCTTTTCTTTGTTTTACAGGTCCCTCCTCTAAACAAGGTTGACTCCCCATTCGACGTGCAGAATTTGGGATCCACATTGGCCACGCCTAGTTCATACGTGGGATTTCCAGATTTTGGTAAGAACATTTGGCGCCCATCACGAGGCCACGATAAAACATACCTTGGGGTCTCGCACCCAAACAAGTCATTGGCACACACATATGGTCAGTACACACTCGAACGTTAGACATGACACTCCTGTCGAAGCGTCTAACCCCCCACAGACTACCATGACAAATGTCGACACCATTCAGGAACTCCAAAATCACATGGCAGAGATGGAACGAAAGTACCAGGAAGAAATCCAAAGATTGAAAGCTGACCGCGATCGGCAAGAAGCTAGAGTGAGACATCCCAAGGGAGATGAACGCTCCTCTATCACCAGAGAAGAACAGACGCAAGGCGAATCGCATCCTCAACAACATGTCAACCCTCTGCCTATTTGTAGTTTAACACAGGGCTACCGAATTGAGAGGCATAACACTCGGAGCAATCCTCTCGTCGACCGTACCAGGGAAGTCAATATCCCGTTCGACTGGAAACCTTTACACTTAGAGAGGTATGATGGCACCACCGACCTAGAAAAATATCTAGATGCTTCCTCTCACAGGCAAATCTCTACACCTATAATGACGCCATATTATCCCGAGTGTTTCCTACATCCTTGAAAGGGGCAGTGTCAGCATGGTATGGTGGCCTCATTGAACAGTCCATTGAAAGTTTCAACACCCTTGTCGAAAAATTCAACGCACAATATGCAATCAGCCGGACTCATAGGTTGACCTTCACTACACTAGCCACGCTGCGCCAAGCAGATGACGAACCTCTCCACAGGTTCATGGAACGATTTGAGCAACTGACTGTTCAGATCAAAAACCTCAATCTCGAGATAGTACTGCATTCCATGATGCTGGCCCTTTTACCTAGCAAGTTCGTAGACAGTCTATGCAAGAAACCTCCTTCTAGCAAGGACAAAATACGCGAACGAGCCAAAGGTTACATACAGATGGAAGAAATGTCAAAGTTCAGAAATGAAGTTCGACAGGTTGGATAGAAGCGAGAGAAACATGAAGTATCCATCAGAGTTGACCCTTAGAGGGCCGACAAGAAGCGAAGGCTGCATAAGCCGCAGCTTCTTCGGAAAGGACCGAGGTTTGAGAGATACACTTCTCTGACGGTTAATCAAGCCACAATCATGGAAGAAGCCTTCAACACGAAGGTACAGGTGACACTGCCAGCTCCCTTAAAATAGGGAGGAAAATTGAACAAATATTGTCGCTACCATCGTGGCAATGGCTATAATAACACTGAAGATTGTATGGCCCTAAAAGATAAGATAGAAGAACTTATTCAAGCAGGGCATTTATCACAGTTTGTGAAAAGACCTGATAATCCTTCAACAGCAAACAAATTTAGAAACAGAGACAATGATAGACAAAGGGATGGCACAGAAGACAGTGGGAGGCAAAGACAACCGCAACCTAGACGCGAACGTCAACTCCCCCGCCAGCAAGAAGAGGAGTCCGTTCAACACATTCGCGGTGTGATTAATACCATCACAGGCGGCTTCTCATATGGAGGATCATCCAATCAATCTCGAAAGAGACACTTACATTCCATTCGAGACATCGATATAAACTATGCCGATGTTTTCCTACTACGGAGTCTACCTCCCATTACATTCACTAACGCTGATTTCGAGGGAATTAATCCTGTCAACCAGGATGATCCCATGGTCGTTTCCCTTATAATCGCCAATTTCAAAGTGACAAAAGTACTAATCGATCTGATGTCTTATATCTAAAGACCTTTCAGAAGCTAGAGATCTCGTTAAGTGCCATACAGCCTCACCTAAGACCCCTCCTGGGCTTTGCAGGAGAAAGGGTAGAAACCCTGGGATATGTCGACCTGATGACCTCTTTCGATCAAGGTTCACTTTCGAGGAGCTTCATAATCAGGTATAATATTGTGGATGCTGACGCATCATACCTCGTCCTAATTGGCAGAAAAGCTTTGAACGAGTTAGGGGCTATTGTCTTTATGCCTCATTTGAAGATGAAATTTCCCACCATGACGGGGGAGATTGTCATTGTGAAAGCAAACCAGAAGCAGGCTAGACAATGTTACATCGAAAGTCTTAAAGTGGTACCATATCCTCCTGACAGGAGGTCAAACACACATCGTACCACTTTGGAGGCACCACCAGGTCATGAACATAGACAGAGAGTCTACCCCTTATACGCTGATAGTCTACACAGCTCACCATGATGATACCTTCGACGTGGATCCACGCGATGACAATATTGACAAAGGACCAAAACTGATCAAAGAACTGGTCAAGTTGCAACTCCGGCCCAAACTCGGACAGTGCACGTAGCTTAGCGGTCATACTCCGTAAGAACACATCTCTGTTTGCTTGACAACCATCCGATATGCCAGGTATTGACCCTAATGTCATATGCCACAAGCTGGCAATATGTCCACAGGCCAAACCAATAGCACAGAAGAAACAGAATATGAGAAAAGAAAGGCGAAAGGCAGTAAAAGAAGAAGTAGACAAGCTGCTTAAAGCCAACTTTATCAGAGAAGTCAGGTACTTTACCTAGCTCGCCAACATTGTCATGGTCATAAAAGCCAGTGGCAAGTGGTGCATGTGCACAGATTTCACAGACCTCAACAAGGCATGCTCGAAGGACGTATACCTACTACCCAACATCGACAGACTGGTCGATGGGGCGTCCGGATTTCAAATCTTAAGCTTCCTGGATGCATATTCTGGTTACAATTAGATCAGAATGCATGCCCCAGATGAACAAAAGATGACCTTCATCACTAAAGATGCCAACTACTGCTATAGAGTCATGCCCTTTGGTCTCAAGAATGTAGGGACTACATACCAGCGGTTGATGGATCGTGTCTTCAAAAAATAGATCAGACACAACGTCGAGGTCTACATGGACGACATGGTTGTCAAGTCCCAAAGTGTAGCCCAACATGTGGCAGATCTCGAAGAGGTATTCAAAGAGCTTCGGAAGTATGACATGCGTCTCAACCCCGAAAAATGCACATTTAGGTTGGATAATGCTCATCCATATTATAGATGCATAGCCCGGCCAACGTCAATGAAGTTCAAAAGCTGAATGGAAGACTAACGGCCTTATCAAGATTCCTTCCGAAACTCACCAAGAAAGCAAAGCCTTTCTACAAGTTGCTCAATAAGACAGAACCATTCCTCTGGGATGACACTTGCGAGCAGGCTTTCGAGGCATTCAGAAAGACAATCACAACACCACCTATCTTGAGTCGACCTCGACAGGGGATACCATTGCTCTTATACCTCTCTGTAGCAGACGAGGCTGTTAGCTCAACACTTGTCCAAGAAGAAAGGAAGCACCAACTTTTTATCTACTTCACTAGCCGCAGGCTACGTGACGCCGAGAAACGCTATCAGATGATCGAGAAGTTAGCCTTGGCACTAGTCACTTTTGCCAAGAGCCTTCAGCCTTATTTCCAAAGTCACCAAGTGATAGTTAAGACTATCTATCCTATCAAACAGGTACTGCGAAAACCAGAACTGGCAGGAAGGATGGTGGCATAGTCAGTCGAACTGTCAGAATTTGACATTCGATACGAACCACGTGGTCCCATGAAGACACGGTTCATGGTAGACTTCCTAGTAGAATTTGTAGGAAAGGACAAATCCATCCCAGACTGGTGGAACCTTTACGTAGGCGAAGCATCCAACGTACAAGGAAGCGAAGCAGGCATTATACTTGAAGGACCCGACAACATCTCGCTGGAGCAAGCTCTCAAGCTTAACTTTAAGGCCTCAAACAACCAAGCCGAGTATGAGGCATTCATAGCAGGACTCAAACTCGCAAAAGAAGTCGGTGGAGCTCAATATTTGAGATGCTATTCCGACTCACAGCTCGTCCAGAGACAGATAGCAGACAAGTATCAAACCAAGGAAGTCATACTCCTCCAGTATTATCATCTGGCCAAAACACTCATCGACCATTTTGAGTGTTTCGAGATGTACCACATACCGCGAGAGAGTAACACCAGGGCTGACTTGCTATCCAAACTGACCAGTACCAAAAAGACTGGGCACCTCAAAACAATCATCCAAGAAACACTCTAGAAACCCACCATTGACACCCAAGCGGTAATGGCTGTCGAATTGGAGGAACCCAATTGGATTACCCCTTACAGAAACTTTCTCATGAAGGGAACCCAAATATGGTAAAATTACACATGGCCATCATTGCAAGTTCACCATACACGTGGACATCCTTCACGTTAGCGTTGTTACATTAATAATGCTTAATCACTCTCCAAGTGTCAACCTGGACACACGTGTCCACCCTCCTCGTCAGTCCTGCTACAAGAGCGCGGACATCAATCTGCTACAGGAATACAAACGCTTATTGTGCATATCTCCTTATTAACAACATATCAACTATTATTGGTTATTCAAATTGGTGTAATCACCTTATCATATCATATCTTCACAAGTTATCTACAAGCTGTTACTTATCTACAAGTAACAGTATATCAATAAGGTACACATTATCTTATATTTAAATTAGATAATTGTCTGCTATTACCTGTTATTATCTTATCAACAGATTACTAACAAACAAAGGCTCAAAGCCCACACTCCATGCTATAAATACAAGTTCTCTCTAAACCTTTACTCATCTCATTCACAACTCACTTCTCACTCCAGAATGAATACAGAATCATTCTATACTTATACTCACATTCTTCTCATATAACACTCAGTTATTCTCTTATAATTGATGTACTTACTTGAGCATTAGAATGTCTTTCATTTGTTTTGCAGGTCCCTCCTCTAAACAAGGTTGACTCTCAATCTGACGTATAGAATTTGGGATCCATATTAACCACGTTTAGTTCATACGTGAGATTTTCAGATTTTGGTAATAACAAGTTCAATTGAAGAGGTAGTATCTAAGGAGGGGGGTGAATCACATGAGAATGACATAATATTTAAGCAGCTCAATTGCTTGAAACTTAAAGAATTACCAAACTCAGAAGCTTCTACAAAGGAAGTTTATTAAGTTTCCCATCCTTGGAGAAACTGTCAGTAATCACGTGCGACTGGATGGAAAGATTATGTCCAGGTACCCTAAAAGCAGACAAGTTGGCTGAAGTTCAACTTAAGGAGTGGTCAGACGCTATCAAATTGGAAAATAACCTCAACTCTACCATGCGGGAGGCATTTGGGGGCAAAGGTATGTTTTCAATTATTTTCATTCAACATCATTAGGATTAAGATCCTAATTATATTTAAAATCTAAATTAGGGTAGTTAAAATGTTAGTTTATTCATTTTTTTTATTTTCTTTAACTTTTCAAAAATAAATTAAATAGATATTTAAACATTTTTTACAGTGATTTGAAGGAGTTTAGATTCATTGTATATTATTATTAATTATTATTATTATTAACTACTAATATAAATAAAAGTTAAGTAGTATAAGTAAAGCATATAACAAATAAATTATTTAAATATTAGTGAGTTTAGCGTATTAAAAATGTAAGATTCTTTTTTGAGCACAAAGTAGGGGATTAATACAAGTCAAATAATTCTGTTTTTCTGTAGTTTTTGTTTCTCAACTTAATTGTATGACGTGATTACAAGATCAATCTAATGGTATATATTTTGTTGGAGAGAGATGGAGAGAAAAGTATGTTTGAGAGGATCCGGATCCTATCTTTCAACGGAGATTAAGTGTATTGTATTTGTTAGTAATAATTGTATATATAAAATTTTCATAAGAAAAGGTAATTGAATTTATGCGTTTTTCTTATAAACAACTTCTAAATTGAGACCAATAAATATGTTAAATTGTTTTTAATTTTTTCTAAATAAGGTAAAAAATACTCCATTATCTAGCTTTGATCATGCGTATGTTTTTTTGTGGAATGATTAATTTTGAATTTTGAAAAATAATATACTCTCTGTTACAAATATCTAGAAATTTTTTTGAGTGCAACAAAGCATATAAAAAATATTCTAGAAAATACTTTCATTGTGTATATGTCATGATAAATTTAGAATGAATGTACTAGAATCAAGTAGTTGAAAACTGTTATCTTCTTGAGGATTGATCCAGAAATCAACTAAAGGAGGAGCTGATTTTGTTTCCTTAAAAAAAATCATTTAAATGTTTAACTTTAAAAAAATATTTACTATTTTAATACATAAAATTGAAAATAATTTTTTTATTTTAGATGAGTAATAATCTTACCTGTTAAAGCGAAAACAACAAACACGTCTTTAGTTTTATATAATTTTATACTAATTATAGCCTTAATCATTGCATCACTTAAATAATTTTATATTAACTAATCTTATTTATTTATTTATTATTATTATTATAATAATAACATACACGCCTTTTTTAAAAATAAAAATATACAAAATTAGTTTTATTTTTATACTATACTTTTTTTATAATGGTTTTATACTATAATTTTAAACTAATAAACTTCAAAACATATATACATGAAAAGTTGCAAGCGGATGGGGATGGGGCTATGGCCTGCCCACCTCTAGATCCGCAGCGGAAAATTGCCTAACTTTAGGTGTTATGTGATTAAAAAAAAACATTAAATTAAATTTAAGTGAAGATAAAATTTACATCCTTGTCGTTTTAATTTAGTCTCATTCAACAGTGAAGCATTCTCATCATGGCATGGACAAGCCTAAATATTAATGATTGACATACAAAGCAAATAAATGTAACGGTCTGGTGGAATTATTACAAAATAATCTATATAGTATTACAACAAAAAAATTATTTAATATAGTACATAAATAATAGTATGTAATATCATAATAATATGATAAGTTATCAATAAAATTTTACATATGCAATAATAGTATGAGAGTGGGAAAAAGTCAAAAAATAGTTAGTAGAATTTGTGTTTTTTTTTTAAATAGAAGAGAAAAAATCTATATAAAGAAAAAAGCAAATGAAATAAAAAGTAAGAGAGGAAATAAAAGAAAAGCAAGTGAAAAGGAGATAGTAGCAGCAAATTGTTTTATTAAATTGTGACATGAGTTTTATAAAAAAAATTCTGTTTGTTTAGTATAATAATATATAATAGATAAAAATTACTTTTTAATATTTGTTAACTTTATATTATTTTTAATGTAATATAAACTATCTTTTAAATATAAATATGATAACTACTCATTCGGAAAAAAAATATGAATATGATAACTTAAATATAGTATTACAAAAAAGAAATATTTAATAAAGTACAAAAATAATATATAATAATAATAATAGTAATAATAATAGAGATTTTTTCTAATAGAATGATAATGATTTTTTGTTTTATAATTAAAATTATAAATATGAAAGAGGGAAAAAAATAAAAGTAAAAAAGTAAAAGGGAAGAGAGTGGAAAGATTAAAAAAAAAAAGATAAGTTTTGGAGGGAACATTTTTAATGAGTCATTGATATGTACGTTATAAGAAAATCTTGTTTTATATATATACCAGTAAGTAAACCGTGTGGACGCACGGGTTGCTCTGCTATACTTTGCGTCGTTATATATATATATATATATATATATATATATATATATATATATTTTAGTAGGAAGATGTGCACTTATAAGAAGGGGGTGCAATTAGCAAATTAATGTCTAATTACCATTTTACCCCTACTTTTTACCACGTGTCAACAATATATGATGCCTAGTTTTGTAATTTCATAGGCCTAAAGAATTATTAGATAGATATAAATATATATGTATAGATAGATAGATAGCTAATGATATGTAATGGTTAGTTGCTTATAGCAGTTATTAACTATTAATTACATATACATCTATATTAAGAGAAGATTTGGAGGAAATTTTTTTAATGAGTTTTTTTATAAAGGCTTTTTTAATGAGTTAGGGTTTGGGGGGAAAAAGTTTGGGAATAGAATTTGAGTTTTTGGCCTGGGTTTGTGGGGGAGAAGAAAAGGAAGGAGAATGAAAGAATTCAAAAATATATTTTGGGATGATGTTTAGCTTCTAATATTTTTGAATTATTAATGATGTCAAATTTCAATGGATTAAAGAATCAATTTAAATCAATTAAAAATGATAAAAGACTAATATGAATTTGTTAATCAATAAAAGATCAAAATAAATATAAAATAAAATAAAATAAGGGACCGAATAAGTCATTTGGCCTAAAAATTATTAGACAGAATAATCCTTCATTAACTAAACAAACATTATTTTAACAACAAATAATAAAGATTTAATGTCGCTATTGATCCATTATATTTCATAGTTTTTATGTTTTAATACATTAAGTTTTAAAAGTTTCCTCTATATTTTCAAAATGTATCATTGTAGTCCTTTTTTCAATTTTTTGTTAAAAATTAAATGTTAGTGTTTTATTAACTTTTAAATTTTAAAATAGTGTAACGTTATTTTTGGTCCATTACGTTTCACATTTGTTAAAAAGTTTCAATATGATTCTTTATGTTTTTAAAATGTATAATTTTTTTCAATTTTTTGATAGAAATGTTAGTACATATCTGTTAGTGCTTTAAATTTTAAAATTGTTAAGTTAATATATTGGTTACTAAAAATTGTCACTATCTTTTTTATTTAAAAAATTATAAATCACTAAATAAATGAAGAAAAGATGTATCTAAAACCACGAACAACAACAACCTTAACTCTCATATTATTAATTATTCTTTTCATTCAATTTAATCATATAATAAAAATAGTAATTTCATTTACCAATTATTATCAATCACAATGGATAAGGGTCTGTCCTCCTTCGCCCATGCTTTCCTCTTCGACGCAACATCCTTACGCGGTCTGAATTGTCACCTCACATAACGACAACAATCGCCTCATTGTCACCGTCGACAGTAGCGCATTGCAAAGGCAAAGAAGAAAACAGACAATGTTCAATTTGTAGATGAGATTTGATTAGTCATAATCATCTTCCAATGAAACACACCGATCGACTCGTCTTTGTGTTGCTCGTCTTCGTCTGACCCGGTTATAGATGTCGGATGGAAAATCTTCTACTTTTCCGGCCCAACCGTTCGCGACAGTAGAAGTATTGCTCGCAGACCTTACAAAAAGCCACATTGTGACTTTCTCGTTCAAACCTGGGGATGGCAAAGTGTACCCAAACCCTATGGGTACTCGCAAAAATATCCGCAAGCGGGATCGATAATTATATGTAATATTGGAGCTGGTATGAGACATGTATATACTCACAAATTTACATGGATATGGGTGCGGGTACGAATACTATAGTATCCATCTCGTCCTGCCCCGCACATATCATATATATATATATATATATGTTAAAAAATAATAGTGTATATATATAATTTGTCATGAAAAGTAATTATATTTTTTATGACTAATATTTTAAGTCTTTAATATCTAACAAATCATTATCAAGAGTGAAAGACACTAAATCTTTAATTAGAGTTTTTGTTAAGTAATTAGAACATTAACTTTAAAAATCATTACCATATCGTTCAATTGAAAGTATTATAAATGATACGGAGTTGTGTCTAGTTGGCCTATGAGTGGAATTTTTTAAAATGTTAAATTCTTTCAAATTATTTTTTCATCTCAAAATAAATCTGCTGCTTTCTCTTTCTTTTGGCTTAGTAATTATATGACTTTGGCTGATATCAATAGTGTTTTTTTTTATTGATTTCTTTTCATACTAAAAATTGTGACTATCAGCATTGACAGGAATTCTGCAATGCCGGTGATGATTAGCTTCAAATGCTTAAGAACTAATCTTATTGTCCAACGTAATTGTTGTCTGGTTGAGCACGTTGTGATGACTGTGAGCAGATGAAATTCTTTCTGCTTATTATTATATATGTGTGTCTGTTAACATTCCCCTCCCCCATTTTTGTGACAATTAGTGGTTATTATATATTCATTTTCTATAATTAAAATATATTTTAAACATTGCATTGGGAACTGCATCGCTTGCATTGCAGTTTCTTCCTAGACTTTTAGAGTGATTGTTTCCTTTATTCTCCTCTCTCATGGAACAATAAGTTTTATCCATTGTTATAAAAAAAATTATGCATCCTCTTTACCTGGACATGTTCATTGACTCAATAATGTTCAAATAACTTCTTGTCTTATGATAAATTTTCAGACTTTGCATAACATAGTGACATCAGAAGTTGATAAAATAATGCTTACAGATGCACCACTTTTATTTCCTTCTGAACAGATAAACTCAGAATAATCTCTCTAAATATCAAACGTCCCTTGTAGTAGAGTGTTTTTCTGTTTCAAGCAGCAGCCAAAAACATTCTTTCTTCTGCCTCGCCTTTACAAATAGAAAAAACTGGACCTTTTCTAATTAATTGTATTCAGTTCATCAGCCAAAAACAAGTCATCCATGTTAAATCACAACCTAGGCTAGTGAAAATAAATGAACCAAATTTTAGAAGGAGTGGTCAACCATTTATCACTATATGTAAATTGAATAATCATTTTTTTTAATTTCAGTTGATTGTTCCAAAATTGAAATATGCTTGCCAGTTGCCAGGGTTTCCTAAATCATCAGAAAAACAGAAAACATAAGCTATACATCTCAATTACTGATTTGCAAGTAAACATTTTCTAATCAATCTAGATTCAATATTCTAGTTCAGCTTTGTTTTAAACCATTTTGCTTCGAAATCTAACATCCTGTTTGTGTCTTGTGAAGCAGTTGGCCTTGGCTGGTTTGCGCAACTCAAATTCACTCTAAAAAGTCATTGACTTTGATAGGTACTTATTATTGCTTCAAATTTTTCTTTGCGATAATTTAGTCTGACCCTTCACCTCTGCTCTTTCCCTTTTGTTAATGTTGTCATTTGTTACAAAGTCATGTAACAAAATGCCCTGCCTGGGGTTATAGTGTATTCTTGGACCCAAATTTATGTGTCTTCTCAGAATTCAAGTATCAGTTTATAATGATTCATGAACACTGTTCAATCGAGTTAGAGGACCTCCTTGATAGTAAATCCATAATATGTTAACAACTGTTTGTATTTGATCAGAAGTTAAATGATTTTTTTATTCCTATTCCACATTGTGATTTTTATTGATCCATAGGCATTCTAATCCCTAAAATGACATCTTAATTCTGAAAACCTGTATCTATTTATTTTCTTGTTTTTTTAATTATATTTGCTTTAGTATTGACAAGATTATAGAAATGTTTCTTATTTTTAAATGAAATTAAATATGTATATTTTTATATTGAAATTTGTCAAATATTAGTCTATCCTCTGGTAAATTTGTACTTACACAATTTGAATGTACCGATACAACAGTTCAAGTATGGGTGTAGATCCAACCCAATAAAAATAGAAAAAAAAAACTATTCAAAAAATCAAAAATTGAGATTTTAATAAATTAAAAATAAAATAAAAATCATTCTTTCTATTAATTAAGTTGGACTGGGTTTCATATTTGATTTAAAAATCAATATTCCAAATAGAATTTATACATACACGTACGCATATATTTTTATTGATAAATTTATGACATTACTCATATTTATATTATATAAATATATACATATATATTTGTTAAGTTATAACAATTTATACTTATTTATGAAAAATATAATTAATTAAAGATAATTTTTAGTAACTATTTGAGTAAAATATATAAATATAAGGCTTCAATATGTTTTTACTCTCAAATTTGTTATATTTTTTTTGTCCGCCATATTTAAAATTTAATTGTTATTGTCCTGTGTTTGTGTGTGTTTGTTAAATTTAATGAATATATTATATATGTTTCAAAAATAGTATATTAATAATATTATTAAAATTAATTATATTATTTTGAAATTATAATAAATATCACTATTTAATGTCTATATAACTTTTTCTTTTGGTGAAAATGTTTATGTAAATATTACATTAATAAAATATTATACTTTTCTCAAAAAAAATTTATACTTGTTTAAACTCTAATTTACTTGTATAATTGTTCTAACAAATGTGCATGATTATCATAAAGAGATAAATTCTAGAGACATTTGAGGATCAATTTCTGAGACCTTAATAACAAATTACACTTATGGACCAACAATCCAACATTCTAAGGACTTTCATAGAACAAGAGAATCAAATATTACATGACCATCTAATTTACTTAAACACAACTATTTCACACACCATGATATTGCAGGATTGCTCTGCACCACCCCTTATCAGTGATAACCCATAAAGTTTAGATTTTAATTATCAACATATACCCTTTTATTTTCGTTAAAAAAAACTTATACCTATTTCTTCCATCACTTTTCTGCCTCAGCTAGATATTCTTTCTTTTTTTTTCCTCGTCATAGCACTAACTACCTCTCAATTTCTCCCTCTTGTTTTTTCTTTTTTCTTTCTATGTCTCTTTTTCTTCCATCCCAACACACCCCAAAATGGAATCCCAAAATGGAATGCATCTTTGGCATTTCCACCACTTTATCAATAGGCTCCGTGTCAAACCAACTTCTTTGGATGTCAAAGACGCCCTCAACAGGTTCAGTGCCTGACCAAAATAGGCACAATAATGAACATCACTTCTAAATTGAAAAGGGCCTAGAGGGTAGCATGGAAGAAATATTGACCAAATTAAGACAAATGCAGACTAAATCTATTGATATGAATCAAATTTTCTTAAAACAAATATCGTGGCGGTGCGAAAGAACAAGTTGTCAAGAGTGGAGATTACCTCATGTGACTTCCTGATTTCCACCATATGTTCCTCCAAATCATCAAACTGGACATTCCCCAGCTCTTGCAGATACTGAATGCTAGAAGTAGTTGTCAATTGCCTCACTTTCAGATCATCGCTCACAACAAATAGACACGGCCTCCTCATAAATCCCACAGCAGCTTCTCTTGCTCCATCAGAACATCTTGGGTCAAAAAGTTTCAGTTTTGCTGGATATTGTAACATATCTTTTTTCTTTGAAATCATTGTACGCCCCTCATTATTATCTTTCACTACCACAGTGCCATACCAATACGTAGGAGTGTATTCTTGTGAAGCATTTAGTGGATTGCTCCCACAACCAAATTGAGGAGCGACCCTTGGATTCAGTAAGGATTTGTTTGATGACCCTACGAACCATGATGGATTGAGATTCTTCACACTCGCGTACAAGTTATCAATGCTTCCCAACGATGATTTTCCATTCATAAGGTTCAGAATAGATCCAAGAGGTGTTGTGAGGAAGCTGACCAGAAAATCAACAAAATCTCCATCTGCTTCAGCAAACAGAACCTTGTTCTTTGATTTGCTCACCATTAGCTTGATTTCTGCAGAACCTTTCCAATGACTCGGGCCAGTATCAGGTGAAAAAGAGTACGATGGCTCAATTTTTGTTCCGTTTGGAATGAATACATCACTTAGTGGAGATTTGGAGGTTAATGCATGCTTTAATATGCTAAATATCTGAAAAAGGAAGATAAAAAAAGTAAGAACAAAGCAAGTTTTAATTCATCAAACAAGGAAATTTCATACCAGTACCAAAGTATTCTGTAAAGGAAAGGTCTTGCAAATCTACAACTTTACATACATACATACATAAGTCATAAGTGCAAGTCACAAAAATGTTTTGAATCCAATGTATCTGAACTTTCTGCCACAAAATAATCATTTTTATCCCTTAAATGTATTTTTTTAATTGGCATAAACTTACAACTTTTGTTTCCCAATACGTATTCATGCTCAAGCTTTTAAGTGCGAGATTCTAACATACTAATTGAAGAAAATGTCTTATTTGATTTAGAAATTTGGAGGATTAAAGAGAAACACAAGGCAAAATCCCAGTTCCCTAACTTTTGCCTGCCTAACAATATTTGGTGGAATTTATTTTTTCTACCACTACCTTCCCCTCATTTCAACCAAATGAATATAAAGCAATAATACCTCCCTCGGGCCAACGTCTTGAGACATTTCTTCCATCTTGCTGAAGTCTGTGTGTCCAAATAGGAGGGGTGTTCGAAGGGAGGAACTTGGAGAGCTTCGGTGCACTCTCAAGTCATCAAAGATCAAGAACATGGCATCCCCTTTAACGAAAACACCGTCAATCCCAGCAGCCTCGTCCTTGGACTCTTCTAGAAGCTCCATTTTCTTTTGCATCCATTTTCTACAGGAACACCTTGCCCCATCAAAAGTACTCAGTAACAAATCACTTCCTTTTGAACAGCGGTGGCACATGAAATACTTTGTGGGCTCTGAATCATCCACCTTCACTTTTAGTCTCTGGTAAGAGGCTTCTAACGGGTTGCGTGGAGAAAGCAACATTTTCTGGCAGATGTTGTTCCAGAAAACATCAGGGCTCAAATTTTGCACACTCTCGTACAGATTGTTGATGCTACCAATCTGTACCGGTTGGTCAAATTGGTTCCCAAGCCGGATGATAGTTCCCAATGGAAGGGTCAGGAAACTAAATATAACATCTACAAAGTCTCCACTTGCTTCTGCCATAACTACACGCTTTTGTTCATTGTCCACCCAATATCTCAAAGGGATCTTGCTTCTTGGTTGGAAGCCATAGCTGAACCATAAAACTAAACATTAGTATTAATGAAACGAGAATAAAAAATGTAAATGTTATAGTGAAATTTCTGATATCTCAACTTAGTTGTTCGTGTGATATCTTAACCCGGTATCCTTTCCCTAATTCATCAAAAAATCACTAATTCTTACAAAATTCAAAAGTTGTATTACGATTCCAAATATCAAAAAACTCTATTGATCAATATTGTCAGAACCATACCAAATTAGTCAGTTCACTTAATCATGAAAACCAATCTTGCAAAGAGCTATTCAAAGTTCAAACCAGGTAAACTAGATAAAATTGGCCAGAACCAGCTCCATGGAAAAGTATTTTTTTATTAAAAAAATATTATAATCATTGATACAATTCTAATTCAATATTATGTTGATTGATATTATATCAATTATATTTATTTAATTCTAACTACAGTTTTTTTTTGTGTTATTTCTAAGTGTACTTAAATGTTAAGTTGAGAGTATTTGATTTAGTTTCATATTTAATTTTAAATTATGAGTTCTGAGTTATAAAAATGATAACTGAACTTCCTTATTATAAAAAAATTTAATTGAAATTTAATTTTTATATGAAGTTATCAATATTATATTTCTTTATTTAGCATCCCTTAATATATTATATTAAAATTAAATTAATATTATTTGATTATTATATATTCAATCACAATTGGATTATATATATAAGCAGTTGGATTATATTCAACTTTGTATTGTCTTTACTAACTAATATAGTTTTAAAAGTTGTGATAATAATTAATGAAGGTTGGAAACATGTACACAGTACATACAAGTAACACTTATGTTAGATACATTAAATGCTT
This sequence comes from Glycine latifolia, assembly GCA_013407115.1. Lineage (NCBI taxonomy): Eukaryota > Viridiplantae > Streptophyta > Magnoliopsida > Fabales > Fabaceae > Glycine > Glycine latifolia. The sequence continues at coordinate 20,878,763 of CM023956.1, forward strand.
AAATGTATTTTTTATACATATAATATTTTCTTTTAGTTTACTATCTAAAAAATATATTTTTATTTTACTACTTCATATTTTTAAACTTCTATTTTTAGGATTTGTCGTAAGTCTAAGTCTTTTAAGTGATTATTTACAACATTGTTAATTTTTCATATGTCATTTAATCAATAATATGACACTTTATTAGTTTGTCATGTTATCACTTAACGTTCAATACTAACGACATGTATTAAAAACAAAATTGATTTTTGAAATATCAAATGGTAAAATAAAAAAAAGGTAATAAACCAAAAATATATATACTATAGGTATAAAAAATGTATTTAAGTCTACATTAAATTATGTTATAGATACAACTCGCACTTGTTAAGCGAATGAGATAACTTTTATGTCAATTATATTTCATGTAATATTATGTATTACCTTTGTCCAGTGCTATAAAATTTGGTCCAGACCAACTAGTCGGACCAGTCGGACTGGGACTTGATAGTCTAATTGAGCTGGTTTTGCTTCCGAACCGGATATGCAGTTGACCCGGTAAAACCTAGTCGGGTTCCCGATTCGACCTGGCTGATTTTTTGCTTTTTCTTTTAAAAAATTTGGATTTTGGAGTATAGATAGATTTTTCTTACTCAAATAATGTTAGTTATATACTTATATATAATAGATACATATATAATTTTGAATTTTTAATATATACCAGGTCAAATCGGGCCAATTACTGGCCCACTAGTTGGACCACTAACCTACTAACCCACTATTTCGACCGAGTCAATGACCGGACCAGATTTCACAACTATGTCTTTGTCCCTATATATAAGATTCATTTAATTAATTCATAGGAATTAAAAAATAGTTAATTTAGATAATAATGTTAAATTTGATAATTATTTTTTTATTTTTTAAAAAATTAGTCTTAAAATTATTAAAACTCATTATCTCACTCTTTTTCACCTAATTAATTAGTGTCTGGCTAGCTATCCATTTCATTAATTTAATTATTATTTATGAATATAGAAGTTATAATGTAATTAAGGATATTTTAGTTAAAATATAATTAATATAAAAAAATTTAAAATGAGTCTTATACAAAAGGAAAAACAAAATTCTCAAAAGGATTTAGGACCAAAGGTGGTATCTTTTTCATTTTGTGATGAATAACTTATTATTTTAATACCAAATTAAATCAATATTTATTTTCTCTCTAAATAGTTATATCCAATCAAAATGAGTGTTTCATTTTTCATAATCATTTTAATTAATATTTAAATCTTTAATCAACACGATGAATACAATAAACAATTGCAAGTCACATAATTGTTCTAGCTTAGTAAATGATTTTGAGTTTAATTGTTAGATATATTTATGATCTATACCAAAACAAATAGATAATTCCAAATTATTATTAAAATATTTTTAATATCTTTTATTTCTTATAATTTAAAGTTTCAAATATTTATTTTTCTTTATTTTTTTCAATATATTGAATACTTCCTAGCTAATTTATGCTTATGTACTAGTATCATCTATATCATTATGAGATGTCAAGGTTTGGTATACACATTTTTTTCTGTCCAATTTTATCCTTGTAACTACATATGTGTAGGGGCGCGCGACAATGCTTGTTGACCTGCTTGCCTCTAGCCTGTCAAAAATGGGACAAGCCGGACTGGCACGTTATCACCCCACTCAGGGGTGGGATGGTGGATTGACTAGTTAGATTTGAAAAAATAATGATCAAAGCTTTTTTTAATGTATGCCTTTTATTTCATTTGAATTGTTTTTAAATTATACCGACCTTACTTCGAAAGACACTTTCAGCCATGTCATTTGAAACAAATATAATAAAACATTACATAAGAAGATGAAAAAACACATCATTATATTGCAAACAAAACAAATGAAAAGAACAAGGCACATTGGCTATCAAGGGATTCATGGTTTCATCAATTACACAAACATATATAGAATTTATATTCATTGAATTTATAAGCAAGTATATACGGTGATTTTGTTGTAGTTCCGACGAGTTGACAAGTTAGGCTGGGTGAGTCAGATGGATTGGGGGCTGAAGACTCTACCTCACCAAATTTAGGGTGGACTGTTAGGCCGATCCCACTAAACTCAATCCATATTATCACCCCTACATTTATGAACTAATTTTCTCTTTCATTATTTTATTCATATAACTACCTTCAAAAAGTGATTACTATTATATAATCTTTATTATCTCTTATTTTTATTTTTAAAAAATATATAGAGACAATGAGGAACGAAGTGCCTCTTTTTTCTTAGTATATTATAATAAAAAATAATTTTGACTTAATATATATTTAAGTCATCAGCTACTTTTGTTGTGATTGGTGGATCATAATTTTCTGCATCTAGCAAATTAATCAGGAAAATAATAATTGATGGATACTCACAATGCTATCCAACGTCCAATGAGAGAAGTAAAAAAATAAAAAAAAAATATATAGATATGATTAAGTTTATGATATGATAGGGAGATAAAAAAAATAAAAAATATTGATAAGATGTTTAAAATAATGAAGTGTTTATATATCATTACTCAATTAATTAATCAGTGTCTCATAAGTTGGTGGAACATCTTTTTGAAGAATAATTGGAAAAACCAATATGGGATCGAGATAGATCAAACTAACATTTAATTAAGGGCAACATGTTTTATTACACGCCAAAAATCCTTATCTCAGCTACATCACTTTTAATTTTTAACTTTCCAATGACATAAGAAAATGTATAACAACGACAACAATTATTACAAAAGTTGAATTAATTAGTTTAAGTAATTAAGTGCAACATGTTTTATTATACTTCAAAATTCCTTTTCTCTGCTGCATCACGTATAATTTTTTAACTTTCTAATGGCACATACAAATGTACAACAATGACAACAATTGTTACAAAATTAGACTTCAATTTAACGTATTTGGTGGCTGTTACAGGACCTTAGCATGTGATCACGAGTGAGGCAATTAATTAATGAAATGGATAAATGCCTAAGTAAGTGCAACATGTTTTATTATACTTCAAAAATCTTTTTCTCTGCTGCATCGATATCACGTATAATTTTTTAACTTTCTAATGGCACATACAGATGTACAACAATTAACGACGACAATTGTTACAAAACTATACTTCAATTCAACGTATTTCGTGGCTGTTACCAGACAGTAGCATGTGATCACTATTGAGACAATTAATTAATGAAATAGATAAATGCCTGTATTTGGTATCTTTTCAAAGCAATTGATGATTAAATCTTATCACAGGGTTTGTTCTACAGATTTCACTGTGCCAATATTGGTTTTCGCTACTTCATTTTCAAAGTGATCTCAATGCTTTGGAGTGATTGGAGGAACCGTGGTTACTCGTATCATATTAAAATAAAAATATTATTGACCTAATATATATTTAAGTCATCAGCTACTTTGTCTGGATCATAATTTTCTAGGTCTGGTAAATTAAACAGTGTCTCAAGGGTTGGTTAGGTGGACCGTCGCATGTAAGTATATATGTAACAACCATCGTAGAATAAATTAGACATGTATCGTTGATTAATTTCTTTATTCGTTGGTGGACGGCCATTTCGTGTAACAATTTTCCAAAACGACTTCAAAAGTAGATCTAACTAGAGTCATGCAAAGAATAATTAAAAAAAAAGGCTTAATTAAGTTTTTCATACTTGAAAAACAAGTCCTTTTCATATCACTACCTAACATTCATTTTTTTTTTCAACTAAGTACTAGAAAAAAATTGATGTTTCAACGTAATATTTGTCATTAGTTATGTTTCGTTAGGTGATGACCTAACAGACAGAGTACCACGACATCAATCCTAATCACTAACACTTCATTGTTACGTTAGTGCCACGTCATCATCTTCTTTCCCTTCTCCTTCTTTCCTTTCTCCCCCTTCTTCTCCTTCTCCAATAGAAACCACCACTGCTGCACCACCATCATTGAGAGTGCCATGCCACCACCGTCGACCGTGCTATGACATCACCCTCGTTTATTAAAATCCCAAAAAAGAAAAAGAGAGATTACTTGCGTGAGCACCTACACGAGTAGAGGAGCTACATTCATTTGGTTATGTTGCTCTCCTCTTAGTACCAACAGAAAAAGTAAAAATCACATTCACATTCCTATGCGAATATGACAGTGATGACTAGTGGAAAAGAAGAAACTGCGGTGGGAGTTTAGATCCAACAGAAGACCAAATGGTGCTCCCAGATTTCCTCTAGAGCGTGAATCTCAAGTACGAGAAATTAGGTTACGACTACTTGATCTCCAACCTCATTACGCTATTCCTGGTCCCTTTGATCCTCGTCATGCTAATCCAGGTCTCTCAGACCATCGACCTCCGCCACCTCTGGCTCCACCTCCAATACAACCTCCTCACCATCCTCACTTGCTCTGTCATCCTTGTCTTCGGCCTCACCCTCTACACCGTCACTTGCCCATGCGTTGTCTACCTCCTCGACTCAGCCTATTTTCACCCCGCCAACCACCTCAAGGCCCCTTTCTGGAGCTTCATGGAACACTCCCGCCTCACGGTTTTGGGCGCGATCTAATCGAGGCAAAGCACTGACTTTTCGGGTCGAAAACCCATCCTTTAGCAACCCCTTTCCTCTCTAATTCCTTCAAAACCAAAATCCCATTCTTCATCGACGTCGTGAATGTTGTGGTGATGGGGTTTTGAGGGGCGGCTTGCCTTTAGGAGAGGAATTGTGTGGTTCTGTTTGTTGGTGTGGCCAAGAAGTTGTCATTGAGTGGGTCATTGTGGCAAGGGAGTGATTATGTCAAAGTGACGATGACGATAGAGAGAGAGTTGGCTATAACGATGAATTTTGTTGACAAAGAATCAGGATAACAGAATGAGGGTGACACTGCGGCGCGGTCGACAATGGTGGTGGTTTTGTTGGAAAAGGGGGAGAAATAGAGAAAGAGAAGGGGAAAAAGGTGATGAAATGGCAATGAAGTGTCGGTGATAAGGCTTGATGACGTGACACTCTACCTGACACGTCATCATTTAATGGAAGGGGACTAACAACAAGTACTATATTGAAATATAAAATGTTTTCAGGTACTTGGTTTTAAAAAATTAATATTAGGTAGTAATATAAAAATGACCTATTTTTTAGGTATGAAAAACTTAATTAAACAAAAAAAAAAAACAACACCAGATCGATATATAGTTCGAACTAACGCTTAATTAAGGGCAACATGCATGTTTTATTATACGCCGAAAATCCTTATCTCAGCTGCATCACTTTTAATTTTTTAACTTTCGATGGACATATATATATATATATATATATATATATATATATATATATATATACAAAAATCCTTTTCTATGCTGCATCACGTTTAGTTTTTTAACTTTCCAATAGCGGAACAAGCAAATGAAAAACAACGACAACAAGTCAACAATTATTAAAAAAGTAGACTTCAATTCAACGTATTTGGTGGGTGTCACATGCTAGACCGTAGCTTGCGAAAATGAAGTGAGGCAATAGATAAATGCCTGTATTTGGTGTATATTTTCAAAGCAAGTGATGATTTATCACAGGGTTTGTTATACAGATTTCACTGTGCCAATAATTGGTTTTCGCTACTTCATTTTCAAAGTGATTTAATGCTTTGCAGTGATTGAAGGAGGAAGGATCCTATATCATTTTTCCTTTTCACTGCTTTTGTTAAAGATTTCTTCAGAACTTCTGGTTGCTTTTGTTGCCTTCGTCGTGGCCAGGTAAGCAGTAATTAACTAAGCACTCATGAAAAGTTGATCCCTCGTATTTGAAGTTGAGGTTTGTCAGTTATCACTGTGTGCTAGTCATCTTGGTCATATATATGTTCATCTAAAAGAAACATATTAGACACAAAACATGATTCATTTATCTATAATCTGAAACTTTTGCTGCTTAGCTGATTCTAGGATTTTCAAGTTACAAATTTTGAATTCATCAATTTTAAAAGTTAACATATATATATATATATATATATATATATATATATATATATATATCAAATTGATGAATGCTAATTTTATTACTGCAGTTATACGAAAAAGAAAAGTTTATATTAAGTATCCACTTGGTTCTTGGACGATCTTAAAGGAAATTACTTCCCCGGTAATGGCGTAAATTCATTTTGAAGGCATCCTGTTTCTGTTCTGGTTGAAGAAATGATATTATCGTAAGCTTGTAACAATTGTAAGCAAAAGCTTTTATTTTTCTGTCTTATTGATTTTCAATTTGGTTAAAAAAATGATATTATTGTAAAAAAAAAATTGGTAATAGATACATGCTTTATGCAGGTGAATACTAACCCAGCATTTATGCATGGGTATATATGTTTTTAGACTTTAATTAAAATATATTAATAATATAAATAGTTTTATATTATCATATAATTATATATTAATATGTATGAAAATTTTATTAAATTCCGTCATATAATTACTTTTAAAAAATATCAATGATAATTTCTAAATAAATATTTTAAAATTCAACAATATTCAATTTGTTGGGAAAAACTCTTTCCCTCAAATAATCAAATATTGATACCAACGTTGGGTAAGCGCGTACCCTCAAATTCAAATGCGGAAACATAATCAATCAAACAATTAATGAGAAGAGAGAGACAATCAATATGTTTTACGTGAAAAAACCTTCCTTCAATCTGGAGAAGAAAAACTCACCGGACACTAGTCCAGGTCAAATATCCACTATAACAGAGAACGGTTATAATGAATCAAACACACCAAATTGGTTGTACACTCAACCTCTCCAACAATGGTGATAATCAACTCTCAAAGTGTTACACTCTGATCACTCAAAATATGCAAGCACGCAGGCTTGCTCAACAATAACACTCAAGAATGTCACTTGAGGCTCTCAAAATATGCGGAGTCACTCTCACGCTCAAATCTTCCTCAACGTCTGTGTCTCTCACAGTCTGTCTTGGTCTAACCTAATTTCACCATCAACTAATGTATTTATAATGGGAAATTAGGTCTGAGATATTAAACCCCTCAAATGGGCTTGGGCCAGCATTGAAGGAGTAAAGTCCAACAATTCTCCCCTACAACTTCAATACGGTAAATCAAATACAACCCGACATCTTCAATGCAACAGGTTCAATTCAGCCCAGCAACTTCAATTCTTCAAAAATAACCCGGCTTCTCTATCGCGCGGGTTTGACACAACCCATCAATGTGACGAGTGTATCATCAACCCGGTCTCTTCAATGAGAGGGATTCACCAACCCGGCACCTTCACAACAATCTTCAAACTTCATTGCTGATACCGGCTTGGTCATCATGTCGGACCAATTCTGATCAGTGTGCACTTTGGCAAGTGCGAGTTGTCCATCTTCCACCACATTCCGGATCCAGTGATATCGCACATCAATATGCTTAGTGCAAGAGTGATAGGTCGAATTCTTTGCTAGATGAATGACGCTCTGGTTGTCACACTTCAACTCGTACTTGTCCTGTTCATATCCGAGTTCCATGAGGAACTTCTTCATTCACAGCATCTCCTTGCTTGCCTCAGTCACGACAATGTACTCGGCCTCGGTCGTCAAAAGTGCCACACACTTCTGCAATTTTGATTGCCAAGAGATTGCTCCTCCAACAAATCTCATCAGATATCCGGTCATCGACTTCCTCGAGTCGGAATCTCCCCCTAAATTAGCATCCGAGTAGCCTTGCAGCCCAGCTTCATCATCTCCAAATCGGAGACATAACTCGGTCATTCCTCGTAAGTACCTGAAGATCCACTTCATTGCTTCCCAATGCTCTCTGCCGGGTCCGAAAGAAATCGGCTCACCATTCCAACTGCAAATGTCAGGTCGGGTCTAGTGCAAACCATTGCATACATCAAACTTCTGACGACGGATTGGTACGGGATCTTCAGCATCTTTTCTCTATCTTCATCAGACCTCGGACACCGCTTCTTATTTAGCTTCAAGTGCCCGGCTAAGGGGCTGCTAACTGTTTTGGCCTTGTCCATGTTGAATCTCTTCAGAATCTTTTCAACGTACTTCTCTTGACTTAGCCACAGTAGCTTCTTCTTTCTATCCTGGATGATTTTGATTCTGAGAATCTGCTTTGCAGGGCCGAGGTCCTTCATCGCAGAGGACGAGCTCAATGCCTTCTTCAATCTGGAAATCTTCATCTTATCTTGCCCTACAATCAACATATCATCAACATATAGCAGCAGAGTCAGGGAATCTTTAGTCTCATACCTTTTTCACAAATACACAGTGGTCGGCTTCAGTCTTCACAAACTTGTGCTCATTCATGAAGGATTCAAATTTCTTGTACCACTGCCGAGGTGCTTGTTTCAAGCCATAGAGACTCTTCTTCAACCGGCATACCATGCTGTCGCATCTCGGAGCTCGGAACCCTTCAGGTTGCTCCATATATATCTCCTCTTCCAACTCACCGTGAAGGAATGCGGTCTTCACGTCCATCTGTTCTATCTCGAGGTCCATCGAAGCCGACATGGCTAACACAGTCCAGACCGAGGTTATCTTCACAACAGGAGAGAATATCTCTTCAAAATCAACACCTTTCGTTTGATTGCATCCTTTCACCATAATCCAGGCTTTGTATCTCGGCTTCTGCCCATTCTCTTCAGGTTTGATCTTGTACACCTACTTGTTCTTCAGAGCTCATCTTCTTTTAGGCAACTCAGTCAAATCATAAGTCTGATTCTCATGAAAGGAATTCATCTCGTCCTACATTGCCTTCAACCATTCTTCTTTGTTTGAGCTCGTCACGGCCTCATCATAACTTTGAGGCTCACCATCTTTAGCAATGATGGCATATTCATCAGAAGAGTACCTTGTAGAAGTCTTTTGTCTCTAGTGGGGTATCTCGGCTGTTCTTCTTCAACTGCTTGAGAACCCGATGCATGACGGTTCTCCACATCAACTCGGACCTCAATATCTCAGTCCTCATCAGCATGTTGCTGGTCATCATTTCCTTCATTGGGCTCTCCCCTTGCTTTAACTCAGATAGGAGAGACGAGTTCTGCACGTCGGATAGGAACCCAAACTTCGGGCTTCGAGATGTCATGAATTGTCTCATCTTTATGAAATACTACATCTCAAGTTCTCACTATCTTCTTGTTAATCGGATCCCAAAGTCAAAACCCGAACTTGATTTTTGGCGAATCAAGGTAAATACATTCCTTAGTCTTTGCATCAAGCTTCGCCCTTTCATCTTTGGGGAAATGCACAAAAGCTCGGAATCTGAACACCTTCAGGTGATCATAGGTCACTTTCCGACCTGTTTAGACTTCTTCTGGAATGTCTCCTTCAAGTGGTCTTGATGGTGAAAGGTTGATTAGATCAACCGCGATTCTAACGGCCTCTCCCCAGTATGCTTTCGACAATCTGGCATTGGATAGCATACTCCGGACCTTCTCTTCAATAGTCCGATTCATTCTCTCAGCAAGTCCATTCAACTGCGGAGTCTTGGGAGGTGTCTTCTCAAGTCGGATCCCGGCATCTCTACAGGAAACTTCAAAGGGACCACGGTACTCACCACCATTATCTGATCGAACCACTTTCCACCATAGCATGGAATTCTTTGAAACATTGGAGTACCTAGTCTTTAGTCTTCATCAAATAAACCCACACCTTGCGGGAATGATCGTCAATGAAAGAAATAAAGTACTGAGCTCCTCCAAGCGATCTCTCTGACATGGAGCAAACGTCAGTATGGACGAGGTCTAGGATCTGCCTTCGTCGTCTGGGTTGATCTTGTCTCACAAACGAAACTCGGTGCTGCTTTCCAGCTAGGCAATGCGTGCAACTCTCTAACACTTGGCCCTTCAACCCGGTCAATAGTTCTTTCTTCTCCAAAATCTGGAGTCATTTCTCGCTCATGTGGTCGAGGCACTTATGCCATAGCTCCAGGCTCTGTCCATCTCGGATGGCATTGGTTTCTCCACCAATCGTCCTTCCTTGCATCACATACAAGGAGCCTTCTTTCTTACCTCAGGCCACAACCAAGCTTCCCTTGATCAGCTTCCATCTACTTTCTCCAAAGTAATTTACTGACCCGACATCATCTAGTTTTCCAACCGAGATCAAATTCAAATGCATGTCAAGTACATGCCTCACATCCTTCAGCGTAACCCGGCACCCTGTATCCGTGGTCAGGATTACATCACCAACACCAACAATCCTATTGGTCACCTAATTTTCCATCTTCACGACACCAAAATCTTCCTTCCTGTAAGCAAAGAAGCATCCCTCATGCGGGGTGATGTGGAACGAGGCACCGGAATCAACAATCTAGGTGCAATCATCATAGGCAATGTTCAACATTTCCTCACTGAGGAAGACTATCTCGGCATTCGGGTTAGCAGCCACAGTTGTGGTGCTCCTATCGTTCCTCTTCTTGGTAACAATCTGATCCGGCTTCACAAAGCCGTTCTGCTCGTCATTCTGCAGAGCTCGGCAGTCCGGTCTCTTGTGTCCTACCTTCCCACAGTAGAAACACTTCAAGTCATGCTTTGGCCTTGACCGGCCTCTGGACCTATCTAGTCCACCTCGATCCCGGCTCTTGCTACGACCCTGAGAATCAGAATTTCTTCTATTCTCAGCAACGTTAGTCTCACACGTGTTGTTTACACCCCGTTCTCTTCTCCTGGCTTCTTCATTCAGGAGGTTGTCCGTCACAACATCCATCTTCAATTTTCCATTAGGAGCCGAGTTACTAAATGTCACTACCAGAGTATCTCAGCTTTCCGGTAACGAACTCAATAACAGCAAAGCCTGCAACTCGTCATCAATTTTCATCTCAGCTTTGGTCAATTGATTCACAATACCTTTGTAGGTGCTGAGGTGTTCAATCATGCTCATCCCGTCCTTGTATTCTATCTTCACAAGTCGGCGAACCAGGTGTGCTTTGTTCCTGGGAGGTTTCTTCTAAATCATGGATTCTAGCTTATTCCACAATTCGTATGCGTTCGTGAACTCAGACACATGCTCAAAGAGGCTTTTATCAATGTATTTCCTGATCGTGGCAATCGCCTTATGACTCAGGATCTCTCATTCCTTGTCGCTTTTGCCAGCCGGTTTCACAGCAAGGGTAATGGGCTAAAATAGATCTTTGCAGTAGAGGTAATGCTCCATCATCGGTCTCCAATACGCAAAGTTGTTTGGGGTCAACCTGACCATATCTCCGTCATGGGTGATACCGCTGGTCCCCATCTCGTCTCCTTCAGAACCGGTCGAACTCGGGCTCTGATACCACTGTTGGGAATAACTCTTTCCCTCAAATAATCAAACACTGATACCAACGTTGGGTAAGCGCGTACCCTCAGAGTCAAATGTGGAAACGTAATCAATCAAACAGTTAATGAGAAGAGAGAGACAATCAATATGTTTTACGTGAGAAAACCTTCCTTCAATCCGAAGAGGAAAAAACTCACGGGACACTAGTCCAGGTCAAATATCCACTATAATAGAGAATGATTACAATGAATCAAACACACCAAGTTGGTGGTACACTCAACCTCTTCAACAATTGTGATAATCAACTCTCAAAGTGTTTCACTCTGATCACTCAAAATATGCAGGCACATAGACTTGCTCAACAATAACACTCAAGAATGTCACTTGAGGCTCTCAAAATATGCGGAGTCACTCTCACGCTCAAATCTTCCTTGACGTCTGTGCCTCTCACAGTCTGTCTTGATCTAACCTAATTTCACCCTTAACTAATGTATTTATAATGGGAAATTAGGTTTGGGATATTAAACCCCTCAAATGGACTTGGACCAGTATTGAATGAGTAAAGTCCAACACAATTACATATATGATAATTAGGTATTAGATGATAATAAGGCGTTGATAGTGCAATTTGATTTGATTTTTAGTTAAAAAGTAAACTGAATCAAATATAAATATTATATGTAGTTTGATTTGATTTAATTTATATGTAATATTAAATCTAAACCAAATCAAATCAATCAACTGTGATTTAGTTTGAATAAGTTTTTATGATTTTTCATATTTGAGAGTTTATTTTATATGTTTTTTAAAAATATTTTAATTTAACTAAAAAAATTGACGCTACCAGTAACTGTGTGTCTATTATAATAATTAACTATCAGAAAATCTATTCTATGGCTATGCCAAACTCAAACTGCTATATATAATTAGTTTTATTTAGTTTGATATTACATAAAATGTACAAATGAGCTATTATTTGGAGAATAATCAATACGCCCTACCCTTTTTACTTCATTGACGTAATGATTAGTTCAAAAGGCTTTTATTCTGGGAGAAATGTATTCTTAATCAAAGTATTATAATTGATTATATCAAATAAGTTTTATGTGTAAATATAATTATTATATATTATCATACGTATTATAGATTATTATACGTAACTAATAAATATTATAAAATAAGTAAATATTTATGATTTGGTTTGGTTTTGCAAACACCAAATCGCAAACTTAAACGAACCATGTGATTGACCTAGAAATCAAATTCAAAACAAATTGAAAAATATAGATTTTGTTCAATTTTTCATTTTGTTTAGAGATTTTTTATTTTTATTTTTTATTTGTTTGGATTTGAAGATCCTAGATGATACCGTAAAAAAAATTACAATGTCAAAATATTTCAATTAAATTCTTTAATATATGTTTAAGTTTGATGTATGCGTACACATGTATTCACAAATATTTATTAACTAATTAAAAATAATATGAAATTTGAAAAAAAATTGTTATGAATAGAAATTCAATTAATAAATACTGAATTGAATGATTTTTCATGAAATTATAACTATTCAAGTACTTTCACGTTCTAGATACTAGTATACGAACAAGTAGTATTTTAACATTCACTCTTGCCCCATTTGATAAATAGGTGTAAAATGTAAATTTGATGTCATCTCAATGATGAACAAACCGATCCCCGGCCTGGCGGCCCGTCTTATGTTGGAAACTTATTTAAAGGTAAGATCAATTTTGTCGTTATTATTTTTAAGATTAAATTACATTCACATTTTCTGATTCTAGCATTTATTACATTCAATCTCACTCCTTTTTTTATTATACACAAGATTCTCTTATTTTTTTACTATCCATTATATTGTGACTTCCTGACCTACTAACATCATTGAAGATAACGAGAAAAAGAAGAAAGAAGTGAGGATCTAATGGTGTCGTCGTCACATCCTCGATCTCCGATGAAGGTGGCATTGTTGTATTTGACAAAACAGCTGTCAAGCTACATCGTGCCATCGCAGGAGGTGAAATAGAAGTTGCTAAGTTGGGTGACCGCATGCAACACGCAACGAGAGCACTAATAGTTGGTGAGGTCGCCGCGACATTGAAAGAGGTCGTAGACAATGTTCGAGGAGGCAGGGACAGTGAAGTTGTTGTGGTTGATGAAGGCGACGAAGTTGACGAGGGAAGTCAAGGGCAAGTTAACAGTGTTTTCGTAGGAGAAATTCGGTGTGAACTTGGACTGAGAGCAAACTTGCATGAGAGTGATAGAGATTCTTAAGGTATTTCACACAAAAATAACACCATTAGTAATGGTGACTGTTCAGGAAAGACAAAAGAAATACGACTTTAAATAGGAATGTAAGTATAATAAACGCTAACTTTAGGGAGAACCAGTATAATTTACTCTATTTTTAATTATGAAAACATCTTATGCCAGCAAAAAGCTTAGCAAAAACTAAACATTTTTTTATTGAATAGTAATTAAACCACCTCATTTTATTGTTGTACTAATATTTTTAGTGAAAATTTTTAAGTTGAGACTTAATTTCAAATAACGTGAAAGTTTTTATTTTTGTATAAATATAATGCTTTAACCATTTTCTTTTAACCATCATTTTAGGTTTTTTAATACAAACTAGACTTGTACCCCGTGTGACCCACGGGGATAAATGTTTCTTATTTTTGTAATATTTATCAAGTTTTTAGTTTATCATTATGTGTAACTTATTTATTTATTTATTTATTTCAAATATTATTATTCTACAATTTCAGATTTTAGATTATTATTATAAATTACAAAAGTAATATTTTTTCACTCTTAAAATTATAGTATTAATTCACTACTATTTTATATTTTTTGTTTGTGTTTTTTTAAATATATCTATATTTATTTAAAAATTAGCATATTAATATATATATATATATACATATATTTATATTATAAATACCAACCAAATTTTTTTATTTTAAATATCATTATAGCCTTGTTTTATGATAAAAAGGACTATGCACATGTAAAATAATTTTTTAATATCTAGTAATGCTTGGTTGCCACCTTGTCTGTGAGATAATTAATTAGTGATTTGATTTTAATCTTACTACAATTATTTTTCCTATGTAGCTTTTATCCATTCTTCCAAATGTCTTGATATATATTGAACACAAGGCATAAGATGTCTTTCTCACTAAGTACAATCATTTATTTCTCAAGATCTTATCAATCTATTTTTGTGTAGTCGTACATATTCACATCTGACTCTATCGAGACGTCTATAGAAATAACTAATGTTATGTAGGAGGAAGATCTTATCTACATCATTTACATCCTCAACATGATTCATTGCATGTCTAGTACTACCTTTAATTATGATCATCATATTACATATGTGTTTGATAGCATTAAAACCTACAACTTCTACATGTAGAAATCATAGTGACTTTAAGTCGAATGACTTCTATCATCTTATGGTTGACATGAAGGAACTTATGACAGTTATATAACTATTATGAAGCTTTATCATTGTGGATCTATCCAATATAAATATTTCTACTAATGTATATATTTGTGTGCTTATTTGATATCTCATATCCATTGCCTATGAGATGTGGCCATCAGTCTACTCACATGATAGCTAGCCCCAATGCATTGTTGTTGTAGTACTAGTCAACAATTACAGCAATAATACTTGACTACATATACTTTTATAATAGTACTTCATTCTTCAATGAATCTTACAATCAAGTCTAGGTCTCACTTGATTTGCCATCGAACTAACCATCTATTCTAAGGACATTATCATGTTATACAATTAAGGACATTAAAGACCAAAATCATGATATAAATGTAGTCTAAAATGGATTGGACACTAGCCCACTAGGGTTCACTTCAACATTGTTGATCCATCGTCAATCCACCACCATGCCCCTCCCTATCCATTGCAAACATACAATCAAACCTTATATTTATCTGCATACTTCAATCTTGTTGGAATGAACAAAAGTCTAAAGCAAGAATACTAGATCCAATTTATAGGCCCAAACCAAATCTTTCAATCCAAGTCTCGACAGTTTCAACTTATGATTTTGATGGCTTTTAGCAAGCTTGGGAGCTAGGTCATGCTAATAAAAATGTTGATTTTTGTTTGAAGTATAAGAACAATGACCTACCTCTAGTGACAGACTCATACCTCCCAAGCCCACAATATCTTTTTGTACGTCTACTATATTAAGCTCATCTCTCCTTCGCTCTGTCTCTTTGTAATTATCACTGTCATCATTATGACTCTCCTTAATTGTAGGATTGACATTTTAAATCACAATTAATTTGTAGGATTCTACATTTGAACTATGTCCTTTCTGATTCCCTTTTGAAATATTTCCCAACATAACTCTTACCTCATTTTGGCGTTGACCATTAATGATAACTTTAGTTTTCCCACTATTAGCATTGCTTTTGTTACTCGACGTTCCATCATCCCCTTAAGCAGCACTTCCACTTTCCACACTTGGTATGTTGTTCCTTAGCCACCGGCCACCGTCGATTCCCTCTTTCCTCCTTTTTTTCACCCACAATTCAGCATATTATTCACTACCTACCTTTTTCTCGAACAATGTCTCTCAGGATTTATCATTGTGACCAAGAATGCCACAAGCGAAAGAAAATGTACCTAAATGCTCATACTTGAAAGTCACCTTCACCACTTCCTTCCTGACTTATGCAACTTGTTCTTTTTTTCCAAAGATTTATGGACATCAATATTCCATGAATTCTCCAATATAACTCCCTAGGTACTAACCTAAAATCGGAGTCATAAACCCCAATAGAATGTGGTGGGCTTGAACCCTAAAGGAGTATGATATAACTGTATCTGACCAGCCAGACCAGGGACATCACCAAGTTGAATTCTTCCCATAAATTCAATGTCCCCTTGACAGAACTCTCTCCATATCCAATTAATTATTATAAAATTGGAACATAAAGGTTCTTTGAATCACTTCCTTGATCGAGACTCCTTACACTAGTCTACATATCCCCTCATTCTATCCTTCATTCTATGGCAACAAATTGCTTGTATGTAAGAAAACGACCAATGATACATAGGATTACATTATTGGTTGTTTCCTTATCTTCATTAACATGTAAATTCTTGAAGACAAATGAAGAATCTTAAGTGTGTCTAAGTCCTGAATTGATAGTTGTTGTTAATAAAAAAAAAAAAAAAGTTAAACCTTCATTGTCATCCTCCACCAAAGATAGATGCCCCACATCCCTTATCTCCCTACCACTCGTAAATTTTTGAAAGGTTCGCCTCATTAGAAAAGATACTCTTTGTTTTTTACATACTAATTTCCCAAGGAGTAGAAAAAAGTCAAAAACTAGGTCATCTCACAAAGGAGAGAAAAAACTATTATGTATAGTAAAAATTATAATATCAACTATTAATTCTCTAATTAATAATTATTATCAAACTATTTTATGCTCTAAAGTGCACTCTCACATTTTAAAAAGAGTCAAATCTTATATTTATATGGGCGAAATTGGGTAAATCAAGACAATCAATCGTGGGTGTGCTTTGTTTGTTTTCTTCTGAGTTTATATTCTCCTTAAAATTAGGAGTATTAAAAGTTTTAAATGCATGTTTTTAATTCTTTATAATTTTTTATTATCTTTAAAATGTTTTTTTATTAAATTAATTTTACATCAATTTTTATTTTTATATATACATCTAATGAAAGAATTAATTTTAACTTTTAAATTTTTCTACCAAAATTTTTTTGTTTAGAAAGAGCTCTAAAACTAAAAGAAATGAAAATTAGCAAATATCTTTTAATTCCTTTATTTTTAAGACAGTTATTTTAAACTATTTTTTTAAAATTATAGAGTACTTGCAAAGTTGCAATGATACTTGTGATTTTTATTGATCAAATATCATCATTTTCTTAAGTAGTTATTGACTAATCTATTTCTATCTTCGTTTTCTTGGGAAACAGATCTAGTAGTACTTAGTACAAGATAATCGAGCACAAAGTATGAGTTATTTGAACAAAGTAGGGGAAAAAGCATTTGGTTGTGTATTGGACCTAGGTATTCAGCATGTGGCTTACATCTTCAGTTACGGGAAGAACGTTGATGAACTAAACAATAGTATTAAGGATCTTGGACTTGCAAAAGAGAGGGTAGATCATCTAAGTGATGAAGCTGAGAAGAATCTACACAACATTGAAGGTCAGGTTACAGAATGGTTTCGGAAAGTAGAAGAATGTAAGACTGAAGTGGAGGAGTTTGGGAACGATGAAGGCCATAGAAAGACACGGTTGCTCCATGATTTATTTCCTTACTTGTGGAATAGATACAGGCTAGGCAAACAAGCAGTGGAGATGACAGAGGATGTCAAGAACTTAATAGATGAGTGCTCCAAGTTTAAGAAAGTTGCCTACAGGGAGAACATAACATCTAATGATGTCACTTTGTCTAATGCAGGCTATGTAGAATTTGGTTCTAGAAAACCTATAATGGAAGAGGTAATGGCACAGCTTGAAGATTCCACTGTCAGAATGATTGGACTGCATAGGCCAGGTGGTGTGGGTAAGAGCACTTTAATCAAAGACATTGCGAAGAAATCTCAAGACAAGAAGTTGTTTGATGTGGTAGTTATAGTAGAAATAACAGCCAATCCCAATCCACAAAAAATCCAGGAAGAAATTGCTTACGTGTTAGGATTGAGATTGGAAGGGGTAGGTGAGAATGTGAGAGCTGATTGTCTACGAAGGAGGTTAAAGCAAGAGAAGGAGAGCATCCTTGTAATCATGGATGACCTTTGGGACAGATTAGACTTGAATAAGTTAGGGATTCCACTTGATGACAATGTTGATAATAATGATGAAAGCAAGAAGGCAAGCAATGCTGAACAGGGTTTCCAAGAGGTGAATAAAGAAAAATCTCTTGCTGATTGTAAGGGCTGCAAAATTTTGCTAACTTCAAGGGATAAAAACGTATTAACTGATAAAATGAATGTTAAGTCAACTTTCTGTGTAGAGAAATTAGATGATGAAGATGCTCTGAGGTTGTTTCAGAAGGAGGCTAGAATACAGGGTGAAATGTCCAAGGGGAAACAAGAAATTTTTAAGAAGTATTGTGCAGGGTTACCTATGGCAATAGTTACAGTTGGAAGGGCATTAAGAGGCAAGAGTGACTCAGAGTGGGAAAAACTTAAAACCAAGACCTGGTGGGAGTTCAGAATTCTATGGAGATTTCTGTAAAAATGAGTTATGACCGTCTAGAAAATGAGGAGCTCAAGTCCATTTTCTTTCTTTGTGCTCAAATGGGTCATCAACCCCTAATTATGGACTTGGTGAAGTATTGTTTTGGTTTGGGAATACTTAAAGGGGTCTACTCGCTTGGGGAAGCTCGGGCCAGAATATCTACATCGATCCAAAAGCTGAAAGACTCAGGTTTGGTGTTGGATGGAAGTTCTAATATTCATTTCAATATGCATGATCTGGTTCGAGATGCTGCTTTATCTATAGCACACAAGGAGCAAAATGTATTTACTTTGAGAAATGGAAAACTTGATGATTGGCCTGAACTCGAGAGGTGCACTTCTATTTCTATATGCAACAGTGATATCATTGATGAGCTTCCTAATGTTATGAACTGCCCTCAACTTAAATTTTTCCAAATTGACAGCGATGATCCATCTTTAAAAATACCTGACAGTTTTTTTAAAAGAATGAAAAAACTCAGTGTGTTAATATTGACTGGCTTGCATCTATCAAGTTTACCATCTTCAGTTAAGTGCCTATCAAACCTCAAAATGCTTTGTGTAGAGCGTTGCACTTTAGATCACAACTTATCCATCATAGGGAAGCTGAAAAAATTAAGAATTCTCAGCTTTTCTAGATCTCGAATTGAAAATTTGCCAGCTGAGTTAAAGGACTTAGATAAACTACAATTACTAGACATCAGCAATTGTTCAGTAGTTAAGAGGATTCCGCCCAATCTTATGTCAAGGTTGACTTCATTGGAAGAGTTGTATATAAGAAAGAGCTTCATCGAAGTGTCGGTGGAAGGAGACAGAAACCAAAGTCAAATTTCATTTCTTTCCGAACTAAAGCATTTGCATCAATTGCATGTGGTGGACTTAAGCATTCCATGTGCCGAAGTTTTTCCCAAGGAATTGTTCTTTGACAAGTTAAATGATTACAAGATTGTGATTGGAGACTTCAAGATGCATTTAGATGGAGAATTCAGGATGCCCCATAAGTATGAAACAGTCAGATCTTTGGCATTGCAGCTGAAGAATGGCACTGAAATTCACTCCCACAAAGGGATAAAATTGTTGTTTAAAAGAGTGGAAAATTTGTTCCTGGGAGGGCTAAATGGCGTTCAAAATGTTATCGATGACTTGAATCTGGATGGATTTTCCGATCTGAAACACTTATGTATCACAAATAACGATGGCATCAAATATATCAACTCAATGGATTTATCTCATTCTCAAGATGTTTTTCCCAATTTAGAATTTCTATGTCTCTACAAACTGACGAACATAGAAATGATATGTCGCAGTCCAGTTACAATTGCCTCATTGGCCAAATTAAAAACTATCAAGGTCAATGGCTGTAACTATTTGAAGAATCTCTTCTCCTTTTACAGGGATAAATTTTTTGCTAGTCTTGAAACAATTGATGTTTCTGAGTGTGGTTCTTTAGAGGAGATTGTTGAAATTCTAGTAAATCCTGACAAGGTTGAGTTTCTTAAGTTGCACTCTTTGACACTGCAATCATTGTCATCATTTACTAGTTTTTATAACACAACAGAAGGTCGATCTGTACCTCAACTGACAGAACGTAGTGACATGGATCCCCCTATCTTTGGTGAACTGGTATGATATTGCATACTTTTCCTTTAATTTTAATTAATTTGCCATTAGTTTTTTTTCCAATTGTTGTAATTATATTTATTGTGAATGTGCTTGCTTGCAGGTTGAAATTCCAAACTTAGAAAGCTTGAATTTATCCTCAATCAGAATCCATAAGATATGGAGTGACCAACTACTGCCAAGTTTTTGCTTTCAGAACTTGGTAAAATTAGTTGTGGAAGGTTGTGATAATTTGAGATATTTATGTTCATTGTCTGTGGCTAGTGGTTTGAAGAAACTGAAAGCACTATTTGTAAGTAAGTGTCCATTGATGGAGAAGATTTTTGGGATCGTAGGAAATAGTGCAAACAAGGTGTGTATAGGTGTAAATAAGTAAATTTTTGTAACTGACTGAATGTTATGTTTGCAGTTCTTGATCACACTATTCCTTGTACGTTTCCGTTAAGTCTCATAACCTAATAATTGCTTGTTTGCATCAAAGTGCAGGTCTGTGTCTTTCCTAAGTTGGAAGAAATCCACCTCACCCAAATGGAAAAGTTAACATACATATGGCAAGCTGAAGTGAGTGCTGATTCCTTTTCTAGTCTTACTTCTATGTACATTCATAGTTGCAATAAACTAGACAAAATTTTTCTGAGTCACATGGAAGGATGGTTTGTGAATTTGAACAACTTGAAGGTTTATAATTGTGAGTCAGTGGAAGTGATTTTTGATATCAAAGATTCTCAGCAAGTAGATGCATCTGGTGGGATAGACACAAATTTGCAGGTTGTTGATGTATGGAAACTCCCAAAGTTGAAGCAAGTGTGGAGCAGGGATCCAGGAGGAATTCTTAACTTCAAAAAACTTCAAAGTATACAGGTTTCTGATTGTAATAGACTGAGGAATGTATTTCCAGCTTCTGTGGCCAAAGATGTTCCAAAGCTTGAATACATGTCGGTACAATCTTGTAATGGGATTGTGGAAATTGTTGCCTGTGAATATGGATCCGAAACACACACTGAACAATTAGTGTTTCCTGAACTAACCTACATGAATTTAGGTTACCTATCAAGCATCCAGTATTTCTACGGGGGGAGACATCCTATAGAGTGTCCAAAATTGAAGATGTTGGTAGTAAACGAATGTAAGAAGCTTAAAACATTCCCAACGGGAGAAACGACCAATGAAGAAGATGAAGCAGTTTTCTCAGCTAAAAAGGTAAGGAATAGTCTATCATTGTGAGCATAAAGTACAAACAAAATGCTGAGTGTTATTGTAACATGTGTTGAATACAAATAAATAGGAAAGGAAATACTTAAAAAGATAGCACATCCGATAATATAATATGGATAGAAATTTTAGAATTGATTATTAATTTAACGTCTGTGGTCCCCCAATCCCTCTCTGTTTAAACCATCATCCAAATTCCTCATTGTGGCTTACAATTTTATTTAGAATTTAGAATTCAAGGGAATGTTTGATTAATTATAATTTAATTTACCGAAGTACTATAAAGTACTGTTAGGAGCATTTTTTAATTTACCTATGTAAGTGTATGTAAATTCTCTTATAATAATGGAAGGGGGGAGCTCGATCATGGATAAGCTTACAATAGCTTCCTTCTTCATAGTACTATTTACTTTTTCTGTAGGTATTCCCCAACTTGGAGTATTTGGATATTCATTTTGGTGAAGCACAGAACTGGTTATTGAGCAACATTGTGAAGCATCGAATGCACCGTTTAAAAGAGCTTAGGTTGAGCAAAGTTTATAATGGTGAACGTCTCTGTCAGATTCTGTACAAAATGCCAAATCTAGAAAAGTTAAACTTGTCGTTTTCAAAGACAAAGGATTTGCTTAAAGAGTCGTCGGAGTCACATTTGGGAACTGTATTGCAGCTGAAGGAATTGGTTTTGTTGTGGTCAGATATAAAGGATATAGGATTTGAACAAGACCAAGTTCTGCAGAGAGTACTAGAGCTTTTAAGCTTAACTGGGTGCAACAAATTGAGGAATTTGGCTCCTCCCTCAGTATCATTGGCTTACTTGACAGATTTGAAAGTAGAGTATTGTGGTGGATTAAGGAATTTAATGGCATCCTCAACGGCAAAAAGCTTGGTTCAACTTAAGTCCATGAAGATAAGGGAATGTGAAGAACTAGAGGAAATAGTAACCAATGAGAGAAATGAAAAAGAGCAAATCGTGTTTGACCAATTGATTACTATAGAACTTGAGGGGCTAAAAAGGCTGAAAAGTTTTTGCAGTTACAAGAACTGTGAATTCAAATTCCCGTCATTAAAAATATTGATTGTGAGAGAATGCCCAATAATGCATACATTCAGTGAGAGTGACATAAAAGCACCAAAGTTACAAAATATAGTTACTAGTGTTAAAGGAAAAGAGGAAGCCAAATGGCAGTGGGAAGGAGACTTGAATGCCACCATACAAAAAGGTTTCAACTACAAGGTACTTACTCCTTTTATTTATGACTTAAATATGTTTTTTTAATTAAGTTAATATTTTTATTTATGTTTTTTTTTATTTTTGGTTCTTGAAAGTTAGTATTTTTTTTAATTTTGGTTTCTTTAAAATATTTTCTTCATTTTTAACCCTTGTAAGTTTGTGTTTTTTAAATTTTAGTCTTTTTGCGATTCTAAAATTTTCATTTATAATCCTTCACGCTTATAGCGACTAAAATTAAAAAGGCGTAAACTTTCAAGGATTAAAATTAGAAAAATGAAATTATAGAGAC
This sequence comes from Glycine latifolia, assembly GCA_013407115.1. NCBI lineage: Eukaryota > Viridiplantae > Streptophyta > Magnoliopsida > Fabales > Fabaceae > Glycine > Glycine latifolia. The sequence goes on from CM023956.1 coordinate 20,901,676, forward strand.
CAAAAATAAAAAAATGTTAACTTACAAATATCAAAAAAATATTTAAACATTCATTTATTACAAATTCTCCTAGTTTTATTAACTTTTCTTCTTTCCTTAAAAAATAAAACTTTTCTTCTTTCATGAGATAAAAAAAATTACTTGCCATGAATGGAAATTATAAATCTTTGTTTTTGGCATAAAAAGCCTTAAACAGCAAGTATGTTAAATTTTTTAAGATATAAATATGGTAGCTCAAAAAACCAACATTCATATAAATTTATTACTCATTTTTGTTTGAAAAACTTCATTCATAAAATTTAACATAATACGAATTTGACTGCTTCATGGAGGCAGTGTAGTCATAAAGAAAACCTCCCCTCATCTTACAACTTTTCTTTTTAATCTAAATAAATAAACTTCAATTCATATTGTTTGTCATCCATTAATTTTTTGTAAACATTTTTAGTCATTCTAAAATTTTTTGCTCATTTTTAATCCTTTGTTTATGTTATATTTAAGATTAATTTTTAGCAACAAAATAAACGACAAAAAATGGACAAACACATTTAGAGGGATTAAAAATTTAAAGAAGGATGGAAAATTGCTCAAAAAAAATTGAGGGACAAAGAATATAAAAATGATGAGGAGTTAAAAACTTAATTAAAAAAACTAACATATTGATTTGTGAAATAGAACAAGTTGCATTTGACTTTACATATATAAAATAGCATTTGACTTTAATAATAAGTTAACAAATTCATCCATCTAATTTGTGGCTATCTATTTATCCATAAAATAAAAGTCACATGAGAGGTTATTATAACTTATAAGGTTGACTTTGTAGTTGGAACGAAGGTTTGAAGGGAGAAGGATGAAAGAGGTTTTGAGTTCGAATCCTTTCACTAATATTTTTAAAAAAACTAACAACTAATATTAATTGATAAAAAAAATCTCATGAAAATAATTTCTTTTATTGATGAATAAGGAGAAAATGTCTTTTTTTCATTTTTTGTTAAAATATAAAATAACGTGAAAATAAAATGACATTCTTACACCTAAGAGTAAATAATAAAATTTTTCTTAAACTAAATCATCCATAATTTCATCATTGATATAAAAAATTATCATGTCATTCGCTTATATTTTTATTGTTTAGCCTTTTGTGCAGTTATCCATAATTAGTATTTTAGCACGTGAATGACATAAAATAAATAATTATTTATACAACAAGAATTTGTAATTTATACTAAATAAATATTTTAAGTATATAAATTATATTATAATTAAATTTTCTAATAAATACTTTTTAACACATAAATTAAATTTTAAATTTATGAAAAATAATTTATGTTAGGATGTATTATTATTAGTATTATTATTTAAAATTATTGATGTTTTCTTTTAAAAATATTTAAATTCAAGTTAAAAATAAAGATGTTGGAAATATGATGGATCAAATGAGATAAAAAAAAAATGAAGTTAGATCATTTAGCTAATATTTAAAATATAAGAAAATATATAAGATGGATTTTATAGTAACATATTTAAATTATATTGGGATAGAATTTGTTTATATCAGGTGTAATTAAACTTATATCAAATCTAAATTGTTGATATAAATTAATCTAATGGTTTATAATATTTTAATTTAAAAAAATAAAATGAAATAAATTAATTACATGATCCTTCTAAGCTTTTTTTATCCTTTTCCGTCAAGTTTTCTTACGCCAATTATCAGGGTATATCAATTCTTGGCTAACTAGCTATTGATGGAAGTCATCTCTGTACCAAGATATCAAGACTTGATGGATTGATTTTTTATTAATTATTAATTTTATAAATATTTAATTCTATCTAATATCCATTCAACAAGTGTGTGTTAAGATATTAGGTGTTCGTAATTAAAATATAATAAATAACTTTTTAATTAGTATGATAATCTCACGTCAAAGAAAATTATTACATTTAATTATTATTAAAAAATTCCTATTGACAGATTAAAATAATATTAATAATTAAAAATTAAAAATTAAATTAGTTTAATGATGTTATCCATATGTGTATCAATTGACATTTTTACTTATGATTTATCTAAAAATAATAAAATAAATCTATTATCTTATAATTTATATTATAAATAGCTTTCTTTATTAAAATGTGCAATTGGAGTGTTCATTTTATAACATTTTCTTAAAAGTTAAGATAAATTTTTAGTCATTCACGAAAAAAACATAAACAAAAGGCCAATTTTAATCATTTTCTTTATTATTCATATCATTATAAACAATTTTATATTAATATTGTATCAAATTTTTATTTTGATAACATTATTAGTTATGACTAATTTGATAACACTTTTATACATTAACTATTTTATTAATTAATCATCTTTTTTTATAATATAGAACTATTTTTTGCATTTGTTAAACCCTTGTTTGTTTGAATTTTATATTCTCATTCTGGTATTGGAAAACTTGTCTAATATGACTTGAATTTGAAAGTTTTTGTTGTACATTTTTTATTCAAATTTTTCTATGAATTTTGTGTTTTGTTTTTTTTTTTTGTGAATTTTTTCTACAAAATTTTGAGAGAGAAAAATGTGATTATTTTCTTTATGTTCATTAAAAAATCCATGGAATTTTTTTTTCTCAAATTCTGCCACTAATTTCATGCATCTCGTCTGTCTTTTTTTTTGGGGTACGCCTCGTATGTCTAATATCAAGTTCCTCTCTGTCTTTGTCCTTTTATCATCTAAATTCAGTCAGTATTACTGTAGTAACTCATTTATGACGAATCTATCTATTTGTTATAATGTAAGCGCGAGCTATTAAGCTAACATATTAGCACGTACATAATGTCATATTTTGCATCCACAGTTTTTGGAGTCTGCACGCACTGTATCATCTCTTAGTCTCAGAGACAGCCCACTACAAATGGTATGGCTTGGCTCACGACAGATCCCAAACAGCTGCTTCAGTAAGTTGAAGTCTTTGACTGTGGACAGATGCCAATTTTTATCAGATGTTGTGCTACCCTTCTTTTTACTTCCTTTCTTAACTAATTTGGAACAATTACAAGTCTCGGACTGTGCTTCTGTGAAAAGCATATTTGACGTGAAAAGAGAAATCGCAACTATGGGATTGGGAGCAGCCCCCTTTCCCCTCCCTTTTGCCCTCAAGAAATTGACTTTAATAAAGCTGCCAAAACTGGAGAATGTCTGGAATGAAGATCCTCATGGAATTCTAAGCATGCAACTTCTACAAGATGTAAAGGTTGAGAAATGTAACTGCCTTACAAGTGTGTTTCCCGCATCAGTAGCCAAAGATCTTGTGAAACTTGAAGATCTAGTTGCGGAAGACTGTGACGAATTGATGGAAATTGTTGCAGAGGATAATGCAGATCCAAGAGGAGCAAATCTAGAGCTTACGTTCCCGTGTCCCTGTGTGAGGTCATTGAAACTGCAATATTTGCCCAAGTTCAAGTATTTTTACTGCTGCTCACTGCAGTGTGACATGTTCAAGACACGTACCGAGGATCAAGTCTGCGATGAAAAGGTACTATTTTCTTACCACTTTGTCCTTCGTGCAGAATCTGATGCCTGCAAATTAATTGCACTACTTTGTATAAGAATTGAATTGCCACCATTAGTTTCTATACTTTATTTTCATTGTTCAACATGAATGATATGAACATGCTCTTAAAATTAAAAAGTGCGAATTTCACGTACATTACTATATATGCTGTTTTCTATCTTCTATGCCTATTAACTCCCATTTTTTGTATGTTTTATATAAATAAGTAAAAGAATACACTTAAGGGTACATGTTGCATTCATGATGCAACAATAACATTTTAGGTTTGAGCTTTATTCTTATTAATACAGACAATTACATAGAATCTTACACACGCCATTTTACTTTATCAAATATCATGTATTGATGATTCTCAAATCTTTATAAACAATCTCCCTACCATCTAAAGAATCGAATTTTTCATCATTTTCTTCTCGTTGGAACCACTACAGCCTCCTAATGGTGTATGATGGTTCCTTCAAGGAGATTTTCTGTTGTCAGAGTCCTAATGTGGATTATACTGGGCTCCTATTACAGCTCAAAGTCTTACGCTTGAAGTTCCTTGGAAAGCTCGTTTCCACTGTGTCAGTTTGTTTCTCATGAGAATATAATCCTCGAATATAATCCTACCTAATGTGAATATAATTCTCATGAATGTAGTTTTATACCTATAGGAATATTTTTTGGATTGTGCCCTTTCTCAGAAATCTAGAAACCTTGCAGGTAATCAGCTGTTTCAGTTCAATAAATCTGGTACCATGCACAGTGTCTTTCTCCAATCTGACATATTTGCAAGTACAACATTGCAACAGTACTCTGCCATATTTGTTCACATCCTCAACAGCCAAAAGTTTGGGTCAACTCAAAACAATGGAGATAAGTTTCTGTTATTCAATTGAAGAGATAATCTCCAAGGAGGGGGATGAATCACATGAGAATGAGATAATATTTCAGCAGCTCAATTGTTTGAAACTTACATATTTACAAAAGCTCAGAAGCTTCTACAAAGGAAGTTTATTAAGTTTCCCATCCTTGGAGGAATTGTCAGTAACCAATTGCGACTGGATGGAAACATTATGTCCAGGTACCCTAAAAGCAGACAAGTTGGCTAAAGTTCAACTTGAGCAGTGGTCAGATGCTATCAAATTGGAAAATGACCTTAACTCTACCATGCGGAAGGCATTTGGGGCAAAGGTATGTGTTCAATATAAAAATAAAATATTTTTAATCCACTCTTAAATATATTGAAAATATTTATCTTTTAGCAATTTTAACTATATAAAAATAAAATTTATCTTCTAGGATTAAGATACTAATTATATTTAAAATCTAAATTAGGGTAGTTAATATGTTAGCTGATTATTTTTTTTATTTGCTTTAACTTTTTGTTATTTCTTCATTTATACATACAAATAAATTAAATAGATATTTATACAATTTTTAGAGTGACTTGAAGGAGTTTAGATTCATTGTGTATTATTATTATTATTATTAATTACTAATATAAATAAAATTTAAGTAGTATAAGTAAAGAATTTAAAAAGTAAATAATTTAAATATTAGTGAGTTTAGCGTACTAAAAAAGTAAAAGATTCTTTTTTAGGACAAAGTAGGAGATTAATACAAGTCAAATTATCCTGTTTTTCTTTAGTCTTTATTTCTCAACTTAATTGTAATCTAATGGTATATATTATGTTGGAGAGGGATGGAGAGAAAAGTATGTTGGAGAGGATCCTGATTATCTTTCGACGAAGATATATTAAGTGTTGTATTTGTTATTAATCATTGTATATAGGAATTTTTTATAAGGAAGGATCATTGAATTTATGAGTTTTTCTTATAAATAACTCCCAAATTGTGACCAATGAATATGTTAATTGTTTTTAAATTTTTTCTAAATAAGGTAATAAATACTCCACTGTCTAGCTTTGATCATGCGTATGTTTTGTGGAAAGATTAATTTTGAATTTTGAAAAATAATCTAATCTTTCTGATACAAATATCTAGAAATTTTTTTATGAGTGCAACAAAGGCATATAAAAAATATTCTAGAAAATACTTTCATTGTGTGTATTTCATGATAAATTTAGAATGAATGTACTAGAATCAACTAGTTGAAAACTGTTATCTTCATGAGCATTGATCCAGAAATCAACTAAAGGAGGAGCTGATTTTTTTCCTTTAAAAAATATTTACTATTATTATACATAAAATTGAAACTAATTTTTATTTTAAATGAGTAATAATCTTACATGTTATAGCGAAAACAACAAAAACGTCTTTAGTTTTATACAATTTTATACTAATTATAGCCTTAATCATTGCGTCACTTAAATAATTTTACATTAACTAATCTTACTTATTATTATTATTATTATTATTATTATTATTATTATTATTATTATTATTATAACATAGAAGCCTTTAAAAAAATAATAACAAAATACAAAATTAATTTTATTTTTATAGTATACTTTTTTATAATGGTTTTATACTATAATTTTAAACTAATCAACTTCAAAACATATATACATGAAAAGTTGCAAGGGGATGGGGATGGGGTTAGGGAAGATAAAATTTACATCCTTGTCGTTTTAATTTAGTCTCATTCAAAAGTGAAGCATTCTCATGGCATGGACAAGCCTAAATCTTAATGATTACATACAAAGCAAATAAATGTAACGGTCTGGTGGAATTATTAGTACACTACAAAAAGAAGGCTTATTTCCCACGGAATATTTCCGAAGGCAAGGTATTCCGTCGGTAATTGTAATTTTTTTTTTACTATATTAATTAATTGGACTGCATTTACGTTTGTTATAATCAATACTAGAACTGAGATTCTCTTAAACCTGTCAAATTATAATTTTTTACTGAGAGTTAACAGTTGAAACAAATTTAGGTAAAAATAAAAAATTTATTTACGTACAAGTACAAGGTGTAGTATTTTTTTCGAGCGAACTAGGGTATGTCTTGACCTAAAACTAAAGGATTAATCCTCCTAAGATATTGAGATTCATTAAAGAGTTGATCTATGATAATATATGGTTATTCATAGACATAAGTTAAAAATCGAACTCATGACTATCTATTTAAGAAACAAAATTATCTAATAATTATGTCATATAGTGTAATATGAAAATTATTGACATATCCTGGATTATTTTTTTTCATAAGTTATAGTTATAATTGATGTAAAAAGTGACTTTTTATATGATGAAAATGTCACTTTTTTACATATTATATTTATGATCAATGTAAAAAGTTTATCGGATATAACTGTCGCCCATGCAAATAATTTTGAAAGGCAGGATTTTGGTGAGAGAGCATCCACGATTAAAGGAAATCTGGAATATAATCGGAAATTTGTTACTTTTTTTAATTTATTGTTTTTAAAATAATTACACTTTAAAAATTGAGAGCACATTAGTTATTTCGTGCGATTCGTGATGCATTTCTTCTTACAGAATAATAGTACTCTTTTATTTATTCTTTTACGTGTGCAGTTATTGAAATCTGCACGTCTGAAATCAAATATTGACCTCAAAGATAGCCCACTACAAGAGATATGGCTTAGGCTTGACTCACTGCAGATCCCAGACTTGTGCTTCAGTTACTTACACACCTTGATTGTGGACGGCTGCCATTTTTTATCAGATGCGGTGTTACCCTTCTATTTACTTCCTTTATTACCTAAATTGGATACATTGGAAGTTCGAAACTGTGATTTTGTGAAAATCATATTTGATGTGACAACTATGGGACCACTCCCTTTTGCCCTGAAGAAATTGATTTTAGAGCGGCTGCCAAATCTGGAGAATGTTTGGAATGCATATCCAAAAGAAACAAATCTTGAGCTTACGTTCCCCGAAGTGAAGTCATTGGCACTATGTGATTTGCCAGAGTTAAAGTATGACATGTTCAAGCCATTTACACATCTAGAGCACCTGACACTCGGTGAACATGAACTGAAGATGATTTTGCGTGGAGAATTCCAGGGAAACCACTTACACAAGTTAAAAGTTCTTGCTCTGTTCTTTCATATTGAGTCCGATGTAATTCTACAACAAGTGCCCAATATAGAGAAGCTTGAGGTGTGTGATGGTTCCTTCAAGGAGATTTTCTGCTTTGATAGTCTTAATGTGGATGAGGCTGGACTCCTATCACAGTGGAAAGTGTTATGCTTGGACTCCCTTCCAGAGCTTGTTTCCATTGGGTCAGAGAACTCTCGGATTGTGCCCTTTCTCAGAAATCTAGAAACCTTGCAAGTAATCAGCTGTTTTAGTTCAATAAAGCTGGTACCATGCACAGTGTCTTTCTCCAATCTGACATATTTGCAAGTAAAAGGTTGCAACAGTCTGCTATATTTGTTCACATCCTCAACAGCCAAAAGTTTGACTCGACTCAAAAAAAATGGAGATAGAATGCTGTCGTTCAATTGAAGAGGTAGTCTCTAAGGAGGGGGATGAATCACATGAGAATGAAATAATATTTAAGCAGCTCAATTGTTTGAAACTTCAACAATTACCAAAGCTCAAAAGCTTCTACAGAGGAAGTTTATTAAGTTTCCCATCCTTGGAGGAATTGTCAGTAATCAATTGCAACTGGAAGGAAACATTATGTCCAGGTACCCTAAAAGCAGACAAGATGGAATCTTTCAGTTCAGTAAATCTGGTACCATGCACAGTGTCTTTCTCCAATCTGACATATTTGCAAGTAACAGGTTGCCACAGTCTGCTATATTTGTTCACATCCTCAACAGCCAAAAGTTTGGGTCAACTCAAAACAATGGAGATAAGTTTCTGTATTTCAATTAAAGAGATAATCTCCAAGGAGGGGGATGAATCACATGAGAATGAGATAATATTTCAGCAGCTCAATTGTTTGAAACTTGAACATTTACGAAAGCTCAAAAGCTTCTACAAAGGGAGTTTAAGTTTCCCATCCTTGAAAGAATTGTCAGTAATGGGTAGCGACCGGATGGAAACTTTCTGTGCAGGTACAGTAAAAACAGACAAAATGTTACGAGTTAGATTCAAATCGCTCGAAGATGTTATCGCATTGGAAACTGATCTCAACTCTACCATACAAAACCGATAGGCATTTCTGGCAAGGGTATGTCTTTATTTTTTTTGTTCAACATTATTATAATTGTTGTTATCAACACAGTGTCAGTAATTTGGATGGAAATAACTTTTTGCTGAGGAAAATGACTTTGCCTAAATAACTCTCAATTTGAGACCATGTTAAATTATTTTTATCTTTATTTATGTACAAGTTAAAAAAATTACTGAATTTAGTTTTTACGAGTATGCTATGTTAAAAGATTAATTTTAATTATTAAAAGAGTTTAATTACTGTATCTATAACTAAATTCCGATTTTTTCTCTCTCTCATTATTATTATTATTATTATTATTATTATTATTATTATTATTATTAACTGACACAGTTTTTATAAATTGTCTAGGCATCCACTCCAATATATTAGAGAAGATTATTGGCAAAGAGAGTTGATGAAGATGAACAGAGTGGCCCAGTTTTATTATGTTTGTTTGTGTGTGAGAAAAACAATGAATTAATTATGCGTGTGGTCTACCCAGTTAGTGGTGAAATATACTGTTCTATTCTTTTTATTATGTAATGTGTGTGATAATAAGTGATTGTAAACGATCATGAAGAACAAAAATGAAGTGATGAACTGTAACACTAAGACTTGACTGTATTGTTTTATGCACTAGCAAAATAAAATAAAATAAAATAAAAGTGTGTTGTAAGTTATATTAATTGTTCTGTTTGTTTACCATTAATTTTACCTATATTCCAAGATTCAAAGTCTTCAACATATAACTTTGTCAAAAAAAAAAAAAAAACTTCAACATAACTCTTGATTGTAGTTGGAGTTTTCCACTTTGCTAATCTCCTACAATTAACATCTAAATCGGATTTAGCCAAGGCCAACAACAGAATTATAACTGCGGTACTGAATCATTCGATTATTTATTAAAACTACAAAGAGTATCCGTGCGAATATTGTCTCTAAAAATTATTTGGGAGAGTTTTTTAATATATATATATATATATATATATATATATATTTAAAAATGAAAATTATTAATAGAATTTATGTTTCAAAAAATTTTGTTTCATATAAAATAAGATAATTACATATTGTCCTGTAAAAAAATAATTATATACTTATAATCATAATAAAATGAAAATTGAATATTGATTTCACAAAAAGGTATATTGACGAGGCGTTACAGGTGTTTGATATATTGAGAGGGAAGGGAAGGAGTAATTGGGTTGGTGTTGAGCCTGATGTGGTGTTGTTTAATACTTTGATTGATGGACTTTGTAAAGCTGGGGAGGGAAGAAGATGGTTTGAGTTTGCTGGAAGAGATGAAAACGGGGAATAAAATAGGCCGAACACTGTGACATATAATTGCTTGATTGATGGGTTCTTCAAAGCTGGAAATTTTGATAGAGCACATGAGCTGTTTCATGAGATGAATGAGGAAGGAGTGCAGCCAAATGTGATCACCCTCAACACATTGGTTGATGGCATGTGCAAACATGAGAGGGTCCATAGAGCAGTTGAGTTTTTCAACGAGATATAAGGGAAGGGCCTGAAAGGGAATGCTGCTAGTTATACTGCGTTGATATCTGCCTTCTATGGTGTGAACAATATTAATAGAGCCATGCAATGTTTTGAAGAGATGTTGAGTTCTGGGTGCTCTCCAGATGCTCTTGTGTACTATAGTTTGATATCGGGTTTATGCATTGCTGGAAGGATGAATGATGCCAGTGTTGTCGTGTCAAAGTTGAAACAGGCTGGGTTCAGTCTTGATAGAGCTTGCTATAATGTTCTCATCAGTGGATTCTGTAAGAAGAAGCCGGAAAGAGTTTATGAACTGCTTACCGAAATGGAAGAAATTGGAGTTAAACTTGATATTGTCACCTATAACACTTTGATTTCCTACCTTGCCAAAGCTGGAGATTTTGCAACTGCCAGTAAGATAATGGAATAGATTATTAAAGAGGATCTTAGTCCCTCTGTTGTCACATATGGGGAAATTATACATGCATATTGTTTAAGGAAGAATGTTGAAGAGGGTATGAAGATTTTTGGGTAGATGTGTTCTACATCCAAAGTCCCTCCAAACACTATGATATACAACATTTTAATAGATGCTTTGTGCAAGAATGACGATGTAGACGTCTTTTTGACGACATGGGGTAAAAAAATCAGCAATTATCATATGCGGGTAGCATTCAAATTATTTGTCATTTTGAAGTAAGTCATGTCATGTGGTACGACTCCTAAATCAGAAGTCGTATCATTTATCACGACCTTTATATTTTTCATTTTTTTAAATTGAAATTGTAACTTTATTTATGATTTCATTGTGCATTTTTTATTTTTGCATTAGAAGTCATAAATTTAATTGCAACTTTAAAGTCGTAAATATATTTATGACTTTCGAATTGATTTTTTTTTTGAAAATGTGTTCAAAAGTCATAAATATATATACGACTTGAAAATCATATATATATTTGCGACTTTAAAGTTATATTGGTTAAAAGTTATTTTTTTCTATCTGCACCCAGCACACATCAAGAGCAATCGTGTAGCTTGCTAAATGCACCCCGTTTTTAATAAACTCTCATTAAAAAATTGAAAATTACTAATTTCACCTTATTTATATTAAGTATACTCCAATCTTTTTTTTAAAATCTTAAATTCCGAATGGTAATATTTTTAAAACATACCCCAAATAATTACGAGGATTGTGTTAACAAAAGTATAAATAATTATATTTGTAAAAATTCGTTAAAAAATTAATATATTTAATTAACAAAATCAAAATAAATATATATTATTTCATATTTTACAAGTTAAAATTATTACCAAAATATTTTCATCCAATAATAAATCTCTAGAAATTTAAATTTTAACATTACTAAAAAAATTTAAAAAATTAATTAAAATATTAAATATAATTCAAAGTAATTATAACATAAATTACTAAAGTACTTAATAAAATAATTTAAAAATATTTACAAAATATTAAACCGTATTACAAAAAATAAAATTACTTGAATTTTTAAATAATAAAATTAAACTACTTTTATCCATTTTTAAAATTAATTAAACAAAAAAAAACTCAAAACCAATCAAAAAATTTCACAATAAAACAAATGAAAATAACAAATAAAAGTAATTATAAAATATTTAATATATATTTATAAATACATTTATGATTTTTGAACGAAAAAAAAATTATACATACAAAGTTACGACTGCACTTAAAAAAATAAAAAAATATAAAGGTAATGACATGTGATATAACTTCTGATTGAAATCGTAACATGGTACATGACTTATTCCCAAATAATAAATAATTTAAACGCCCATATCATAATTATGATTTTTTTAACCCCCTAATCAAAAAGCCAATAAACCATTGTTATTTTTCATTATCAATAATAAACATAACATAATTTGCTCTGCCTTTTTGCATTTTTTTTCCCTTATAGCGCGCACATTTTCTTTCTTCATTACATTCAGCCATGACGTGCTCCATTATTCAAGTAACTATTACATCCATAAAATGAATTTTATTTTGATGCTTTTATTGATTTTATTATAAAGCTAACATGATAACGTAACTTCCAATATTCATCGAAACTATCAATATCTTTTTCAAATAGTTTATAGCCAGTCAAAGATAATTTAGTTTAATTTTTTTTAATCAATATTTTAAATTTCTTTACTATTACAACTGTACTATTTGAAAAATTCTATTTACGGAGACACAAACTTAACACAATCAATAAGAATTTTACAACTAATAAAATAAAAAAAAATCAAAATGTCAAGTAAAATTAAATTTGATATTCTTTCTGTTTTTTTTTTACAATTGTCTTCCTATCTTTTGCTAAATTGCATTAAAATTGAAATATATACAAGATTATAATAAGAATTCAGAAAATATAATTTAAATTTCAAAATAATATAATTTGGTGGTGTAAAACTGTAGAGTATTTAATTATAAATAAAATGTCTCACTTCACTTCTGAAACTGCTGCATCTTAAACACTTTATAAAGTTAAACTTCTTTTGAAAAATTTGACTTACCTTCAACATTAATAGATAACATTAACATATGCACTTGTAAAATTAAACTTCTTTTGAAAAATTTGACTTATCTTCAACATTAATAGATAACATCAACATATGCACTTTGTAAAATTAAACTTCTTTTGAAAAATTTGACTTACCTTCAACACTAATAGATAACATCAACATTATATATTAAAAAATAATTTTTGACAAATTTTTTATTTCAATTTATTGTCATTATAATTCATTTATTCAAATTATCTATTTGTTTCTATAATTTGAATTGTGTATTTTTTTATAATATTGTTTGTGTACGTGATTAGACTTTTTCTTATCATAAAAATAAATATTATTAACACCACTTTGTAAAATATCTTTGGCATATTCTTATATTGGTAAAATTTATTATACATAACAAAATTTTGTAGATTTTATTTTTTTATTTAAGAAGTTTCACTGATATAGCAAAAAAAAGGAAGATTAGGAAAAAAACTGAAACAATATCAAATTTATTTTTACTTGACATTCTCATTTTTTTTTTATTAATTGTAAAATTCTTATTGATTGTGTCTAAGAAGGATGTGTTAGGCTTGCGTCTACCTAAGAGTTTCTCATACTATTTTACTTTAATAGAAGGAATAGTTTTAAATATCTGTATAATATTAGCATAATAACTTTTTAATTATCAAATAAAGAAAATATTAAATTATTTTTACTTCTAAAATATTAAAAGATATACTTTAAATTATATTAAAATATTTAATATTTTAAAAACAAAAAATAGTTTATTATTTTCTTTATAGCAAATACAAACAAAAATAATAAAGGATTAAAATACTTTAAAATTATATAAAAATATTTAATATTTTTAAAATAATAGTTTTATATTTTCTTTATAGAAAATACCAACAAAAATAATAACGGATTAATGAGTTCCAAAAAGCATTGATTAATAAGTGCTCCAAATTGAAAACGCTCTCAAATCCTTAATAAAAAGACTTTTTTTTTACTAACATCTGCCTTCGAAAATCAAAAGTTAAATTATTTTGTAAAGGAAAAAATGTAATAAAAATTTGGTTTAAATATGTTTTTCATATTTATAATATACTATTTTTTCAGTTTTTTACCTAAAAAAAATGTTCTTTTTTATTTATTTTACTATTTAACATTTTAAAACTTTTGTTTTTAGTATCTCTGTGTCTTTAATCTCAATCCCTTAAATGAGGACGTGATACTCATTAACTTAGTACATCATCACTTAACATGTTCAGACTAAAAGTAAGTATTAAAAGAAAAAGTTTAGAAATGTTAGATAAGAAACAAAATTATATAATAAATTAAAAGGGGGATATTTTATAATATAAAAAAATATTTAAGCCTAAATTTTTTTATGAAAACAATAAATACTTTCAACTACTCTATCAACTACTCTATCGCGAGAGGCACCAAAAAAGACTACTGTATCCTTATGTCTTCTCTGTCCATGAGTTTTTCTTTTTTGTGTATTTTTTTTTAAATTTGCGAAAACATTTCAATTTCCATTCATACTTGGGTCCTACACCATAGCCCATTTCAATTCTCAAGTGAAGTCCAAACCCAATAAAAGACTAAGAGAAGATCATAAAAGGGAAGTGGATAAGCAAAATATAACCACACGTTATATTCTAGTAGGAAGCCATGGAAACCTTCTCCATCTCTCGAAACTCATCTTCCCTCATCATTCTCACTAGACCATCAACCAGGCACAAGCCAATCTTCCTGCCACAGCGTCACGTTCCTCTCTCTTTCAACACCATCAGATGCACCACCACTGATAATAACAATAATAGTAGTAGTAGTAGCAACAACACAACCAATGATGATGCAAACTCAGTTCAAGTTCAAGCACCAACTACTCCTGTAGAAATAAGCTTCCGGAGAAGGTCAAGAAGGCAAGCCAAACGACTGAGAGAGAACGACGGCATGCAATCCACAACTAAGGCAAGGGTTGAGACTCCCCCCAAGAAGTGGGAGGACATGACTCTGAGTGAGAAAGCAGTAGAACTGTATGTGGGAGAGAAGGGTGCTCTCTTCTGGCTCAACAAGTTTGCATATGCTTCAATCTTCATCATGATTGGGGGATGGATAGTGTTCAGGTTTGTGGGCCCTGCATTCAACCTTTACCAGCTTGATGGTCCTCTGCTCTCCCCTTCTGATGTCTTCAAGTGATCTTCATCTCAAGTTTTTGAGTTTGATCAATATTCACTCTTTAGCTTCTGAGCTCAGATGATGCTCTCCAATTGTGTCACTTGGTACTATAGTGTGTCACAGATATTATATGTACAATTCCAGGAGAGCAAAAACCAATCATTTTTGTTAAAGAGTTGTAATGTCACTGCAGCATCTTTTTTTGTTTTTTTTTTTACTATACAGGCATTTTTTCATGTTTTAAGTATAAATGAGTATTTCATTAGAAATCAACCCTAAACAAAGCAGAGAATTTGATTTCTATCCAAACCTAATGGTATGAATGATCCATATAATCAACTTTGTTTAGTGGGATAAGATTGTTGTTATTGGTGTATATCAACATTTTTTTATGTCGAGTTGAGGAGCCTACTAAGTAACAACTAATGATCAATACATTTTCAAGTAAATCCGTTTATTAATCTATGAAATTGTAAGACCAGTTTAATTCTTGACATTTTAAATCCTTTTTTAGTTCTTGACTAAGTAAAAAAAAAATTAATCTTCTTTCATATCATTTTCCCCTAACACTAAAAATTCAAGTGAATGACTTTTTATGAAATTACATATTAAACAAGAATTTTAAGAAGTTAAAGGCTAAGTAATCAACTTACAATCTTAGAAATTAATGTAAAGTTTTACTCCATATTTTACTACTTATAAATACTGCTACTTGTGAAGTAAAACACTGATACTACTTAGTACCAAGTAAAGCCCTGGTTACATGCACAGAAAAGTTGGAAAAGTTTTGCAAATTTTATGAGATATGCTAATTCTCCAGCTTGCAGTTACTGACAGAGGCATGAAAAATGTACCATGAATACAATTCTGAACTCAGGCTATAACTTCGAACAAAATAACTGAAATTTGCGGAAAAAAGAGAAAGGACAAATGAGCCATAGGCAAAGGAATACACACAACTCACCCACAATCTTCTATTTATAGTAAGCAATACACCTTTCAGAAACTGAAAAATACGATGCCACTAAGCATAAACCACTTATGTCTTACACAAAATATCAACTATGTTTTGTTGGCAAAATACACGCTAGAAAATCAAAACAAAACTCAGCCAAACTAGGGCACATGACGTCAATTTAACAAATGAATTCATCATTACACAACATTAACAGATTGCATGGTAGTCATTCTTTGAGTTTTGCACCTGCAAATGATGAGGCATTGGTTATTCAGTGAAGCGTGCAACAGAAAATGTAATCGTGTGGTGTGATGGTGTCATAATGAGTTAAAAATGGGCATACTTTTGTCTTCACTTTAAGGGATTTCAATTTGCTTGCCCTAAACATAGAAAATCATATGAATGAGAAAATGACCTGTTACACTGTAGTCTTGAAGCATAATTATGATTGTTGCAATTTGAGCACATCCAATCTCCACTTCGCCATTGCTTTGCTCTAATAGATACAATAGGTAAAAAAAATTTAAATTGTGAGCCTAAGAAAGTATGATAGCAACTTTAAAGTGTTTAGATGTACAAATACAAAAAAAATATATACATGTCTTCACTCCAATAATATTACACAAAGTACAGGGTGAGGATTTAGTTACCCTTTTCCAAGGAGGGCAGGTGTAGAAACTTGAGGTGGAAGCAATGTCGCCAATGGCAAACTTGGAGCTGTAGTTGAGTTCATGCTGGGATAAGAGGGGAAGAGTCCAGGTTTTGGATCTGCACCTGTCCCTACCACTTGCTCTAAACTTGTATATATTTGATGCTGATCATTTGTCTGTAAAATAAGTGAGAGATTGAAAGAGGATTCTAAAATTGTTTTAAAAGTGAATTTTAAAACCACATCAGTGGATCAGAAATTATCCAAAACACGAAGTCCTTACAGTTCCTACATTCAATCTCTTGTTGTCCCAATCATAAACCAACTCTTCCGAAGCTAACCGCTTTGTCCCAAGTGCTTCACACCAATAAAGTGGAAACAACGTTTAGTTTAACATCAATATTGCTACAAATTGAAAATCATTCTTGATATTAAGTAACCAAAAATATTCTTATGAGTGCAATGAGCCCCAGGAAGATTATCTATAGGACAACAGAGCATCATAAGAGGCCATGTTCCAAGACTTGTGCACTAGTATCTAATGGTAGAAGACACAACTTATGCATTTTGCACCAACAAGGAAGAAGCCATACCAGGTGGAAAAGCATTGCATTTTTTACACTGCAAATAATTTCAATACTGAATCAGAAAATAATGAATACTTCAACTCTTGTATACTGTATAGCTCAACATCATTTTCAAGTAGAATTCAAGACATACCTGAGAGCGGGATGAGTAATTGTGGAAGCCACAGTTACAGATCCAGTCCCCATTGCGCCATCCCTTTGGAACAGAAAGGTTCTGGTGGGTAGAATTTTCATGATGATACACAGTGCCATAATTTCCACCGGGTAGCCATATGGAAAGTGGCTGGACACCATACTTATCTGCTCCGGGAACAGGCCAATTGGAGTTTAAATGCAGTGACTGTGATGGTGCACCATTGCCAAGCAATCCAATATTCATCTTTTGTTCTGGTCCTCCTGGGGCCCTGGAAAAATAGTGTGAATAAGTGGGGAAAGATGCCCCAGTCATCGCAATAGCTGGCATGGCTGCTACCTCCTTTGGTTGTCCGCACTTTTTGCACTTCTCTCTTGATGCATAATTGTTGTTAGTGCAACCTATTGTTCCAATGCATACAAACCCAGCCCCAAAAAGCAGCCAGAGGGAAAGGAAGCCAAGCATACGCACACCAACACGTCCCACGCACACCAACCCGTCCATCCCACACAAAATAAACATACAAAAAGCACAAACATCTCAACCTAGGTGATAGCAAGTTCTTCATCTCAGTTTGAAACAGGAGATCATAAACCAAAATCAAAAGCCATACTAAAGTCCAGCATCTTTTTAACATCAATCAGGTGGGAAAACCCAAACATGTATGAAATAAATAGAGCTCAATACATGGTGGAATATGTCCGTCCTTGAGAGTACTAATGTTTTGAAAAAGAACACATAAAACTGGAAATACTAATGAAATTACCACATTAAAAAATTCACTATGAACCAATCTGAATACGCTTTTCAATAAACAATTATAGAAGAACAAAATAAAAAATAAAATGAATCGAAGTTCTTCCATAACTTAAAATTAAATTTATCTACCTCAGTTTTTGGAGAAAACAAACTTCTATAAATTTGATGCGCATAAATTAATATTAACTTACGGAAGAAGTTTATTTCCTTTTACCTTCTTGTTTCCTTCTCATATAGTATTTACTTGGAAGTTTATCGAAACTAGGCCTAAGTCGAAATAAGGTCCCCTACACCCCACATAGAGCATGCGAAACTGGGTAGTCTCAGAAGCATGCCCTAGTAACTAGTAAGCCTAAATATGTTCTTGATGGTGAAAATACACTGTCTCCTGAAATAGATCCCTACTTAAATTTTATTCAATTTTAGTCCTTAATTACAAAAGCCATGCGCATCTATCTAGTTCTTGGTGAGAGACTAAAAATTCACGGTTTTTGTTACATGTACTGAACTAATGATTAAAAACAAATAAAATCTAAATAAGCCTAAATAGTATCTATCCACTTTGCAAAAGAATGCTTAGTGAGTGTTCCACATATGAGCCAAAAGGAAACAACAACACTAGGTATATCATATGGGAACAGATGACTAAACTAGAAACAATTTCCTAATTCCATTTAATTCCTACATCTTTCATCCATACCAACCTAACACTAAATAATATATATATACACACACACACACACACACACACACACTATCCATTACACAAAACAGGACCCAAAGCCCAATTCATAAATAAAAAAATGAAAAAGAAAAGAGATTGATTGAATGATTTGTTGGGAGAAGAAGTGGTGGATGGCGGGGGGTTCAAACTAACCGGTGCAGATCCAATCGCCGATACGGGGGAGCCACTTGGAATCAGCGGGAGTTTTGGTATCGACGAGGAGGCGGGGTTGCTTGCATCGGTTGCAGAATGATCTGAACGCGTAGTTCCTGTTGTTGCAACTGCTGCACTCCCAATCCCCTTCTCTCCCTCCTTCTCCACCCATTTCACCTCCTTTCAACATACTCATTCTTCGCTACTTCCCCCCACTAACTCCACTCAACTACTACCCTCTGTCTCTGTGTTTTTCTCTCACAACAACACAGGAGAGGGGTTTTGATTTTGGGAGAGGAAGGAAGGAAGGAGAAGGGAAAATATATGCCAGTTTACTCGTGGAAAACAAAATTTACTTTGGTAACATTTATAAGTATGCATCACACCCAGTGGACCTCCATAATTGCCTTTATTAGATATTAGAATAGAAACCCAAAGTATAGTTTAATCACATTAATGCCAGAAAAAAAAATTTACGGGTTATATTATTCACACCACCTAATTACTATTGAGACCTCTGATTTTAATGCTAAGATCAAAATACCCCTTTTCCATATTTAAACCCTAGACATTTTTACAAGCACCCTACCCCTACTACCCTTAACCATCTCCGTCACACCCCCTTCCCTTCTTCGAGAGCCAACAAACCCCAATCTCACCTTTCTCTGGCTTGATTAGTTTTCGTCGTACGTCCTTCTTCCTTTTGATCTCGCATTTCTTCTCCGTTCCAATTTTTGTCATAGTTTTGTCTCTCATTAAGTCTAAGGTGAGCTCTTAATCTTTTTTTTTTTATGATTTGATGATATGACAAAAACTTATTTTCATTGAACATTTATACACAAACGGAAGATAAAACTATATATAATAATCACCTCAAATACTAATAGTACATTGAAGATAAAACTTAAGACTTCATGAAAATTAGGCAAACCTTAGCGAGTTACATTAAATCAATTAATGGTTGAAGATAGTGTGGGAATTTCTTTTATATAACAAACAAATAAAATACGAAAAGGTGCAAGCATTTGAATTTTCGGAAGGAGTAAACTATAGACCGACCCATGAGTACTCCTAACCAAAAATTCTAACTTTAAAAGAGTCTTATATATGAATGACAAACAAAATAAATTATGGGGACAAAAATGAAAAAGAAAAATATAAAGGACTAAATCCAAAAAGATCCCTACTTAAGAGTAATTTAGAGAGAAAATAACATTTTTTGTCATACTCAAAGTGATAATAAAAAACTTGAGAGAAATTGCGGTTTGTATGTAAGGTCATATATGAAGTGAAGGGCCAAGGGACAAAACCATAACCAAAAACCTTCGGTTGCAGTTGCATCATTGTCACTGTTGGCTATGCCACGCCACACTCAAAAACAAGGAAAACACGAGACAATGGCGCAAAACTTCGCACAAGTCTCCATTCACCCGGTTTCAGATAAAACATCAAGCCGTCTCATGACATGCATTTAATTTTTTTATAGTTTACGTACAAACATTATTTATATGTTTTATACCGTGGAACCAAAATGTATGAGCATAAGATGATAGTTATATTTGAGTGGCCCTCAATTATATCCAACAATAATAATGTGATTTTGTAACTAATGTGTATCATGGACAAAATATTACAGTCCTAAAGAAAGAAAAAGTACATGCAAAATATGGTTTTTTCCCTGTATATACCACTTTTCATCCATTATTTCTCAATATACACTACTTTTGTAAAAAAAATCTAAAAATACACTTTTTTTTACTCCAAGTGGGAAGTCTAGGTCTCCAAACCCGACTTCTCACTCTACAAATCTTTTTCTTTTACAAAAAAAAAATTTTAAGGCAGTTAGGAAGTTAGGAATTCACCACCCGTCGCACAGTTTTTATTTAATTTTTTAAATGATTATAATTTTTTATTTTTAAATTTTTTTTGGTTTAATAATTTTTAGTAGTATTAAAATTAGTAAATATTAATGTTAAAATAAATAAAAAAAGGGAAAAGTGATGAAAAAATAAATAGATTAAAAATAAAGTGGATATATAATGTTAAAATAAATATAAAAAGAGAAAAATGATTAAAAAATAAATTGATTAAAAATAAAGTGGATATATAATTATCATATCTCAGTTAAAACATTAAAACAAAAAAAATAACAATAATTAGATAGATAAATATAATAATGGAAACATAATAGAATAACAGCAAGTACAAATAATAGTAATTAGAGAGACAAACACAACAAACAGAACATTAAAAAATGAAACGTACTAACAATAACAATTAAAACATGTAAATAAGGAAACTAGTCATAATTTGACAGATGTTGTGTAACAGACATGTCTTCTTCCAGTAGTTGGATTATTAGTTTGTTAAAAATAACTAAAATTTCTATTGAATAGAAACGCTTCCAATAATTGGATTATGCTAACACCTTCAATACGTCTTCATCGTTTGCCAGTTATATTATTTCATATTCGATTAATTTTTCTGAATATTTTGAATGGCCTGGTTGTCGGAAAAACAATTGTCTAACCACCTGTGATTCGTGAATTCCATAAGGGGGAACCCCTAGGGGCGCAACTTGCTTGATTATATTCTTGAGTGTTTCAATGTTGCATCGAAAAGGAATTTGAAATCTTATTAGATTTGTTCCAGTAAAGGAGTAACCCAAAAAATTGTCTTGTTGTGGTATCTTCCACTTGCCGTTGTAATACAACATTGCATCATGAGTATGAGTGATAGTGGATCGAAGTAGGTTGAGTATAATATCGGGTGTTCTGCTGATGATACATAATAATTCTATAGGACCAACACACGAGTGTTTTTCATGGCACATTAACATTATGCAAACATCATCATCATTTTTCAGCTGCAGAGAATGAAAAAAATATTGCTGACCTGCATCGATGGATGTTTGTCGATAGTAGATTTCATGCACAGATTGGTCATTGGTTAGTTGAAGGGTGTTGTGCATTCTACTCTTTAGTGTTTGGAAAGAACACTCAGTAGAAACTCGCATTAGTATTGGAGTTGAACATTGAAAATAAACACCAATTTTGTTGTGTGTGATTGATCCATTTGGAAAAATGAATGCTAATATCGAGTTAGCAATGATTTGAGTGCTTGTTTCTCCCAAGAATGTCGTAATATGAAGATTGAATTTTGTTTGTGAGGGTATATTGTGTTGAAGTGTGTGGCTGTATTGATGGAATTTTGTTTATTTATAGACAACTAAATAATTGTCACGTTTATGTTATCGAATTATGATAAGGTTAGAATTGTGTATTTGGGTAGAAATTTGTCCAATATTCAATGTTGATTGAGACATGTCATTATTCCAACTTTTGCTTTTATCGATATAGTCAATAGTGTTGTCATTTTAGACTGTGATTTTAGCCTTGTACGTAGTGTACTAGTCCATCATTGATGTCATACATTGAATTTAAATTGGCAGTTGTCTATATTGGTAGTTGTCCATTATTTGGAATAGGTTTGTCAGGTATCCAATATTGATTGAGACATGTCATTATTCTAACTTTTGCTTTTATAGATATAGTTCATAGTGTTGTCATTTTAGACTATGATTTTAGCCTTGTACGCAGTGTACCAGTCCATTATTGATGTCATACATTGAATTTAAATTGGCAGTTGTCCATTATTTGGAATAGGTTTGTCAGGTATTCAATGTTGATTGAGACATGTCATTATTCTAACTTTTACTTTTATTGACATAATGCCTAACATGACCACTTAAACATTGTTTTAAGGATCTAAAACATGTTTTAATGATTTTTTGGCCATGTTTGAAGGGTGTTGTTGATGCAACTGTTAGACGATATATTTTTTTTGGGTTGTTTGACGTGAAAACTATGGAAAAAACTTGGAAGACATTTTTTGAATGTGTTGGAGAAATTTTTTAAAAAATGTCTAACATGACTACTTAAACATTGTTTTAAGGGTCGAAAACATGTTTTTTGGGCCATTTTTTGAGGGCGTTGATGAAACTGTTAGACAATATTTTTTTTTTGTTGTTTGACGTGAAAACTATGAAAAAAACTTGGAAGAAATTTTTTAAAAAATGCCTAACATGACCACTTAAATATTGTTTTGAGGGTCGAAAACATGTTTTTTTTATTTTTTGAGGGCGTTGTTGATGAAACTGTTAGACGATATATTTTCTTTTGGGTTGTTTGACATGAAAAATATGAAAAAAACTTGGAAGAAATTTTTTTAATGTCTTGGAGAAATTTTTAACAAAATGCCTAACATGACCACTTAAACATTGTTTTAAGGGTCGAAAACATGTTTTTTTGATTTTTTGCCCATGTTTGGAGAGAGTTGTTGATGAAATTGTTAGACGATATATTTTCTTTTGGATTATTTGACGTGAAAATTATGAAAAAAAATTGAAGACCACTTAAACATTGCATAACATGGCATGACCACTTGCACATAATTTTGAAACATACATCAAAAGGGTAGCTAAACAAAGTTTATCAGATTATCACAACAACTTATACTTTAATGTCCAAGACGATGACCAGTCCCACAAGGCAAAGAATGTCGATTACGTCACGAATTTCTACTCTCATGTATCACCAGTTCTTCGTCATGATGTTGTTGTTGTTTTGTCTCAGGGTTTTTATTTTGGGTTGCTACAGCTGAAGAACTTTGTCCTTACTCTCCAAACGAATAAGGTGCATCATCGAACTATTGCAAAGAAGCTAAATATGATGTCGTAGAACTTGGTGTATTTAAATCTACACCAAATAAATTGGTCATCCATTCATGGCTCGTTGCACTTACTGACTCGCGAGTCTGGCCAAAAGGTTAATGAATAGGTGATGGAGTAGAAAACATTGATTGAGGTGGTGGATCTGGAAATTGTGCTTCTTCAAAGGTTGTCCCTGCAACATTATGGGTAATTGTTGTGCGTGGATTATTTAGTTGTTGTCCAATTGACAAGAATAGAATAGTGTTTTGCCTATACCATTCCATATACTTCAGTGTATATGTCAATGGCCCTTCAACCGATTGTCCAGTTAAAAGATCATTGTGTTTGTTTTTCCAGAAATTAATCCACCCCGCATAATATTCCATCCAATCACTATAATGATTACCTCGCATGTCAATCTGGTGAAGTCGATCTACATTCATTGGATCAACAGGGATATCTTGATGTAAACCAAATTGTAGCTTGACCCGATTTGTTTGATGTCATTCCACAATTGAAAAACAAATAATTGCAGTGCATGCAGACCAAATGTCCATGTCTCTGTATGCATGTTTTGGTAGGTGTTCTTCAAATCCTCTTTATGGGACTCAACAAAACTGGAATATATGTAAACAATGCAACATTACTACTAAATTGTAATATGTGCATATTGATGGTGTTGTTCATGATAGTAACATACCTGATGACTTTCCATATGATCTATACGAGATCTATACCTGACCATGTCACCATGAGGTGTGCCTGTATGTTGTAATCTACCACCACTCCATCTGAAATGTAAAAATGAAATTAAGCCATTATTCATTAAAATGTTATAATGTGCTTCATTCAAATGAAAATATTTGATATCATTATTTGTAATAACCTTTTAGAGAGTGGATAAGTTGTTTCGGGTCGTAAGACTCTTGGTGCAATAAAAGACATGTGGTACCAAGCCCATGACTGCAATAGTATGGCACAACCACCCATAACTCTACCAACCTCCGATGATGCCCAACACAGTTCTCTGTACATGTTTGCTAAACAAGCAGAACCCCAACTATATCTTTTTATGTTGTTGAAATCACGTAATAGGTTCAAATACATTAGATGAACTTTATTTCCAGATTTATCTAGTATTAGAGCACCACCAATGATGTACATTATGTAAGCTCTACACATGCATTGTAGTTGGTGTATTGTTGGTTCTTCAGGTAATGGTGCTCTAAGTAACCATGTCAGCTTCACTGCAGCTCCTAATAACTCGTTGCATAAATCATTCCAATTTAAGAAGCTAGGTCTTGTCACAACACAACCATCAACCCTAATGCCTAGTGCAGTGCAACATCTTCCAGTGTGATTGTGCACTCACCCCATGGCAGGTGAAAGTTGTGTCTTTTAGGCCTCCATCGTTCAACCAATGTAGTAATTAATGCAGGATAAATTCTACACTGTTTGATTAGGGCAATATGTTGGAACCCGGTAGACGATAATAATAGTATAATTTGTGGTTGTGGTTCAGGTATTGTATGGTAATACAAACTGATTAAGTCGTTATTTGTGGTACGTGAACGGTGAACGTGTTGATGACGCAATAGAGGTATATGAGCCATGACAACAAGGTTTAATTCTAAAACAGTAATGAGTGATATAAAATTTGAAGTTGGGTGATGAAAATGTGAAGTTGACATACACCTTCTATCAATTTATAATATAAATTGCCTCGAGATCTGAAATCGCGTTTACACTTTGGTTCACGGTAAGGCCTCGAGATTCCAAAGCACATTAAGATAGTTGTCTTATTGTCATGCATCGAGATCTGAAACCACGTGAACCATGGACCTGTCATTCATGCTATATATAAAGGCATAATATCAGCACAACTTTTGCATAATTGCATCAAATAACATTGTGTGCAAAAAACAAAGAAAGTAAGCAAAATGAGTGTAGAGCCAATTTGTGTGTATGTTTATATAAATGGTGAGGTCATCCACAGTTCTAGTGGAAATGCAATTTTTAGAAGTGACAAGACAAAATCGATACTGTTGAATTCAACAATGACCCAGTCAGACATAATCAACAGTATACAGTCATCAATTACAGATTATGGTGTTACACTTATAGTTACTGCACTTTGATATCATTGTCCTCTATACCAATCCCATGGATGTGTTGAGTATATGGCAATTCAAATTATTGATGAAGAAGGTGTTTTGTGCATGTTCAATACATTTGAAAAAATGACGACTGTAATATGTATGGAACTTAGAGTTGATGTTCAAAACTCGTCATTACCTTCTCAAGTTAATGACCTAAACTGTGCGGAGATGGAGCACCACCTCGACAATTTCCTGAAATTAGAATGAACAATTTCATGTATTTTGTTTTTGTATTGCTTTTATCTTTTTGTTAGTCTTTAAAATGTCTTTGTCATTGTTTCATGCTTTTTAGCTGTTATTTTCAAATTACTATAATAATACGATCCTGAATGCATTGCGCATGCGTCACATTGTTCACTCACATGCACTGGGCTCCGTGATCGATGCGGTTCACAGTCTATGACGCTACAGACAGCCTATTGCTTGTGGTCTGTGCAGCATCACACGGTTCACTCACATGCATTGGCAATCATATCAATACGGATGTTAGTAATCCGTGGGCTCCGTGATCGATGCGGTCCACAGTCTATGAGGCTACAGATAGCTTGTTGCCTATGGTCTGCGCAACATCACACTATTCACTCACATGCACTGCCAACTGTATCAATGCGGATGTTAGTAACCTACGTGGGCTCTGTAATCGATGAGGTCCACAGTCTATGAGGCTACAGACAGCCTGTTGCTTGTGGTCTACGCAGTGACACACTGTTCACTCACATGCACTGCCAACTGTATCAATGCGGATGTTAGTAACCTACGTGGGCTCTATGATTGATGAGGTCCACAGTCTATAAGGCTACAGGCAGCCTGTTGCTTGTGGTCTACGCAACGACACACTGTTCACTCACATGCACTGCCAACCACATAAATGTGGATGCCAGTAATCCGCGTGGGCTCTGTGATCGATGCGGTCCACAGTCACAGTAAACCTAGACGTTCCCACCTAATTGTCCCACTTAACTATCCCACCTAACCGTCCAACCTAGATGTTCCCACCTAATCCTCTCACTTAACTGTCACACCTAACCCTCCAACCTAAATGTTCCTACCTAACCCTCCCACTTAACTGTCACACCTAACCCTCCAACCTAAATGTTCCTACCTAACCCTCCCACTTAACT
>CM023956.1:20928506-20948827 GCA_013407115.1 Glycine latifolia
CTTACACCTAACCCTCCAATCTAAACGTTCCTACCTAACCCTCCCACCTAACTTTTCGACCATATATATAATCTCACCAATTCACAATACATCACACACAACAACATACTCACAATACAAACCTCTATTCCTAACTCTCATAGCCTTCCCACTCACATCCCCAAAACACCACTCATGGCTCCAGGTAAAGAAATATCATTTATCATTCATCATCATGGTCAGATATTAGACGACCCAGTTCACGGATCAACGTACACATGTGCAAACCCAATATTTCTATACGTAAGTAGGTCTATTGCGTTAACACAACTTATTCAGAAAATTAGCCAACGTCTCCTTACTTGAGCAACTGAAATAGTTGTTCAGTTGTTATATTGTGTCCCTATTTCATTGTATCCTGCCGAAACACATTATATTTCAGCACAATTACACGACAATGATGATCTTAGAGGCGCCGTGGAAACACTTGTCCAAAATCCACAATTGGGTTTTGCCCAATTGTATGCTGTTACTGAGCTTATTCCTCAACCAGAACCACCTTCTTCACAGCCAGAACTATCGTTTCGACAACCATCGTCTTCACAACCATTACCGTACAATAACCTGGACCTCAACGATCCACTGTCTTCATACACAGACCTTGAAACACAAGACACCTTTGACGTTTACACTTCATACACACAACTACTATCCCAAAATGATTCTTTTTTTGATGTCCAACAAACCTCCTTTCACCAACAATACTATCATCCATCATAATATTTTACAACATCACCCCCATCACAACAACCACAAACACAAACATCAAACCCAAATGAAGATCTCATCACTAATGAAGATCCCATCATACGATTTCACGAAGAAAACATGGATGATTTTAGTGAGCATGAGGATCAAGAGTTGTTTGATCACAACAATGATCAAAGCGATGACGAGGGTTTTTCCGTACCAACGTCACCTCCGTTGCAACATCACTAACCAAGGTGTCCAGTGGAGTTGAACCTCGACCACCTACCACAATACATTGATCACCACCATTTCGTTCAACAATAAGACCGTGTGCAACCACCAACTCGTGCACTCGAGGTTGGCATGACCTTTGATGAAAAAGCACAATGTATTCGAGCAGTCAAAGAGTACAACGTCAGAAATCATTTTGACTACAAAATAATATATTCTAACTAGAAAAGGTTAAACATCGTGTGTAAATTACATGAGAATGGCTGCACATGGAGCTTAGACGCATGCAATTCAAAGAAGTGTAACAAATGGATTATCAAAAATATCAGAGGTCAGCACACTTGTGTCGCACCAATGCTCACACGGGATCATAGGAAACTTGACAAACACGTGATAGTGCAAATCATCCAACCCATTGTCAAAACGAACCCAACAGTCTCCATCAAAACGTTGATTGCAGAGATCAAAACGTTTATGAATTATACTTTGTCCTACAAAAAGACTTGGTTAGGAAAGCAAAGAGCATTGGAGATGATTCATGAAAATTGGGAACAATCATATGCCAATTTGCCAAAACTTTTGGGAGCTCTGCAATCTTGTATTCCTAGGACTATTGTCCCTGCTCAAACAGAATTCGTGTTTGAAGAGGGAGAAATGATACCTGGAAAAAAATGTTTAAACATGTCTTTTGGTCTTTCGGTCTGTGCATTAATGGGTTTGCACATTGCAAACCCATCGTACAAGTAGATGGTACATGGTTTTACGGGAAGTATACAGGCACATTACTGATAGCTACAGCACAAAACGATGCTAACCATATCTTCCCGATTGCCTACGCCATTGTAGAAGGGGAGACAACTTCAGCGTGGGAATTCTTCCTAAAGAATTTGAGAAGGCATGTTACTTCGCAAAGTTACATTTCTCTCATTTCATATAGGTACCCTGCTATTATAAGTGCCTACAACAACACAACTAACTTATGGGTTGGGGACACATCTCATTTCTTCTATCTGCGCCACATTGCACAAAATTTCCTTCGTGGTAACCCCAACTACAAACATCTGAAGAAATCACTCATGCGAGCTGATGAGAATATTTAATATTTTTTTCACTAAAATATATTTCATTTAAAATTTCATTACGTATTAAATTTATTGAATATTTACAGGGTACGCATACACCGAGAAAATGCACTGGCGGCATCTCGGGGATATCCGTGCGAACAAACCAAGTGCAGCTGAATGGCTTGATCGGCTACAAAAAAACATTGGGTACAATGCTTCGATGAGGGTCAACGTTGGGGACATATGACCACAAATTTGTCCTAGTCAGTTAATTCCATGTTCAAAAGCACAAGATATTTGCCAGTGTCATCGTTGGTTGAGGAGACGTATTTCAAGACCGCAAAGCTTTTTACAATTAGATGCCGACAAACCAAAGCAATGATTAACTTCGGCTCACAGTATTCTGAAGTCGTCTCTGAGGCAATAAATAGAAATCAACTGGAATCAAATATGCACATTGTTAATGAATTCAATAGACACAATCACACATTTTTTGTAACAGAGACCCAAGTCTCACTTGAAACATCTAGACCACCTGGAAGATTTAGGGTCATGTTACAATCCCAAAATTGTGATTGTGGTGAATATCAGGCTAAACATTTACCGTATTCTTACGTCATGACTGCCTGTATATTTGTCAATGTCGATCACATGAACTATGTGTCACTACTATTTACTTTGCAAAACATATTGCACATCTACGACAACTCATTTGGTTTACTGCCACACGAATCAATGTGGCAAGAATATGAAAGAGATTAGTGGGGTCCTGATCCAAGGGAAAAAAGAAGTGCAAAGGTCGTCCGGTATCAAATTGCATTCCCACCGAAATGGACGAAGAAATTGAACGAGATAACAGAAAAAATATGAAATTTGCCAATAACAATGACATAACATAACAAATTGTCCTAACATACCTTCATAATTTTTTCTTAGAGAAATATTATTTTGTATGTATTTTATTTGTCATTTTGTATGTTCCATTTTTTGTTGTTATTTTTTGTTGTTTTAATGTTTTAATTTCATCATATAATATAACTTATATGTGATAATTATATATCTATATTTTTAATCTATTTATTTTTTCATCACTTTTCCCTTTTTTTTTAATTTATTTTAACATTAATATTTACTAATTTTAATGCTACTAAAATTATTAAACCAAAAAAAAATTAAAATAAAAAATTATAATTATTTATAAAATTAAAAAAAATTGTACAGAAGTCGGGTGGTGAATTCCCGACTGCTTAACTGCCTTAAAATTTTATTTTTTTTAAAAAAAAGATTTGCACATTGAGAAGTCGGATTTGGAGATCCAAACTTTCCACTTTTAATAAAAAAGAGTGTATTTTGGAATTTTTTTACAAAAGTAGTATATATTGGAAAATAATGGATGAAAAGTGATGTATATAGGAAAAAAAACCTGCAAAATATTGTACTTATAAAAGAAAAATGTTGTGCAAGTACAAACGTGAGCATTAGATTGATAAGTATGGAATTTTTGTACTTACACAACACAACTCTAAAATATATTAGCTTCCAATTTTCACGTTTTCGATTCACATTTTGTGGTTATAACACAGCACCAAATACAAGGTTAATCCATTTAGGACCATAAGTCTATCACATATATAACACATGACTTGTGGCGTTAGCAATATATATTAATTATCAATCAAACTTATACTTGAAGACAAAAAGTTGTATAATATCGTTACTTATTCCTAGATTGTGATCACCTGATAATGTACGTATTGATGCGTATATATAGCAACTTGTTGAGGAATTAAGACTATTATGGGTAGAAAGTAGAAAGTAGAAACATGTACTATTCCGAAAACAAAATAACATTTCAAATGTGTTCGACTCTTCTTTATTGGATTATTAGTAATTAACATGCATAATTTATTAATTAAATTTATTTGACTTAATCAAAATTTTAAATAATTAAGAAAGAATTTAAAATAGATAAATCTTTTGCCTAAAAGAATTATTTAAATAATCAGTAGCAGAACCTCAAATCTTTGTCTGGATCTTCTAAGTTGCACCATTCTCCGGCAGCACAGTCATCCATTACGGTTACTTCTTGGATATTCATTTTTCATTCTTTATTTAATAACTATCATTCTTACAACATCAAAGAAGAATAATACTCTCTACTTGTCTCATTCTCCACACTCTCCTCAACCTTCAAAAAACCGTAGTAGTTTAAATCACCATGACACTAACTAAAAAACCAACGTAATGGCCTCATATTTTCAATTGAATGGAACACAAGGTTAAAGAAAAAGAACCCAACAAAAAGCACTACGTTGGTGCCGTGTGTTGGTGGTTAACAGTGTCCATCATTGCTGTCTCGTAGTAGGTGCTGGTGTGCTTTCTCTAATAACCAAGTTTGGGTTTGGTCACTCTAATTCACCTGAAGTCACTTCTCACCACCCCAACTGCGTTGTTCAGAAATATGCTTTAGCTCTTGAATTGGGCTTACAATTTTTTGACGTCCAGAAATGTAGTTGTTTCTCTTTTTTGGTATAGAACACTATATTCTCTACGTGAGACAATTTAATTCGAACCGGAAAGGACCACTATGGTCCAAATGTAATCTAATAACACATATACATATACTATGTAGAAAGGACTTTATATTATGTGGATGTAGCTGGTAAGCTGGAGAAAAAGAGGGTTTGGTGGAGACGGGATTCGGGGCTACGTGATGGGAGTGAAGAGAATTTGGATTTATTGAAAGGAATGTATGATGCTGGTGACCACATGAAATTTGGGTTCCCTTTGGCTTTCACTGCAACCATGTTGTCTTGGGCGATTCTTGAATATGGAGATCGCATGGATGCGGTGAAGCAGCTACACTATGCACTTGACTCGCTGAAGTGGATCATGGATTATCTTGTTAATGCACACCCTTTTCCAGAAGTGCTCTACATTCAGGTCAATTATTTGCTTCAACTTTGTGCTATGCTACTGCTTTCAGTTTAATTTTTGAGAATTAATAGCTCTTTTCTTTATTAAAAGAAGCTCTTAGGATCCAATTGCTAGATAGGAGACTTTATTCTCGTGTTGGAAGTCTTGAGCTTTGCAATTTCAATGACTAGTTTTGTGGTGTGATTCTTGTAAAATTCGTATCAATTGATATCAGAGCTTTTTACTATGTCTTAGTTGCAGACAAGCGGTTTTATAAGGTTTTGAGCTTTCCAATAATAATGCCTAGTTTTATGGTTTGATTCTTCTAAGGTTCTTATCAATTGGTATCAGAACTTTTTACCATGTCTCTCAGTTATAAACGAGCGGCATACATGGCGACACTGCCACTGGCAATCACTATGACTAGCAAGTGAAAGGGCAAACCCACGTGGATGCGGGGATGCTAATTGTGATGGAATATTAGGATCTAATTTTAAGATATGCAACTTTGAGTTTCACACAAGAAGTATGAAATTTTATTGCGGCTTTATAACTTGTGCTCTCCAAATATCATTGATAGGTTTTGTATCATGGTTTTCCCAAGTTTTCTTATTACACAATAAAAGGAAATAAACTAAACCAGATATAAATTTGTTGTTCTTGCCATTTTTTCTCTGTTAGCTGAATCAAACACGCATTTGTTTTCTTGAATGAAGGTGGGGGATCCTGAGTTAGATCAAAATTGCTGGGAAAGGCCTGAAGATATGAAAGAAAAAAGACCACTCACTCAAGTTAACTCATCTTTTCCAGGAACAGAAGTTGTGGCAGAAACTGCAGCTGCATTGGCCTCAGCATCTCTTGTTTTTAATGAGATCGATTTCGCTTACTCTAGGATTCTCCTACGACATGCTCAACAGCTGTTTATTTTTGCCGATACATATAGAGTTTCCTACAGTGTCAGCATCCCTCAAGTGGGGAAATACTATTACTCATCTGGTTTTGGGGATGAACTCTTATGGGCAGGTACCTGGTTCTATCATGCAACTAAGGATCCATCGATTCATATCTAAATTATGTGACAGAGCAGAATGAGAAAGCATTTGGAAATTTAGGAATTCTATCCTGGTTTAGTTGGGATGATAAACATGCTGCAACTCAGGTACCAAGTATGATGCAGTGTCTTATTATGAGTAAATAGCTTATGTATTGATTTTTACAGTCATGGTGCACTACTGTCATCAAATAAAAAACTGTTATATATGGTAAGTTTGTTTAGTTTTATAATAGTTACTTTAAAGTCATATTTAACATAATTTCTAATTTATTGATTATGTACAACTTTTTACACTAATGGTGTACACAGAAATTAAACCCTTTTTTTTAACCTTTCCATGGTAGCTCTTGAATGAATTAGGCATAATATTTTTTTGAGGTAGATCTTCTCTTCATGCATTTTGTGATGTTGAACTATGTTCTTTTGTCCAGAGTGAATTTCTTTGGTGCAAGTAACATCCCGGATGCGGAGAATCTCGACCTTCAGATGTACAGAGAAACTGCTGAAATCCTCATGTACAAGCTTCTACCTGATTCACCAACAGCCACCACCAAACGAACTGAAAGTAGGATTGATTTCTTCCCTCTAGCTAGTATTTGCATAACCTGTGTCTGTCTATTCTTTTTCATTAATTCAAGCAAAACGGTAGCTAGCATTTTAAGTTAATAATGCTAAAGATGATAAAAAAAGATATCAAATATTAATATCTCTTTGGATGAACAAACTATCATTATGTAACAGGTGGGCTAATATGGGTGGTACCATGGAACTCTGTGTTGGGAATTGTTCCTCATTCAATGCTTAGCTCGAGTCTCAAGGCATTGAAACTTTCAACCTTAAGTGCAAGGCTCAAGACTCAAAGGTCACATCCTTTGAGTGGCTCAATATCTCTCCACCTCTCTTCCCTTATAAGTTTACTGAGTGTAAGTTTTTGAGAGGTTAGAAAAATCAGAAAGAAAAATCTGAAAGAGATTTTTTAAGTGAGAATACTTCTAGAGAAACCTCTTTAGAGAAATTTGAATACCACCATACTTGGTGAGTTTGATTCTTGTAATCCATTATTTTATAGTGGAAGCTTGATTCTAGATCAGTGTCCCATGAGTTTTTACTTCTTCACATTAAGGAAAATTTTCTCACGTTAAACAAATTGATTGTGTTCTTGTCTATCTCTCTCCTCTCGCATTTTATTATTTCGCTTCCACATATCGTTTTTGAGGATTTGACTATAACCCAACACTTTGCAACATTCAAGGGCTTCTACATTCTTAGCTATTCTTTATAGCGACTACATGCTGACATCTCAAACTGAAACACTATAATGTAGTGAGAAATTGTATAAGCCAGTAGATCTTCACAAATTTGTCATTTCTCAGGTAAGCATGCATGCACGTCTTACAAAATGATATGAACATTTTTCATCCTTATAATCATCACTGTGTTTAACTTCAAAATTTCATGGTCATTCAAAATTTATACATTTGTATATACTAAGGGGGTCTAATTCACTTGGTTAAGTAGTCGTGTGTGTAAGTTGTTGTAAATCTGATGCTTATCTTTGATTCCTATAAACAAATAAAAAATATAGTTTCATATTGGGTGCTTCATAACGCAGTTATGTGATTATGTAGTGCATTTATGCTTGAACAATTTCATGCGGATTATGTTTTAGGTGAAAATCCTATGAAGATGAGTTATCTTGTGGGATATGGAACTCAATACCCCAAATATATACTTCACATAGAGTCTTCCATTCCAGTTAATGCTACAGCTGGTTGCAAAGATGGATTCAAGTGGTTTGAGTCACCTCACCCTAATCCAAATGTAGCATTTGGAGCACTAGTGGGTGGTCCTTTCTTTAATGAGACATATAATGATTTCAGGAACAAGTCAATGCAGTCTGAACCAACCACTTATATATAGTGGTGCCCTCTTGGTTGCTCTCTTAGCTGGCTTGGTTGCTAGTTCCTCCGTAGCATGGTCCTTCTAGAATTTATATGTATGATCCAATTTTGTTGTGGCATATGTAAATGCCCCTCCTAATGTATATTAACTTCCCAGATAGCAGTAGTTTAATTTGGAAAAAACCCTTCCAAAAGTTTTTTGCTTTTTTTTGTATCAAAGCCTACAAGCTTCATAACGAGGTTCTCTTCTACTTAGTTTGTTCAGAGAAGCAACCGATTGTGTTATGTATAGAGAGCTTCTAGATTCCGTTTCTTAAAATCATTGCAAATAAATTGTTTTCGTTTGGAACATTTCTTGATCTTGCTTCAATTATGACCAATAATGAAGCAACCAGACGTGCTTCTTTTAAAGTGACATGATTAAAAAAAAGCTACTGTAATTTAAATTGTTAATGAGAAAATTAATCATTGTTATTTCAAAACATTCATAGTTTATTAAAGCATGTATATGTAATTTTTATTTAAATTGTGTATTCTAATGTATTTTATAATAATATATTGAATATATTGATTGTCTCTACTTAACTTGTTATTGATTTACATGCAGTTTTATTTGTTGTTTGATACTTACGTATCCAGTTAAGAAAACTTGAAGATCCCACCTTGTCCAGAAATATGGTCAATTAAGTGGATAGAAGTGGGGGTAACATTTTTCTTATAAATTATTTTTGTAAGATTAAATTAAATCCAAATTCTTATTTTAAGAAAAAAATTGAAATTTAAATAAATATATAAGTCTTTGGTTAAATAGACTCTGGTTGGTTCATGAAATAATTATTAAATTTTATAAAATATCTCTTTTAAAATAGTTAATAAATGGGTTGTTCTGCATATTACATATCAGTTTGTGAAAGAAAATAAATTTCACTTTTATTTAAGTTATTACCAGTTAACTCAGATTTAATAAATAAAATATTTTAATGTCAAATTCAATGCTTAATATTTTGTCAACCAGTAAATATTTGAATCTTAGTTCATTATTTGTTTTCATTCTTTCATTATGTTATATCTAAATCCTATTGATAATTTAATGCTTAATATAAAAATATTATTTTTATTCAAAAAATAAGTTATATATTGATAATGTAAAATAATTTTATATTATTATTTATGAATAATTCAAATAAATAACAACAAAAATTAAAATCACCCAAAAAGACTAACAACTAAACCAAACTGATATTTTTTTAATATATTTAGATAATTTTATGCTCAAATCATTTGGTTAAATTCAATTTTTTTTTAATTCTTAGTGGCTCTATACACTCAAACCAAATACTAAAACACAAACTGAATACTAAAATTATGTAAAAGGATAAGACTACTAAAACACGTACATGAGTGTTGTACAGAGCCACTAACAAATAAAAAACAACACAACTTTATAGTCATATATATGCAATTTGATTAAATTTGGATGGTTTCCAAAAACATAAATTACAAACTGAAATGAATGGATAAATATGAGCACAAAATTATCAAAACAAATCTAAAATAATAAGGGTTTGATTTAATTTTGAGTTTTTTTGGTGGATTTCGATTTTTATTTTAGATAGATATTAATTTAGACATCTCTAGATAATAATATAAAATCATTTTACATTATCAATATAAAACCTATTTTTCAATAAAATTGATATTTTTATATTAAGCTTTAAATTATCAATAAGATTTAGATATAACCGAATGAAACACATGGTACACCAAGATTTAAATATCTACTAGAAGAACAAACACTACTTTCGTTGGCACAAATATTTATAGAAATAGTTATATTGGTTTATTTTATTTAATAATATCATAAATTTAAATTTTATTCCAAAAATATCTATAAAAATTTTTAGTTTAAGTGATAATTAGATATAATAACACTACTCATAAATGAGTGAATATGCTTACCAGTATATTGTTAAGAATTCAACAAATGTATTCACTTCCGTGGAAACGAGTTATATCCTAATAGAGCGTCTTGCACGAAAAGTAACAATGAACGGCTGAGCTAGTTTTTAAAACAAAAATTAATTGAATAATTAAAAAAACTCCCGGTTGGGATTTTACACAGTATGCGCTTTTGACGAAAATCTCTTACTTTGAGTATTTTCCTTTTTAAAAAAATACTGATAATCTTCTTCTTATACAAAGAAACAAAGATATTATTTTTTAATTTAAATGCTTATTTTTAACTTTTTAATAACAGTAATGCACAAAACTGATAATAAAAAATGTGTTAAAGAAAAAAAGTATCGTTACCCTTCTTCCAGATCCACAGGGAATATTCTCAATTTCTTTGCACAACCAACTTCTGCATCAATTTTTAACTTGAAGAAAGGAGGAAAAACAAAAAAAAATAAAAAATAAAAAGGCATAGGGGAAAGTGGCAAAAGGTAGGGACAATGAATAAAGCAACTGCTGCTTATCTGAGAAATGGGTTTTCGCTGCCTTTCTTTTCTTTTTCTTCGAAAGAAAGAGAAAGAAAAAGATATGCGCACCGCACACACCAGGCGTGTGCCGTAAGACCTTGATCCAACGCATCATCGTCTTCTTCTTCTTCTTCTTCTTCTTCTTCTTCCTTCAACTCGCTTTTTATCCAACCAGGTTCTCTTTCTCTCTCTCTCTCTCTCTCTCTCTCTCTCTCTCTCCTATTTCATTATGTGTTTCTCTTTTACTATATTCCTCTTACGATTCTCTTTCTTTGTCTCTTCCTTTTGTTATTTCGTTATCTAAAGCCTGCCAGTCTTTTATCTTTTCCTTCGTTTTGGCTGCTTTTCAGTTTCCTCTTTTCCTATTCGACTCTGGGTTTCGCTTCAATTTCGATTTCCCTCGCTTCTTCTCCCAGATCAGTTTAAAATGTTAATTAAAAAAAATAGATAAAATTGGGGGAATCTCATTTGTTACTTTTCCCAGCCGTGATGTTTTCTAGAGTTGTTTTAGCTCATTTTCTCGTGATAACCGTTTGATGCATTGCTCTGATCTTGAAATGGTAGATGCAATTGCCTTAAACATGAGGGTTTTTCTTGTTACTTAACAAAAAAAAAAGAAAATAAGAGAAAAGAATAACTGTTGCAGAAAACAAAAGTTGTTCTAGATGGCAATAGCTTACAAGAATTAGAATGTAAAGGAATTAATTTTATTTGTGTTTTTCTCGGTTGCCTTGTATTTGCAAACACATTTTTTTGGGTATATTATCGTGTATGTATTATCATTAAGTAGTAGGTAGTTTTTCTTGTCAATAGTCCTTGCAGGATAATGACTCAGCATAGCTTGGACCAATTCTATAGTATGTTCTGTGACGTGAAGTTGTTTTCAAGTGCTAGCTAGATTAGGTTTGATTAGAAGTTCAGGTGCTTGGTTGCATGAGATTTGAAATCTAGGGAACATGAACTATGCCGTGCCATTTGTCTAATATTGGTGCAGTAGTTCTCTAGTCTTAGTATAGGTGGATGTTATAAACTTCCTAGTTTCTGGTTTGAAAAAGATGCAGGACGTGAAAATATATGTGATGTACATATTATTGTTTATAAAAGACATAATGTTTGGGTTTATACATAGCTGCTATAGTATTTTTGTATAGTGGCATTTCTTGAATCCATTATAGCGAACCTGTATGCTATTGTGGCCACTATAGGTGTTGTGGTTGTGCAAGCATCCTGCATCCTCTTGTCTTCTCTAACAAGTCTCCAGCCAATTGAACTTTTGAGTTAATATTATATCAACCTTTGTGCATTTTATTTTTATTTGCTTACAACTTAATTTTTTATACATATATAATCCATACATATCATATATTTGTATCACTATGTAATTTTTGCTATTTGCCTGCGACGCCATTTGCTATATAATATAGCGGATTATTAGCTTTCCACCATTTTCTGCAATCTGCCATTGATAAATTGTATAACTTCGTGGATGTATTTAAGATTTATGGTATGAGTTTGAAAAGCGGAAAACTATTTTAGATAAGATTAAAATGTAGACGAATTTCCTTACGAAGTGTGCTTTCATTTTAGTTTTACATCAATACTTGGCATCTGCTTGCTGCCTTACTTCTGCATCCTTTTAGAGTCAGTTCTGATATTGATTCTTACAATTGACGCCCTGTTTAAGATGCCTTATATCTCTTTGTTTTACTCTTAGATGAAGTTTTACCTTATATTTCTAGTTACAATGGGTTGTTAAGGATTTTCATATTTTGAAATCTGAGGCTTATATCTCTATCATAATGGACATGTTTTATGATTACATTTTTACAACTTGACTTTGTTATTGTTTTCTCACATTTCTATTCAACATTGGACAGGACATGGCAGCAGATGAAGATATGTCAGCTTTGAAGTCTAAGCTGAGTCAATCAAATGAAACTTGGAAGCAGGAGATGGAAAGAAGCCAATCTCAAGTGGATGTATTGCAGGCAAGGATAATGGAGGTAAAGGCACAAATACAAGGCTCAGAGGAAGATGCGAAAAAGGAGTTAGAGGTTCTATGGCGAAGAGTCAAGACTACCTCTACCCTGTTGACCTACTTAAAATCAAAAGCTAGAATCATGGCTGTTCCTCATCTAGCCCATACATCTTGTGGCATAAAAAAGTTAGATGGGCTAGGGCATGTTGACAAAGATGGGATTCCATTATCAGGTTGGTCTAGAAATGTTGATCTTTCTTCATTTGATGATCCAGATGAAGAATCTTGGATAGGAATTAACCGTCGGCATGGTTCGTTAGACGAACAAGATGCAGTTTATATAGGTGAGATACTCAAGTCTGTTCAGATGGTCACGGATGTGATGGAAGCCCTTGTCAAAAGGGTTTTATTGGCAGAATCTGAAACTACTATTGAGAAGGAAAAAGTGATTTTAGGTCAGGAAGAAATTATGCGAAAGTCTGCTCAGTTAGAGAATATGTCCATGAAATTAGAGGAGATGGAGCGTTTTGCTTTGGGTACAAATGGTATTTTGAATGACATGCGGCAAAGAGTTGCAGATTTGGTGGAAGAAACAACTAGACAGAGACAGCGTGCTGCTGAAAATGAAGAAGAGCTTTCTAGAGTGAAACGGGAATTTGAGTCTCTAAAGTCATATGTTAGTAGTCTAATCACAGTTAGAGAAACCTTACTTTCTTCAGAGAAGCAATTCCAAACTATTGAGAAGCTGTTTGAACGGTAAACATATATTGTTATGCAATTGCTTCTGTTAAATGTCTTGATAATTATCTAGTGTTTGGCCTGCATCAAAGTGTTTGACATAGATGCAATGGCATGCTTCCTGCTTTTTTTTATGCTTAAATATAATTTTCTCTGGTATATATATTCTTGATGGCATGCCCTTGGGTGATTTTACTTACACTAGTGTTTCACTGTGTGAAATAACTATCCTTTTTTGACACGTCAGGGTAAGGGATCCTCCACTTCATGTCAGGAGCACAGCTCATGTTATTCTAAAATAATTTAAAATTATTTTTAATTGTCATTTAAGAAAGCTAACTTGATTCTCAGTTGTAGATAACCAACAACCATAGTGCTTCTTCTCTAATGGGTTATAGGGCCCGTTTGTTTAAAATTTAAAGAAGTGATTTTTTAAGAAGCAAATAGGATTTGCTTCTTAAAAAAGCATAAAACTGTGTTTTTTAAAGCAAAAGCAGTTTAAACAAAGTAACAAATACACTAGAAAGTAGAAAAGTGCTTATTTTATTAAAAAAAAAAAAAACACTTTTTTTAACTAATAAGTTTAAACAAACAGACCCATAACCTTCCCCCACCCACTGAGGTTTTGT
Source organism: Glycine latifolia (assembly GCA_013407115.1). Lineage (NCBI taxonomy): Eukaryota > Viridiplantae > Streptophyta > Magnoliopsida > Fabales > Fabaceae > Glycine > Glycine latifolia. The sequence goes on from CM023956.1 coordinate 20,942,227, forward strand.
TCCTTTACCACCTTCTAATTGAGTAACTCTTAGAATAGGCTTAGGGCCTAACTCAACCCACAAAACCGGCTTGTAAGGTAATGATTGCTCAAGCTTTATAAGCTCTATTTAAGCCACATCTCTAGTCAATTGGGACTAAACCACCACTCTTAAGGCTGGCAAATAAAGCAGCCCCAAAGAGGCCGCCACTAAGGCGGGCTAGGGCTGGCTGCAATTAAGGTAGCTTTCCAACACTCCCCGTCATGCCTAGGGCAACAGGCCTGGAGTGTGGCAAATGTAAGTGGCCCAACAATGGATGTTGGGGAGGTTCTTATACCATCTTTGGATTCGGGCTTAGGGCCTAATTGGCTAACTCAACACAAAATCGACTTGTAAGGTGAGGATTGTCTAAGCTTTATAAGCTCAATTGAAGCCATATCTCTAGATGTGGGACTAAACCACCACCCTTAAGGCTGCAATTAAGGCAACCACAAAGAGGCCACAACTAAGGCGGGATAGGGGTGACCACATTTAAGGCGACTTTAAAACAGTAACTCCCATTCAATTTGTCCAGGTTGCTTACTTAAATTAGTAATTTGTACAAGTACAACAGAGGTCATCCTAAAGTCCTAAAGACCTAAGAGTTACTTGTTTTATAAGTTAAAATATCACCTTATTGGAAGTTCACATGTTTATTATGTCTGTTGATATGCCTGTTCTATTGTGTTTGTCAATTTGGATATATAGTTTTAGTATGTAGTTTTCCTGCCACTCTCCACTGTGGCAAGCTGAAAATATGGATTTTTTATTTTTCTTTGGGTGAATACAGATTAATTTGGACAGTTTTTGTATGATTGACATCAGCTACTAGTACTACTACATAAAATTTATATATATTTTTAATCACCATAAATGCTGGTTTTGTGGATGATATTTGATTATGAAGTATCTCTCCTTGTTCAGGCTACCGTCTCTCATTCTTTAGAACTTAGATAATGTAGTAAAATATCTTTGATATTATTAGGATAGATAAATATCCCATTGTATATTTGATATTTATTTACCTACTTTCCTTTTTATATTTCCCTTTTTCGTTTAGGTTAGTCATTGACCCTATAAAAGGGTGATTAGAGCTTTTAGTAAAAATTCATAGAAATATTAAAGTTCTTTTTCTTTTCAAGTGATAATTATATTTGTCAAATGTCCTTATATTTGTTGGTTTTTTCTTGGGGTGGGACAGATACCCATTAGTTAGTTAGGAGATTGGAATTAGTTAGTTAGTTATGAGTTGCCTGTAAATAAGAAGGGTTGAGAGGGAGAATTGTTGTCTTTGGATTTGGGAAATCTTTGGTAGAGAAACTAGGTCTCTTGAATACTTGGAGAGTAACTGGTTTCCATCAATAATCTGATCTAGTTCTTATCAGGTTGTGTACCAAGTACCAACGGAGGCAGGCTATAGGCACACAAAAGACTAAAAAAAACTTTTTGAAAATGGAGTGGTATAACTGTTATTACCAAGTCAATTGAAGCAAGAGTTTTAGGTCCAAAATTATGTTAATACACCATGATAACTTGGGTAGGATGGAATGTTCTGTGTGTTGTGTGTCCCTCCCTATTCATATATGCTTGTGTAACACATAGGTATTAACATCTGCGCATTTCTTGCTAATGGGGTTTAATATTTAATTTTAATTCTCATGCAGTAGGTTTATTTATTTCTTTTTTAAAACTAAAGATGTATTTGTCTTGAGCAGGTTAGTTGGAAAGACTACCCAATTGGAGGGTGAGAAAATGCAAAAAGAGGCTGAAGTTCAGAAACTTATGGAAGAGAATGTGAGGTTGAGTGCTCTGCTTGACAAGAAAGAGGCTCAACTTCTAGCATTGAATGAACAATGTAAAATGATGGCCTTGAGCTCTTCAAACATGTAAATGCCATTGCACTCTACAGATTGCTTGCTTAGACTCTTCCTTGCTGACAGCTGGAGTCTTCACAGTGAAGCTTTACTGGATTAAGAAGCATCCATGGAAGGCTCCAAAAACATCATCATTGCCTTTATCTTATTTTCTGATTGTCATTTTAATGCCTCTTTCAAGATTGAACACGGGAAATAATTTTCCTTAGAATGTAAACTTGGCGTGCTCTTTAATGAGAAAAACAAGATGTGTCTCTTCGCTGTACATGTTGCAAACCAGAGACCGAATCATCAAACCCCACACCTATATATATATATATATATATATATATATATATATATATACATACATACATATGTATAGCCATCAATTGTTTTGAGACCAGCAAAAGATTTCTCTTGTTCTATACTGGGAAATTCTTAGGATCCCTCGTAACAAAAGAAATAGTTTGCTATGTTTCAGAATAGCGTTAAAATTATAGTAAGAGATATCAATGGCTCACAAGACTGAGATGATATAGATTCAACGGTATGAAGAGGTTTCTCTTGTTTTGAGAACACCCCAGAATTTCTCATTCTATTGAATGTGTATCACCTTAGCGTGGGTCATGCCTTTTGCTTTTGTGAACATTTTGATGCTATCCGTAGTGCCACTGACATATTTTATGATAATATAGAAGTTTTCTCGCTCCAGGATCACTTAAAATTTCTCTTACTAGCTTGAAGGGAATGTGTTCATCTGGTCAGAAACACAACATAAACCGTAGTGTCACTAAAATTTAACACATTCTTTCGTTTGTGGCATATTCCCACAAGGGTAATTGAACTGTGTACATAAAGTACTTTACATTGCAAGAATTTATACATAACTGATGTTGAGTTGGTGACATGATTGAGAGGTGTTGATTGGTATAACAAGATTGCAATGAGGGCCTCATATGAAAAGATATTTGTGCGACCTTATTGCCTACCGGTTTTTGTCTTGTGTAGGATTTTGGACGGCAGGAGTAACATGGCATCACGTGTTTGTTCTTTGATAGAAGCAAAAACCTGCTACTAATTGGCCATGGTTGTGTCTGTTATTGACAATGAGGACCAATCTTGTGTGTACCGTTTTTTGTTAGTGACAGCACCCTCTCTCTAGTTGCTGGATTTGTTTCCAAGGTCGCTTTTGCTGCTTGTTTGAACATTGAAAAATGGCATTTAATTTTGGTCGTTATTTTGATCCAATTTGAAGAGACTTTGCTACCCAAAAGAGCTTGCAATCCCAACGATGCAGTGGTGTATGTTCTTGTAGATATCTATGGATCTGTGCGCATGAAATACAGAAGGAGTGAAAGGAACAAAGATGAGCCAAGTTGCAACCATCTTGGGTCTTGGAACATTATTAGAAAAGTTATTCCTTACATCTCATATTATGTTCCTTTTCATGTATTACATATTAAAAAGTTACTATTTAAAAAGTTATAGTAAAAAAATGACTTTTATTCCCTATAAAAATACCTTTTTATTGATAAAGTTAAAAGTTTCAAGTATTTAGGTGAAATATTAATGAATAAAGATATTGTGAAAACAGTTGATGTTTTCTTAATCTTTTAAAGTGATAAGTTCTTTGTAATGAAATATTCAAAGAGACATGACGATATGAAAAGAATATGTTCTTTTAAGGTTGAGATAGGTATTAGTGGTTCTTATTTTAGATGCTATTGGTTTTTCTTGGTGGTCCTTGTGGAGGTTGAAAATGTACTTGTTTGATATATATTCTAGTCTTTTAGTGACACCACATGTAGGTGATGTTATAGTCATTAATGTGAATTCAAACTCACAAGTTAATGAAGTTTATCTCGGATTAGAATTGGATTAAATTGAACAAATTTAATAGACATATTAAATGAATTGAAGTAATTCGATCAATTTCATCTAAGTTTAAGTTTGATTGATGCAATTGACTGGTATTAGGAATAAAATGGTATTTCTTCTAGATTCATATATGAGTAAAAATAACTAATTTTATACTAATTAAGAAAGTTAATTGATATCATTTAATTTTTCTAATCTCAAATAAAAAATAAGATTATTTTTAAAATTTCATTCATTGAAACTTGCAATCATAAATAAAAAAATTCATTAATAATAGAATTAGAATTAAATAAAAAAAATGTTTTAGAAATGATAACAATAAATAGAGTATAATTAGTTAAATTTGTTTATATTTAAGTACAACAAACAAGATCATTTTTTTCTTATGAGTTAAGAGAGAATATAACACAACAAAATGATATATTTAAAATCCTTAATTAATTTTCTTAACTCATCCTCGCTGTTAGGAGTGTAAGCAAATTCAAGTCAACCTATGTATCCACTTGACTCAACTTAAAAGCTATTTGTGAGGGTTGGTTAGGATTGATAGTGTAGTTCAAGATGACCAACTCATCCTTGTTTGATTTGAGCATCGGATTCCAGAGTTTTGATTCTAATGAACCCAAACCAAAGCATAATATAATAAGAGTGTTGTTAATTAGTATTCTTAGTACATTAGTTAAGGAATTAAAATAAAAAATATTTATTATAAAAATTACAAGAGAATGTAAAAAAAATAAAGAACAATATAATTTTATACATCTCAAATAAAAACTTTTTTCTTTTCATTAATCCATATCTTAAAAACACTACTCAGAATCTAATAATAATATGAAGTTTCAGACTATCAATATTTCATTTCACTATTTTGGTTGCAAATGTGGCAAGGTTGATGGTTAGGGCAGCGTGGCTAGGTAGGAGTAGTAAACAGTGTGGGTGGTAGACATGGTTGGTAGTGTGGATAAGGTTGCCGACGACAATAAGACAAGTGGCAAAAATGGTGCAACCAACAATCTCGATGATGGCAGCTTAGATGGGAGGCAAATAGGTGTTTTTGAATTTTAAAAGCAACTTCAATGATTTGCAGGGACTTTTGGTTAGGGGGTGCAAATTCCAACATTGGAGATTTTATCAAGTTTGAGTGTGAGGGAAAAAAGCAAGTGGTTTTGATAAGAGACTCCCTCGGACGTTTGAATTTGGGTTCATTGATTTGGTGTTGAACGAAACAGGGTGGTGAAATTTGTGACACTGTTAATAAGATAATATTGCTATTGAGATGGTTTAAAATGAAGGGGATAGGTTGGGTAGTTGCATTTTTTTTTTATACCTTTTTTTCATTTTTAAAATGTTTCCAAAAATATTTTATTTTATTTTATGATTAGATCATTGTGTTAGAATCAAAAACATGAAAGATGCTTAACCTTTCAAAATCTCATAATTTTGATTATAATAAAGATTTATTGAATTATGCAGGAGTAACATGTGTCCAATAAATTTATAGGTATAGCCATTCTTATCTTAGATGCCAAAAAGAATTTTAATTGAACAACATTCAAAGCCCACTTATGATGTGAATCAATATTTGACAAATACACATTGCGTCCAATATGAAGTTAACAAAGTTGTATCCATAGATTTATTGGAAACTCGACGTCTAACACGTTGGTTGCTTTCGTCCAACCTTGGCTAAGAAAATTCACACTTTATCTATATTTACACTTAAGTTCTCTTCATCCATAAGATGCTTATAAGAAGATGCTCTCGACTCTGACCTATGATGATTCACCAATAAGTTTTATCAATTTTATGTTTCCTCTAGTTTTATGAATTGCCTTAATATTTGAATTTCTAGTATCTGTTATAAGGCAGGATAAGCATAACCTTGAAATGATTCAAGTCATTTTCGTATAAGTGGTAAAGATAAAGTGAACGTTGTTCATGAAAAGAACAATAAATTTTGTTTCTCTCTTCACCAAAAATGAACATGTCAAAAGCAACATGTGTTATATCTCTAAACGGGAAAATCTCAAGAGTTCACCTCTCACAATAGTCCCCTATCATGAAGCCTATATATTCCAAGATTGAAGCCTTAAAGAACGCTTATATATATTGAAGTAAAAACTCTTATACAAATAATAACATAGTGACTTTCAATTATGTTTTTTTTTTATATACAAGGATTAAACCTAAAATCTTACTTAAGAGTTTCAAGCTTAATTTTACTCTGACAAAGATAATATTAGTAAATAATATATAATTTCAATACATTTCAAAAGTTCCTAAACTTATATATTTTATATCACTTAATTTTATCAAATATAAATCGAAACACTAATAACATTACATTTATTGCAAAGTAAAAGTACATTTTCTATAAATAAATAAAAGACTAAGTAGCAATCACTATTAAACAAAATAGAGAATTGGAAAAAAAATTAAAGTATAGAAATATCTTCAAAAATTTAACAGATATATTTTAAAAAAAATCATCTAAAAGCATATAATAATAATAATAATAATAATAATAATAATAATAATAATGTAATATTATAAGTATTTGTATTATGTGATATTATTTTAACTATACATAATGTTTTTTAAAAAAACTTACTTTGAAACTAATGCACAATCTCTTAGCCAAAGGATACCTTGATTCACCAAACTAATAGAAAAGTATTTTGTGAGAATCAGATACTAGAAATCAATTTTAATGCCTATGTGTTTCTGCAACAAAAAAAATTGATATTAAACATAATGTTGTGATTTACATTAAGTAAAATTAATATAAAAGTATAATTTTTCTAGAACTCTTGATATGTATTAAAATTATAAATAATATATATATATAT
>CM023956.1:20948927-20987785 GCA_013407115.1 Glycine latifolia
TAATGTGCATTTACTATTAGAAAATTGATGAAAAAATATTAACATGACAATAATCTGGTAGTGATAAAATATAATACAAGGAGTTAAAATATTAAATTCTAAATTAGAGGATGCAATATTTTTTAATCAAATGACAAAGAACTAAATATTAATTTTAAAAAATAATATTCACGGGCCTTCATTCAAATTAAAAGAAGTAAGATAAGATAAAGTGGACACACTATATATATGAATCAACAATTATTCTTCTTTAATTGTGTGAGAGAGAGGACCCAGGCATAGGGTGGGGATATATGGTGCTGGGGGAGGTTGATGAGCGTCAACTTTAATTAAGTATTCTCATTGTCCTGACTCCTGATTGCCTCAAAATAGCAGTTGACAATGCAACCAAAGGGACAATACAACTGAATGTTCTATTATTAGGTAATGGTCATGTCTTATGTGCTGTAAATTTTAGAGGAATGTTAATAATATATTTTAATACATTTTTCTGCTGTTTAAATATTTATCAAGATTTGTAAAATAATGTAATTTTTTATATTCTTTACATTTCACTTATAATATCAATGAATTTATCTTAATTGATTGATCAATAGAATGTGCATGAGTGTTGTAAATCTCTTAATATTCCTATTTGATTTCTACAAACAAACAAAAATTTATAATTTTGTAAAATTTAATAAAATTTTTGTTGATATATTGCATTAAAAATAATTTTCATATAGTTTAAGCTCCAAGTTCTAATTAAGGACTTTGCTTGGATACACTTTTGGCTTAAATGTAATTTTGGTTTTTTTATTTTAAAAAATCCACAATTCTGATCTTTCTATTTTAAAATACAGATATTTAGTCCCTATATTTTAAAATTTTGATCCCTTTATTTTAAAATAAAGACATTTGGTCCCCCAATTTTTAAAAATGGATGATTTTAGTCCTTTTGTCACAATGAAAACGTCGATTATTAAGATATTAACATTGATTACGACATTGATTAAACAAATAATTTCTTGCAACATCACTAAAATTGGGTCACATCATGTCAATTTCTTCACCGGTCAACATTTCAAATTTGATAAAAAGACTAAAATCAAGGATTTTATATAAATAGAAGATTAAATGTCTATATTTTAAAATAGAAAGACTAAAATTGTGGATTTAAAAAACAAGATGATTAAATGTCTCTATTTTAAAATAGGAAGATCAAACTTTTCGATCTTGAGTTTAAAGTGAGTAGGGATATCTCGTTTTGGGGTTATGTGATTGGCTAAAATGGCATTCAACCACAATTGCACAATCTACACTGGTCCAACTATTGGTTTCATATGGCCTAAAGTGTCCATAATTTTGACATCTTCTTCCATAACTTTGTAAATTGAAGCTAATAGAAACTTAGCAAGGCATATATCTTCTCCAAAGTGAAGAGCTTGTGCCAAATTGTAGTTGTACATTGGAATTTGAAGATAATGGGTATAGATAAGGTGCGAAGATACCCAATACATCAAGAATGCTATGTGTTCTGCATTAGAAAACTCTTCAGTATCTTTCGCATTCTTCTAAATAAAATCCCTATAAGACTTCACAATAAAATCTATGTCTATTTCATTTCTTTCGATTTGGTCCTCGAATATACCTAGAGCATAAGTCTTGCCTAAGGGTTTAAGACCAGTTGCAACTATGACTAGTAAGGTTAGACTAATTAGACCACAGGGGAGTTCCAGTGCATGTAAGCTGCGATTCCAGAATAGGAATGAGGCCATCAACATAGGTATATCCAAACTTACAATGTCATATTTGCTTAATTGGATTAAATCATAGATGTCTATTTTCTTGTAGTGTTGGGATTTTTTGGCTTCTACCCTAACAAGCTAGTTAAAGAAGTTTTCCTATCTTTTGGAGGGGAAGCCCTAAAAATCCCACTTTTCTCTTTCAAAAAATCGCTCCTAATAGTTTCCTTATGAACTATGGGATACTTGTTCTCATAAGTAGGGAACCTAGAGTCAATGGCTTCATAATCCAACTTAGGGCGATACAAACCTCTTCATTGAAAAATGGAAGTAGTACCTGAGTTTCCCATACTTACTTGCACTCCTCTTCATGCCCAAGGATTAAGAGTAATTCTAGGCCTTCATTTGTCTTTGATGATGTTGGTGCGTTGAGAGGAAGCGACCATTGTAAACAAGAAGGTAAAAAAGGAGAGAATAATCGTCACAAGAAAGAGAAAGCTCAAGTGTGCAAGTTAGGGGTAGCAAGGAAACAGTGAAAATGACACTGACGTTTGAGTTCAATATATATAGAGTTTAAAAGATTGGGAAATTTCAAGATTTGAATAAAATAAATATCTTTTAAACTAATGGTATAATCTTATAACACATTGATAAGGTAGGCAATTATAGGTGTAAAATATGAAATCATTTCCTATTGGTTAGCGTGAAAATTGCAACCATGATTAGATGATGCTTCCCACATATTAAATGCTGATTAGACAAGATATTAACGTAATATATGAGTATTTGTTACAAAAATAATGCTTTCTCAAAAGGTATTACTCAAATACATTATTTTTGGGGGCATATGTTACCTTTGTTATGTGAAATTTGATTAAGTTATAAAAATCAAATTTTGATATACTTGCCTCGAGATGAGTAGAAGAATCCTTTAAAAGTGATTGGAATATGAACAAAAGTTCAAGAAACAAGACTATGTGATCGAAATGAGTAATTTCGATTGAGATTGTTGATTTCGATAATTTCATTCATGCACGTGAGATTGGAAAGCTTGGGAGAGTAAAGTATTTTTTGACAAATTGAAGTACCAATTGGCACGATTGTGGAAAATTTATACAAAAGACAATTACTAATATTAGATCAATGTAATTAGGAATATCTTTGTAGACGTGTCAAAATCATATAATTCGACTGTTAGTATTGTGAATCTATAAATAAAATTGTTGATGCCAATTTCGGAGGAGGGATATTGATACACAATCACTTAATTCCTCAAAACACTGATACTTTTACCATCAGAATTGACAAAGGTTCAGCACATCATCGTATATGTATTCAATTCCTCATTTTTATGAATTCATGTTTGTTTATTTTATCACACATTTTTTAACCTTTACTCTTTTCAATCTTCATTTCTTCTAAAAACTTGACTTTTCTTATCCCTATTTCTTATTATTATCAAAAATACATACAAATTAATTCATAATCGAAAACATTTTTATTAAAAGTTATTCTATTATCTTATAAATTATAGCTTTATTATAACTAAAATGAATATGTTTATCAAAATTATTATCGTAATTTGTATTAAATATTAAACAATTATCTATTAAGTTGAATACTATAAACTTATTATTTGACTAAAAGGAACTCATAAGCGAAAATTGATTTTATGTATCACTTTTAAATATTTATTTGTTAATATAATCATTAAGTGAAAATTCATTTATTATCTTAAAAATATTTTTCTTTCAAAAAATAAATACAATTTTCACCGTCAACAAAGTGTAAACAAAATATTGTTTGTTCTACGATAATCTAAGGCACCCCTAAGGCAGTTTAGTGACGGTTAAACATAGGGATCTAGTATTGCCACTACATGATAGAAAACCCATATCTGTAGTTATTAATGGTATCTACCGTAATAGATATATGTAATTAATAATACGAGTTTATTAGTGGAAGGTAAATTTTGTTGAAAGAAAAAGATAATTCTTTTGTTAAAGAAAAGAGATGCTATAAAAAAGAGTAAAGGTTATTTGATTTCTATTTTTAAAAATTATTTAGTTCTTAAAAATGCAACTAAAAGGCTAGTTCAGTATGCTGGAGGAGAGTGACGAAAAAATAGTGTGAAATTGAGGAAGAGACTTGAGTAAATGAAAATAATGAGAAAAAACATCTTTTAGTTTCTGTTTTTTTTAGTGCTTAAAATAATTGTTTTGGAAAACATTTTTAAAACTTACTAGATTTTGGATGAAAATTAGTTGTTGAGTTGTGTGAAATTATTTTAGAAAATAATTTTTAAAATAAAAAACGAGAAGAGAGTTAAGCATATCCTAAATCTCTATTTTGATTTCTTAGAATCAAAAACATTATTTGCTTTCATATCTCCAAATCAAAGACCGATCTCATAATATACACGAATATTCATTTAAAGAGATGACTTTTCAGTTTCCCCTGTAAATCCATTTAATACTCCACTTTGCAAAATTTTACTTTTGATTTTAATTCTATAAAATCCTAGAAAATATCATTCTAAAAAATTTAGTAAAAAATGACTGAAGTAAATGTAATTTTATAATATTTTATTAAATAAAGGATTTTTAAAGTAAAGTTTATATAACTCAAAAGGTTAGCGCACAACACTTGTTATAAAATATCATTATGTTTGTATAAGTAAGAATAATTTATTTAATAAAATAATTTATACAAAATTTTCATGGATCAAGACAATCATATACTATAAACATGATTAATCTCTCAACCAAATGAGTTGGAGAATATCAATAACATCTTAAGAAAAAGTAAAAATTTTATAAAATCAAACACAGAAGTGAATAATACTTATAATTTTAAAAGAGATTTATTCAAATATAAAATTATATTTGCTGCTCAGATTTGCCAGCCTGATTATAGGACGAGTTACAGACCAGTGATAAGAACGAAGTGGCAAAGAATTGAGTCTAAGAAGGAAAGTGGCCCACATTGCTTATTTGGGAAGCAACACGCTAACGAAAATCCAGTGGTGTTGGACTTGGAACTTGCGTTATGTAAACAAGTTGGATTTTAATTAGGTATGTCCTACTTATATCTGCGTTGTTTTATAACAACATATGGAATGAGATCAAATTTTTCACGCACATTAATATTTACTTGAGACAAAAGTTTGGCAGTACTTTAAATATCTGTTGTTACTTTTTAACTAAAATTAGTTTTATTTCAATGCTATTAATACTAACTAGTAACTACTGACATTTATTATATGTATCATTGAGATATAATTTTAGTCAAAAAACAATATAGAAAATAATTATAATATTATATCTAAATTAGTTTTTAGATGTATGATATCTTTACTAACCGAATTTCAAGTTATTCCAACGAATATGATGATTATCCCTCTTGTTTCAACGAAGGTTAGGAGCGAAAGGTTGAAGTAGTAGCAAAGATACTCAGAAGTTAAACAGAGAAAGAATTTTTGTAGATTAACAATAAATGTCATAAAAACATACCTCACATCACCATTGAACACATAAGTTAATTGCCATAGAATTATTTAAACTTGACTAATGATTTTGGATTTGAATCTTAACTATCTTAAATACTCAAAAGTTATACTGTGTGACTATTGTTAATCAAAATGTGATTCTCTATTTTAGGTATATTCAATTCATCTTATAATTATCTCATTTGTTGTGAAATTTAGCCTAATCACACTTTGGAACCCTTAGAATAGCATAATATGATGGGACAGGGCGAAGTGAGTTGTACAAAGTGGACTTGTGTTATCCATCACAACAATACCTAAATTTCATTCTATCCTTTTTCCTATCCTCATTTTCTAGATCCAAAAACAATAATTAACTACATATGAATAATTAAATATTTGAATTTCTTGCATTCTACCATTAAAAAAAATCTCAATCTTTTCTTTTCATGCTTGCAACTCTCGCAGACATGTACAAACAATTTGGGTGTGGTCTGCTACATGTCCCCACAGCCACGTGACCCTGTTTCTCTAAAACTCAATTTCTCATTTCCACATACACCAATGTCCCAATGATAAATGCCTCTCCAAACTAGCCCCTTGAATCACACACTTTCAGCACCCTCAAGAGACCCTTTTGAAGGTGTGCAAAGAGTACTAAGTAACACAATCACAAATCACAATGGCCATCAAAAAATCCAATAAGCTACCCCAAGCAGATGTGATCAAGCAAATTGTGAGAAGGTGTTCAAGTTTTGGGAAGAAGCAGCAGGGCTACAATGAAGAGGGTGGTCTTCCAGAAGATGTGCCAAAAGGGCACTTTGCAGTGTATGTTGGTGAAAACAGGACAAGATACATTGTCCCAATTTCATGGTTGGCTCATCCACAATTTCAAAGCTTGCTCCAAAGAGCTGAGGAGGAGTTTGGCTTCAATCATGACATGGGCCTTACCATCCCATGTGATGAAGTTGTTTTTGAGTTTCTTACCTCAATGATTAGATGAGAATTAAGGCATTTTGATCACTCTTGAGGCTTATATCCACAACTAAAAGCTAGCCCCTTTTCTAAGTGCCAAATTCTAAGGAACTAATAACTTTGTTACTTTTGGTATTGTAATTGTATATATACCTTGATGCCAAAGAAATTCTCCTTGGCCCATGCCATTTGTTTTCTTGATCATTAACCGGTGAAGATTTCAATAAAGCAATGGTATTCATCGGGGTATTACCCTGTTCAAATTTTACAATCTCTCTCTGCTTTTACTTGATTACCTGCATTTGCTTGCTTGATAATTAATGGAAATTGAAAGAGCAGTGACTTCCTTCAAGGAAAGAGTTTAATTCATACATTCAAATGTGTCAAGCGTAAAAGATGTTTTCTTCTTTTATTCAAAGTTGCATGTCTATGACTATGAGTATGAATGCGACAATGGATATAATTAATCCGTGTGTATGATCATTTTTAAAGGTATTAGGATATGGATGCCACAATACATATTAAGTAATGAGAAAAAAAGTTTTATATTAGTGTAATCATTCAATTATAAATTATTATATATGACAAGTTTATTATAGTCCTAATTTTAAAAATCACATTAATAATGTTTTTTTTATTAATTAACAATATCAAATTATTTTATATTATCAATTGTCTTGTTAATAAGGAATTAAAAGAAAAATATTCAAATTAAAAATCATATGAGAGCTCATTTTAACATCACTTATTTGGTAGTATATTGAATGATTTATATCTTAATCAAATTTTAGTCAAATAATATTTTTTTTAAAAATTCCTAAAAACAACGAAATATTTTTTAAGAAAATTTATGAAATATATAATGTATTGTGCTAATAATTGTATGATATGATTGTGCCTATCGTTATTCTTTTTCCCCTTTCAGTTCACAACGCCCGGATTCTGTCAAGTAGAATTAGGAGTTCCAACTCGTATCCAAGTTACAGCTAGTACCAAGTTTTAAGCTGTGAAGTTACAGTTATTTCCAGCACAAGGGAAAGAGCCAAACTAATGGAAAACTGCCAAGTCTAAGATTCATACCCGGATACCTGAAACTTAATAAAACTTAATTAGATTCCACTGGAATTTAATTACAATGTGAATGTTTTTATATTATCATCTAGTTTATCATATACGATAAGTTGATAGTATAAAACATTTATACTTACTATTATGTGTAATAATTAAACTTAACATGCAAAAGATTATTTTTTACTTCTCCATTGAGGTGTCGCCTCCTCCTTTTACTCCGTAAACCCCTATGATGTAAAGGGGAGGTACTTACAAAGGAACTCTAACATCCAGGTTAACGATTTCCTTTAATATAGTAAATGAGAATTAACAATACGTTACGTCAAGAAATTTATCCTATATATACATATTTATGAATATGAATCTTGGACCCCATATGGATCTTAATTTAAAGGTTAGTGAGGGTGTTAATCCACGATGGCCTTCAAATGAAGTCTTGATGGTGGTTATATTACCTTTAAGTAATCCTCTCATCTCTCCTCTTAATTCTTATTGAGCTCTTTGCATTGCCATAATTGTTGGGGGTGTTTGGCTTTGTTGGAAGGGGTATTCGTCTAAAGTTGAGGTGTTTGAACAAGGCCGACGAGTATGTTTTAAACTAGGATGTTTGACTAGGCCTAAGAGGTGATTGACTTTGGTTGAAGGGTATGTATTAAATGTGAAGGTATTTGTCTAAGGCTGAGGGAGTATTCATCCATGTCTAGAGGATAGTGTCTCCTTGATATGCTTGATCCTGGCTAAGGGGGTGCTCGACTATGGCCGAGCACTTGGTAGTCGATCAATCCCTATGGGTACAATTTACCATAAAGAAATGGGGTGGAGGGCAAATTATGTCATTTTACAAGTTCCCGTTTCTCAAATGCCAAAATCTCAAGACAAGATTTTGATGGCACGAAATATCACTATTGATCATATCCTTGTTTCATAATTGTTTATGGACCAACTGATTATGGATCGTTTGATCGACCATGTGTTTGTGTCTTTTAGACTTGACACTTGAGGAATTGTGGATTGATCACTCGTGAACAAGTGCACCTTTTAAGCTTAATGTTTGAAGTTGTGGACGGTTCGATTAAAGATGGGTGAACCTTTGATTGTCGACAGTCGTGAACAGATTCATTTTCTTTTTATCATAAAAAATGTACTTTGTATAGACAAAAGGAACCGATGGACCATGATACTTTTTGGATTTGGACAGTTTGGTACACCATTATGAAATTGGAACCTTTTATTAGCATCACGAATTGCAATATAAAACTGCAGGGCTTCATATTTCTAATTGGTAGTTTGTGAATAAAATATCGCCTTAGTTGATGGTCACCCTGTGTACGTCGTGATTAATCATGCACGATAATTGATACATAATTGACCATTATGTCACATTCTCCTTTCTCATTGAAAGGAAGTTTTATTCACCGAAGGAAATAATTACGCAAATATGGGAGAAGTAGCCTAGCATTGGAAAAAATGGCTCCGAGTAACGACATCAAGCATTAATTTCTTGCTATCTCGATAAACAAGTGTGACATAAACTTCAATGACTGAAATAGTAGTAGTATAAGTTTAAAACTCTCATCCCAAGCATGATTAAGGAAGTTAGAGAGTCCTAATCCAAACATGAGCATTCTGAATAATAATGTTTCTTTTTCTCTCCAACCCCACATTACAAACAGCACTTACATTATTTTTTTTTTATCATTATCATATTATTAATACTATATATTAATTTATTAACTTTTGTCGATTATAAATTTTTGTTGGAAAACTTAAATCTTTAATAGGATCTTTTCTCTTAAATACATTTTTTCATCTATAAAATTTAATCCAAAATCTTACTTAAAAATTGAATATAACATTATCCAGACTAACAAATTGTTGATATACTTACGATCATTTTCTTCTCATCACCTGAGAATTATGTGCATGACATTGGACCTATATTAGTGCCAACTCAACAGTCCTTACAAACTCAATGATTGCTGATATCACAGTTAAATTATAAGCCTCTGATGACAAACACATGCTTAATTTTGTCCATTTGATGTACATGTAAATGGGACCTCATTGTCTATGGAATGAGTCATCTGGGGTCTAGACAATTAAACCCTCAATCCTTTTGTCCTTCCTTCCTTAACAAGATGTGAAACCATAGACCCATAAACAGAGCAAAAGTTTTTCTTTCTTATTTTAATTTTGATATTTTAAGGCTGCTACGAACGTGTGGGTTTTGTGGCAGGGAGTCCCAAAGAATCTATCTATAATCGAACTGTGGTCCTATACATGCCTGGCATTGTTGAGAACTTTAACTTCGCTAACTAATTAATCACCCACTAATGTTGTTTTGGTTATATTTGATTAAAGTAGTTGAAAATTAAAAGTTGTTATGTTAGTTTATTGAATTATAATCTGTTTTAGTAAAATTATCTATTAAAGTATTTGATAAATGTAAAATATTAAAATTTTATATATTTATATGATATTTTTATAATTTTATTTATAGATAAAATTTATTTTTGGTAATTATTTTAGTTTATTTGTAAATTATGAATTCTTGTAATTTTTTATTTAAAGATCAAATATTTTAATTTCATTTTTAGCTTCATATTAATCTTATATATTATATCTTAAAATATTCTAACCAAATTTAATATAACATACACTTAAGTAGACAAAAAAAGAAGTAGAAGTAGAAAAACCAAAAATAAATAATAAAACTCACCTTATGTAAAAGATTAAAAATTAAATTTAATAATTTTTTAAAATAAAAAAGTAAAATATAATAAATTAGAATCTAACACGTTATCTGAACTAACATATAAAAAAATTAAGCTATTAAAATAAATTTATTTATCATATATTATTAATATGATCAAACAAGTTTTTTAATCAATAAAAAAATTAAAATAGTTAAAATATTTACCAAACATACACTTAATTTTGGAGGTCTGCTCATATGGCCGGTAATGGTGGACAAGGAATTAGGAACGGATTTATTAGTTTATAGTTATCTAAGAAAGATAAAAGTAATGATAATCAATTATTTAATTAGTTATAATAATTGCATTAAAGAAAGAAAAGACTACACATTCAAATGAGAACAACACTTTTCAGGAAGGTTCGTATCGACTATTTAACAACTTTAAGTTCACATGTAAAAGTTACACATTCAATAATGAATTATTGAAGGTGATCACGGATTTCTTGATTTTTGCTATATTTTGTAATACCTTTTACAAGACACTTGACCAGTAGAATATTCCTTATTTATGCAAGTTTTACGCTAGAATTTTATTAAAGATGACTTCTGGGTGAAAACACCAGATAGGATAAAGAGCCTGTATAGCTTATATAAAACAACATATTATATTATCTATATCATTAAATAAAGAAAATATATATTTTATAACTTGTTCTTTGATGTGACTTTTGTTTAAGATATTTAGCCTTTACTAAAACGTGTGATATTATTTAGACTAAATTATATTCACATCTCTATGTTTTGTTCAAATTTCATTTGAAATCCCTTCATTTTTGCACTCTTAAAAAAACCTTTAATTGTTTAGCTCACATTACATCGAGACCCATCCGTTCTAAATATTGTTTAATAATTTAATAGAAATTAAGCACATACTGATTACATGACTTTTAATAAAATTTTATATTTAAAATACCTTCATTTTCTTTCTTTTAACCTGAAAATATTTTAACACTTTTGCTTCTTTTTTGTTTTTTTGAAATTGGACATAAACTCACCTTGTTGGTATACAGTGTTAACATCCTTCATCTCATCCTTTGTTCTACTAGCATACATATGAACTGAATTTTGATTTTCAGTAAACATCTTCAGCACATCATGATCAGTCTTAAGGGGAAGAATTTTACCACTAGCAGTAGAACAAAATATCCACGTTGTTCACACAGTCATGTATGTTAAACATTCCAAACTTATCAAGATCAACATTGTATATCTCACTTGTTTCGCCCCGTTGGTCCATGAAGTGGATCAAAATATCCACGTTGCTTGGTTCAGTACCCATGTATTCTAGTTCATCCATTGTATTCCTGTAGTCCCAAACATCAACACTATTTTAATCAACAATAATAAACAAATGATTTTAAAAATCATAAATGGTCCCAAACTGGTCCCTCATTGAAACTCCATTCAGGAATAGACAACAATAAATAATCAAAATTAAATAAATAATATTAAAAATAACATATATAAGGTCCAGTTGTCACTTACAAGCATAACCTTAGCGTGAACAAAAATCGTGGAACAGGAAAAAAAAAATAGAGCGCTCGTGAACATTGAAGAAGAAGACAAACGGAGGCGCTCGTGAACGTCGCGAACGAGAAGAGGAACAGTGGAGAACTCGCGAACTGAAAGAGAAACAGTGGAGAACTCACGAACCGGAAGAGGAACAATGGAGAATTCACAAACTGGAAGAGGAACAGTGAAGAACTCGCAAATTGTGAAGAGAAATGGAATGTAAACGTCGTGAGAGAAAGAGAAACTCACACCCCCTGGACGCTGAAGAAGAACTCGCCAATAAAAGAAAGACGAACAATACTCGTGAATAGTAAAGAAGAATGGAACTGTGAATCCTAAATTTTGAAACTAATTAAGAGGAAATAATTTGAATTTTATAATTAAAATATAAAAATAATTTTGTCTGCTCACATATTTTAATTGACATTAGTTAAAGTGGATAAAAGTATTGTGAAAGAAGGGATGAATATATTATAAAATTTAAGCAAAACACATTATGTGCTAGTATAATTTATTCTATCATTTAACAATTACATATCATCGTCATTTTCTATTCATCTAATCATCCTCTTTCTGAACATTTTATTATCTTCTATTTAGTTTATTCTTTCTCTTTTTTTATCTGATTCATTCATCAAATGAAATTCAAATGTCTGTGACCCTCTTCTTCCCAATATGTCGTGCTTGAGAGTATCTATGCAGTGCCTGTGGGTATGTTATTCACCACAATCATGTTTTCCCGACAATCACATCCTTCAAATAATTATTTGCCATAAATTTTCTTATTGTTGGCCTCATTTCATAGTCTCTTTTTATTGTAGCATACTGCAGAGTCATTACAACCGGTTAATTGCATTCGCAAATTGCTTGGTTTTCTTCACATGGCGTGGCGGGTTTGTTACCTTATACAAGATTATGGCATCGTTTCAATATATATATTCATGTGTTAAACACTTCAACTCTATAACACTTGTTTAATGAAAAGCACAATGTAAACATATGGTCCAAATTAATTTTATCAAAATCAATTTAATCAAATTTGAAACCAAACATGCACATAATATGTCAATTGATTCCAATAGTCCAGCTCTGTTATTTTTCTTGCCTATAGCAACAAAAATGGTGACCTTTTGTTTCTGCATTTCCTTTTGCCCTTTATGTGTTTCGTACTGACTGTTTATTTTAGTGAATGAAGTGGAAAACATGTCGCTATAGTGAGAGGAAGATTCCTCATGGATTTGCTTTTGTTTTCTGAAGCTTACTTTGAAAGGTATTTGAACATTTCCTTTTAAATGTGTTTTCCTTTTTTTAAAAGTCATTAATCAAGTTCACGTTTTTGCCATTGTAGAGAAAGTGTATCATTCGTTGTTGATTTTTATCCTTTGTATCTCTTCCACTTTGAAAAAACTGCAGCAGAAGTACAAAGCTTATTGTGGTTTTTCTATGGTCAATTGACTTTTTTATGTAGCCTTTTAATTTTGTGTTATGCGGTATCTATAATAGTTATATATTATTAACATATTATTTTTGCTTTCTATTTTGAGTGGGTCATTTGTGTTGGAAAACACCAGTGCTATTTCCATATCCGAAAATTTAAAATAGACACTTAGTGAAAATAGAAAAAATAAGAATAAAGAGTAGAAGAATGATATCAAGAATTTTAAACGTGAAAAATCCTTACAATGTGGAAGGTAAAAATCACATAACCAAGCTAGTAAATATATCCACTACTAAAAGTAGGATTACAATGACTATCTCAATTCAAGAGAATATCTCTCAACCTCACCCAACAAAGGATGATTTACAATTTCTCTCAACTCTCATCAAGTATGATGAAAACTAGAACTCTCTTTCTCACTATCACTATTACTTTGATTTTCTTTGGATGGGATGAGATGAGATGCTCTAACTCTTCACAAGCCTTCCTATTTATAGGAGAGGAGTGTGACTTCCTTCAAGAGTGAGTGGTGGATGGCAATAAATGAGTTACATTCACAAAGTTCCTTGTAACTCTAATCTTCACTTTTCTAAGTGGAGTGTGTAAGTCTCAAGGTCAAAGAAATCAATTCCAAACCCTTAGAAGTGCTCCATAACTTCATATGCATGCCTTGGAATGTACTTCTCAATTTCCTATGTATTTGACTTTGCATGTTTACTTGAATGTGAACCAATCTTAATTATCGAGGAATTTTCAACAATTTGTTCATTTGTTATCAATCTTGAAAATTTGTTCAATTCTGTTCCAAATACTTCTATGTTCATTGCAGGAAATAAATCATTTATGGATGTTATGACAATGTTGAATCAACCTTTTATTTTATGGATAGATGGACACATGTTAAAGAGCCAGACGAAACAATGTTAGATAGAACAAACATATGTGTGTGTGTCAAAGACACAAAATCATTAAAAAAAAGGTAGAACAGACAAAGGTCATGAAGAACATAAAATTCTAAAATGAAGGGCTTAAAAGATTTACTAACTTCTCTGAATATTTTCTCCTCAATCTTTTTTCTATTTCTTCTCCTACTTTGGTTTTGTTTTACTCACTAGATCTTTCGTTTTAGGATTTTGTTCAATGAGTTTTTTCATCTCACCCTCTTCATTAAAATTTTGATCACATGGCAAATTATTGAGAGATAACAAATTGTTTCTTTTTGTTATTATTTTGGATTTTTATTGAATATGCATGTTTGATTGCATACTCCATAGTATACATAACTAAAGATGGAAAATGAGCGAATTTATAACATTGGTTTTGCTCAAATAAACTCTTTATGGTGATTTAATATGTATCCTTTGCTGGAATAAATTTTCCATGTGATAGATTGTTAATATGGAGAAAAGGTCATAAGTTATAGTTGAGATTGAAATGGGTAATTTATATCCTTAGAATTCAGTTGGACAAGAAAGATTTAAAAGTCTAATTCCAACCTATCTTAGTGACTCATCTATTGTTGTCCAGGGTTGGCCCAAAGGTAAGATGGTCCAAGCCCTTGCTTTAGGCCCACCAAACAATATTTTTTTTTGCTATTAATATATGCATGTTAAGCATATGCACTATTAAGAGCAGCAACTCAGTGGTAACACTCCACGCTGCTATGCGTAAGGTCCTATGGCAAAAGTGTGTCAGCTACACGTTTGGAAATCAAAAAATCTTTCATTAACTCATTTAATTCTTTTAATTTTGAATTAAAAAAATAACACTCTTCATTGATCCTATAAATCAATAAACACTCTAAATTTTAACTTTTCATCTCTTCCCCTCTCTTTCTCTCAAAATAAAAACTCTTTTTCTCTATTAGTCTAACAGTGACATCCTCTCTTTGACCCTCTCTCTCTCTTTGAGTTTGTAACTATTTTTTAATTTTTGGCATTTTTATCAAATAGCAATCCCCTGAATTGAGTCCAAAAAGTAAAGTACGATTTTCAAAGAAAATCGGCACCAGAGTCCACGAGTTGTTTTCACTAATAATTGCTGCTAATACAATATATCTACATTTGTTTACTCCTATTCAATCAGGGTTTTTTTTTCTAACCTCTCTTTTTAATCTTGATTTATAGTTATTTTTTTATTTAAAAATATATAAATGTCAACTCGAAAATATGAATTTGGTTATTTGAAAATGAAAAAAAAACACATTGAAGCTTTAATTGAATCACAAAAGGGGTTATAGATAAATTTATCATAACAAGCAAGAAAAATAAATTTGAAACTATAGGTGATTGTTCATTGAATGAACATGTAAACAATGCAGACATAGATGAAAATGAAAATAGAGAAGAAAAATTAGTTAATGAACAAGACTATATTGATTCTCATACTCATAATGAATTAGAAGAATCCACTACTAAAATATATATGATCCAAGTCATTGATCAAATATTGATACAAGTTTGAGAGATTTATTAGTAGAAAAAAGTCATGTTAGAGTTACTAATATAGATTTTCCTAAGGATGAATCATCAAGACACTTTTCTTCATCACTTTACATTCAAAAGTTTCCCAATGGAGAAAAATGTGAAAGAAAATGTTAGATCTATTCTCAAGACTTAGATAAAGTATTTTGTTTTTGTTGAAATTTTTTTGATAGTATTCCTAGTACAAGTAAATTAGCTAGTGAAAGTAGTAGGGATTGGAGAAATATTAGTTCTAAGTTAAAGAGTCATGAGATAAGTAATGAGGATATTGTTAACATGAGTTCATAGATTGATTTAGAAATGTCATTACTGAAAAATAAAACAATTGACAAACATATTCAAGAACAAATAAATAGAGATAGAGAACATTAGATAAATGTATTATTTAGAATTATTGCAGTTGTTAAAACACTCGGAAAAAAATAACTTGGCCTTTCATGAAACAAATGAAAAAAATTATGAGGAAAGCAATGGAATTTTTTTAAGTCTAATTGAAATGATTGCAGAATTTGATCTTACAATGCAAGAACACATTCATCAAATCAAAGATAATGAAATTCATAGTCATTACCTCAGTCATAGAATACAAAATGAGTTGATAAATTTACTTGCAAATGAAATCAAAACAAAAATTAAAAAAAAAATATGAAAGCACAATATTTTTCTATCATACTTGATTATACTGCTGATATATGTCACCAAGAGCAAATGTCTTTTGTTTTACTATATGTGGATATTTCTTCAACCTCAATACAAATTTCTGAATATTTTTTAGACTTTTTAAAATTAAATAATACAACTGAAAAAACTCTTTTTGATACCATTATGAATGAAATAAATACAATTGGACTTGATATTAGTGACCTAAGAGGACAAGGTTATGATAATGGGTATAATATGAAACGAAAACATCAAGGAGTGCAAAAAATGTTTTTAGGCATTAATTCTAGAACATTTTATACTCTATGTGGTTGTCATAGTCTAAATTTGGTACTTTGTGAAATGGTTAATTTTTATCCTAATGTTATATATATTTTTGGTGTGATGCAACCTATATATACACTATTTGCTTCTTCTACTAAAAGATGGAATTTTTACAATATCACATCCCTAGCCTAACTCTTAAATCATTATCACAAACACATTGGCAAAGTCGTATTGAAAATGTAAAAGCTTTAAGATTTCAAGCTTCACAAATAAGAGATGTTTTATTGAAATTAAGTGAAGTTAGTGATGATCCTAAAATAAAAAGTGAATTTAATTGTTTAGCAACTTATGAGCTTGAAAATTTTGAGTTTTTGTTGGGCATGACTTTATGGTATGACATATTGTTTGCAGTAAACTCACTTAGTAAAAATTTGCAATCAAAAGATATGTGTGTCGATGTTGCTATATAACAATTACAAGGTCTTATTTCATTTTAAAAAAAAAGGGAAGACGGATTTGAAAATGCTTTAATTTCTACCAAAGAACTTGTTATTGAAATGAATATAAAACCTAAGTTTCATGAAAAACATATTATGCATAGAAAGAAACAATTTGATGAAGTTATTGACAATGAAGTTGTAAGATCTCTTGATTAAACATTTAAAATTAATTACTTTTTGTACATAATAGATCAAGCAATTATTATATTTCAAAGTAGATTTGAACAATTTAAAATGTATGGAGATATTTTTTTTTCTATTTTGCATTAAGAAATTAAAGTCATTGGATGATGATGATTTAAGAAAAATGTTGTCTTAACCTTGAATATTCATTAAAACATAATGACAACTTAGATATTGATGGATTAAATTTATTTACATAATTAAAAATTTTGAGACATATTATAACAGAGAAAAATGAAACATCTATTAACATAATTATATTAGAAGGTTTGATTCTTTTCGAAATGTCGATATTGCTTATAGAAGAATTTTAAGGATTTCAATAACTGTTGCTTCAACAAAAACAAATTTTTCAAAATTAAAATTAACAAAATTTTATCTAATACCAACCATGTCTTAAAATGATTTAATAGATTGACTTTATCATCAATTAAAAAAGAAATGTTACACGAAATTGATCACTATAATTTAATAAATGACTTTGTGTCCCAATAAACCCAAAAAAAATATTTTAAATAAAATATAAATAATTTTATTAAATATTTTATTAGTGTAGAAAAGGTCCCATTTTTTTCAAAAAAAACTCATTTTAAAGCTTTTTTAGGCCTACCAGATGTTGGATAGACTTATTGTTGTCATTGTTTATGATATTATGATTTTTTATTATAATAACATATTTATAGTCAATTAGAGATTTTTTTTTCTTTTTATGTGTGTTGATTGATTAATTAAAATGTTGAATTTGAAGATCTGATTTCGTAATTCATTATTTATTTCTTCAAAAACTCACTAAACGTTTCTTCAAAAGAAAAATAATATCTTACTAAATATGAAGAGTTATATATACGAGGAATATGTAAGTGGGTGAATACTTTTAACCAAAAAAGCAAGTAAATATGGAACAAGCATGTGGACTATCCCTCGGAATATGTGAGTGGGTGAATACTTTTAACCGAAAAACAGAAGTAAATATGTAAGTGGGTGAATACTTTTAACCGAAAAATAGAAGTAAATCTGGAACAGGCATATGGACTTCCCCTCAAGAAATTATTATGCTTCTAATCAAATGTTAGTTACCTTTTTGAAAATTAAAGAACTTAAAAAATGTAAACGATTGATAAGAAAAGATATTAGTAAATCAAACTTATATCAATGAAAATTTATAAGTAAAAAATAATCAAATTTAATGTCTTCTCAAAAAAATATAAATTTCAGATACCTTGTCATTTTTAACATTCATGTCATCTTCAATACTCCAACTAGATAAATATGTATTTGAATAAAAAAATATTTGATAAAAAAAATGAAAAGAATACATGTAAATAAACATGTTTTTGAAAAAAAAACTTAAATCAATATATAATATAAAAAATTTCTTCAGTATATCAAATTTAATGCAATAAAAATTTAGCGTAATAGAAGTACAAACACATAGGTGTGATAACACCCGTGTTTTTGCTAGTTTATATAATATTTCTATAATAATATTCTTTTTTTCTCCTTAACTCTTTTTAAGTAATTTAATCTTCAAATTTTTAAAATAAATAATTTTAATCATTTTGTCAATTAATTGATCATTAGTTGACCATCTAAAATTAAAAGTTGATTTTAATGTGACGCTTATGTAGGTTGTTAATATAATACTTATGTGACAATAAATTAAATTAAAAAATAAAACAAAACGGATCTTGATAAATGTTAAATTTATGACATTTTATTCAAATATAAGATAATAAACCATAAAACACTTGCTATATTCAATTAATTTTAATCTTATTTTATATCATTTTATATATTTTTATTTTCAATATTTTACATATTTTTATCAGTTTATAATTAAATTTCATAAATAAATATATAAATTAGTTTAATATATATATTTGTTTTACGCTAATTATATAAATCAATATAATTACATCAATTAATATGTAATTTATAAATTACGTAAATTATTTTTCTTCTAATTATAAAAATTAAAAAATTAATATTTTTATTTTAAAAAAAAACTTTTATGTTAGTATTTTCATTTTAACTATAAAAAGTTATTTATTAAATAAGTTTTTTTTAATACCAATTATATAAATCAAGAAAACTACATAAGTTAATATATAAATTATTTTATGTAATTTATAAAATTATGTAAATTTATTTTTATATATACAATAATGCAAATTTTTATTTTAATTATAAAAATAACATTTTATTTTTTAGATTTTTTAAAATTATTTTAAATTTATTAATTTGTTTAAATTTACTATTTTTTAAATTACATAAAATATGTTTTTAAAATAATCTATATATTAGTTTATTTAATTTCTTTTAAAATATATTAAAATAAGAAAAAAAATTATATATAATCATTTATTAATTTATATTAAAATAAAATTTATAATAAATATATATATATATATATATATATAATTAAATATTAAATATAACTAAATGTTAAATGATTTATTTAAATTATAAATTTTTATAATTCAAAAAATTAATAACTCTTGACTAATGATATATGTAAAATAATATTTATTAAATTAACTAAAAAAAACAAGAATTTTGATGGTTAATTCCTTTGTCTTTAAATAAAATATTATGAGTTTAAATCTTACCGATCAACTTATGGAATAACCAAAATTACTTATTCAAAATAATAAGGAGACTAAATGTCTTAATTTAGAAATAAAAAAACCAAAATCATAAATTTAAAATTATAGGGGATCAAAATTACAATCTAATCTTTCCATTACCATTTACAAAACACTAATATAATATTTTGTATTTTATGCAAGTTTTACGTTAGAATTCTATCAAATATGACTTCTAAGTGGGCATATGAGACAAGGGTAAAGGTATAAAGCTAATATATTATTTATAACTATTAATAAAAATAATTATTTTATTTTGTGTCATCTTTCTTTTGGATATTTGTACCTTCAATATTATAAACTACTGTCATATTTTATTTTAACTTTCAAAATAAGTTACACCCAAATATATATATATATATATATATGTATATGTAATTTTCAAATACAAACACATAATGCCACTAGTTTATATAATATTTCTACAATAATATTTTTTTTCTCCTTAACTCTTTTCACCATATTCATTCATCTTATGCAAGGGGAGGATATAAAAAAGGTCATTTCATATTTCTTATCTCTCTTTGTTAAATATACAAAAAGTTTGTAAAAAATAATTCCTCAAAAGAGGAAAAAAAAGTTTTTTCTTCTTCTCTATTTGGATTAGAAGTTAAAAAAACAGTAATACAATAAAAAAAATGTATAAAAGTAAAAGAGAAATAAAATAAAATAAAAAATAGGTATTATTTGAATTCATAGAAATAAAATAAATAAAAAGTGAAGAGAATTCTCTTAAATTGTTTGGATGAATAAAAGGGTAGTTAAAAATAAATAAATGAATTATATTAAAAAATTATTTATTAATAAAAAATAACCAATCAAATTTAACTTTATTGTATTATTATTTCGTCACATAATTTTTTTATTTTTCATAAAAATTATTTATTTTTTAGAAAACTAAACCAAAAAATAATATAATGCAACAAACATTCCTCCTCCCTCTAGCCACCCCAATGTCGTGCCAAGCTACCTAGGAAGAGGTTTTATTTTTTATACGTGATAGTAAAACAAAACAAGACTTTCTTCATTTTTTTAGTCTTTTTCTCAAATAAATATTAAAAAACTGATATTTTCACCTATCATATTCTTTTCTATTTTTTCCTCTTTATCTATACTTAAGAAAAGAGATCATGTTTATCAACATAGATAGTAGCCATTAATTTTTTTTGGAAAGAGATATTTGTCATTAATTTTTTTTGGAAAGAGATATTGGTCATTAATTTTTTTGGAAAGAGATATTAGTCATTAATTTTTTGTAATTGTTAAACTTACCCCTCTCTATTTTTTATATTTTTTTCTATTCAAAATACGTTTATAATTGTTAAACGTACCCTTCAACTGTAGAGTAGGAAGATTTGTCCACACAACAAGTTATTTAAATGGTCCCACCATTATTTGCAATTTTTCTTGATGCAGTGGTTATACACCCATCACTAGTTGTGATATTTGAGATTAATGAGCATGAGATAAAACATACAAAGGACTCATCTTGAGTCTTACGAACTTTCCTACAACATATGCAATGGTGCATCGATCACCAGGTCTTGGAGCATAACGACAAAATAGCTTAGAGAAAACTTTGAGCAAGAGTTATGTTGTTGGGGTTATAGGAAAAATTTTAATGTGGAAATTTTTTTTGTACAAGTTATGTTGATTAAAGGTAATAAAAATTAGTTTCTGCAAAAGAAGAATGTCAAACATGGGCTTTTTTTCACAGAATGCTTTCGTTCTAGACATGAAGAATTTGGTATATAATCCACCCTTTTATAATAAAAACGGGCAGTTGCTATTTCCAATCCCACAATTTGCTCACACACTCCTCTTTTTATTTTGTTTTCCAAAAAAAATATCTTTTTAAAAAAAAAAATAATACACTCCCCATTAACAGTTCCGGAAAAAACTTGTGATTGAAGACATAATGACAAAACTTGAAGATTCAACTGTGAGAATGATTACGTGTTAACAGGGGAGTCAATTTTCAAAAGAGGATATTTTTGAAAAATAAATTGAAAGGAAAAGTGGAAATATCAAATGCCTAAAAACGGCTTTTTTCTTGTGAGAAATAATATTTTATCATTGTTTTATTTTTTAATTTTAAAAAATCTTAAATTACTATTTATTTTTTCAAATTTTAAATACTTTATTTTTGAACCAGGACCAAAAAATACTTTCTTTTTTAAATGATTACTTTCTCTAAAGTTTGACCGCATTTTACTATTTGGTGTTATGATATGGAGCCGATTTCCTTATTCCAACTAAATTGGGAGTATTTGTAAAAATAAATTAAAAAACCTAAATTGGGAGTATGTATACTGTTAGTATATCTAGAGTTGAGAAAATATTAATGATTAAGATTTTATTTTGCTAAATATTCCCTACACTATGTGTTAATATTTTTTAAATTTGTAAAATAACATTTTCCTTTTAAGTCTATTTATTCTTATTAGTGACAACTCACAAATCACAATTAACTTACATTATCTGGAAAAAGAATCGTTATTAGTAGTTCTATTAAAAATCCCTAATATATTGATTTTTTATTTCTTATTTTTGACTAACTTTTTATTTCGGTAAAATCTTTTATTATTGGTTTTGAAGCGAAATGGTGAAAATAATATTTATTTTGATTTTGTCAAGAAATCATTGGATCTTGTTTGAGTGTAAGCTTATCTAAAAGTACTTTTAGAAGAAGAAAATAATAAGAAAAAATAAAAATCAATTTCTCCATAAGATAAAATGAATTTTTTATTAATTAGTTTATAGATAATATCTCATATTTTAAAGAAACTATATTGATAAGTTTTTAAAAATTAACTAATGTAAAATTTATTTTTGTTTATAAAAAATTTCATCTCATTTTTTTTTTTCTAGAAGTACTTTAAGAGAAGCTTATCCAAGCTTTTATTTAAGTTCAAAATAGTTTTTTGGACACCCCCACTGCGTCCTACTTCACAGCCCAAAATGAAGTCAAGAAGTCCACAGTACTGCGGTACATTTTGAAGGGCTTTGTTATTTGGTATTTAAACACCTAACTTTGACAAAAATTTATTTATGACAAAAATACTTCTGACTTTCGACACTTCTGTAACACAACTAAAACTTTTATATATATATATATATATATATATATTGTGTAATTAATTTTTTATATTAGTTACTTTTTCTATAAAATTAAGTCATTTCTTAATATTAATTATGATACAAGTATCCTTTTTAACAATAATCGACTATTATTACGGGGATGTTAAATTATACTAGTTTTTTGTGTTATGGGGTTATCAATTTTCTTAAATAAAAAAAACAAACACTACGAAAACAAGTTTATGTTGTGTTAAATTTCTTTGAAAAAATAGCATTATAACGGGTGTCAGGTTAGGATTATTATTTTTGTCAAATAGTGCACTTTGTTTTTTTGGAAAAGATGAAAGGTTTAAGTGTGTCTTTGGTTTAATGGTGGGAGACCCTTCAAACCGCTAGTGAATCAAAACCTAAGAATTCCTACTTCTAAAAAAAATATGCATGAGAATGTGTACCCATTCAATCTAACATTGAACCAAACACATCCTAACTAGCAAAGTTGAAGACATAAGGTAAGTCAGATGATTATGGGAGAAGAAAAGAAGCAAAAGATTATAAATTCAATCCCCTCTAATAACAAAATTAACAACAACTAACATTGTATAAAAAAAAACCCTAAATAGCAAAGCACCATTCTGAATGATATTGGGCTTGGATCAGCCCATATGGATTCACTCACGTCCTCATATATATATAAGCCCCTTTCCCACACTAATAAACCCTAGAATCCCAATCCCCGCTCAGAGGTAAGGTAGGTTAACACTCTTCTTCATCGTCGTCGCAATGGGACGTGTGATCCGTGCTCAGCGTAAGGGAGCAGGCTCGGTCTTCAAGTCCCACACGCACCACCGCAAGGGCCCTGCCCGCTTCCGGAGCCTGGACTTCGGGGAGCGCAACGGGTACCTCAAGGGCGTAGTCACCGACGTCATCCATGACCCTGGCCGCGGCGCGCCGCTCGCCAAGGTCGCCTTCCGCCACCCTTTCAGATACAAGAAGCAGAACGAGCTCTTCATTGCCGCCGAGGGCCTCTACACCGGCCAGTTCATCTACTGCGGCAAGAAGGCCACCCTTGTTGTCGGGAACGTTCTACCCCTGAGGTCCATCCCCGAAGGAGCCGTCATATGCAACGTGGAGCACCACGTCGGCGACCGCGGCGTCTTTGCCAGGGCATCTGGCGACTACGCCATTGTTATCAGTCACAACCCTGATAATGACACCTCTAGGTACCGATGTTTAGAATAATTGAATCAGTTATTAGTAGTGGTGGTAGTTTTATCTGATTGGTTTTAGATCTAGGTTGAACGGTAGTATATGAATTTTGTTTGATAACTGTTATTTTTTTAGGTGCATGACATGATTTATGATTTATTGATTGAGAATTTGGGTGATTCGTTTAGGGTTCTTTATTTTGAAATGTTAGGCGCGGTTTAATTGTGTTTTGATTTTTGTTTCAGGATTAAGCTTTGTTTACCGCATAGCGTAATTTTGGGAAGTTTGGTGACTTGATTTAAGGGTTTTAGTTGAAATGATAAGTGCGGTATAATTGTTGAAGTGTATAGTATAAGTTATAAATTATTGATGAGGGTTGAAGATTAGAGTGAATTGGTTTATTCAAGTTCTTTTATTGAAATGCTTGGGCATTTGGGTTTGGAATTCGTTACATGATTAAGGTTTTTGTTGAAGTGGATAGCATAATTTATAATTTATCGATGAGTGGGGTTTGGAATTCGAGTGAATTGGTGATTTTATTGAAATGTTTGGGCATGTGGGTGCAGTTTAATTGCATTATGTACTTTGTTAAAGGATTGAGCATTTTATTGAAGTGATTATAATTTATTGATGATGAGGGTTGGGAATTTGGCTGAATTGGTTCAAGTCTTGTAATTGAAATGTTAGGGCATTTGGGTGCAGTGTAAATGTGTAATTGTGTTTTCTGCTTTGTTCCAGGATTAAACTCCCATCTGGTTCAAAGAAGATTGTTCCAAGTGACTGTAGGGCCATGATTGGGCAAGTTGCAGGCGGAGGGAGAACTGAGAAGCCTCTTCTCAAGGCTGGAAATGCCTACCACAAGTTTAGAGTGAAGAGGAACTGCTGGCCCAAGGTTCGTGGTGTTGCTATGAACCCTGTTGAGCATCCCCATGGAGGAGGTAACCACCAGCATATTGGTCATGCGAGTACTGTCAGGCGTGATGCTCCTCCTGGACAGAAGGTTGGTCTCATTGCTGCTAGGAGGACTGGTCGTCTTAGAGGACAAGCTGCTGCAACTGCTGCCAAAGCTGACAAGGCTTAAAGAGAACGTTGTTAGGGTTATTATATGTGATTGCATGTTTTTCACTTTTGTTTTTCTTTTTTCTGATAGTTTGTTTGTTAAACTATTTGGGGCACCCTTTTGAGAACCATTTTCTTCCCAACATATGGAGTTTTCAATAGACGTCTTCTATATTTGTTTAAGTTGCATGTTCAATCCTGCATATTATTGCTATTTTATCTCGTTCTAATGGATAAATTAGTTCCTTTGACAACTTGAATTATATTATACCAGATTAAATTTAATTGATAGGCTTCGAGGGTGATCTTCATTGGTCACATTTAAGCAATTTGTGGTCATTAATATGTACTTGTAACTAGTATTTCACTACGCAAGTATGCATATCACTTTCCTATATATGCATGGTAGCATTATTGTTTATGGTGACTATTGGGGTGCTGTTTTTAGATTTCCAATAACATTTTAAAGATGCAAATGGTTAACGACTGTTATTTTTTTCGACTGAACTGTTGTTTTAGGTTCTTTTTGATTAAACCCATTGTCCTATAAATGGTATTCTTCATTCTTTTATAGAGAAATGGCAATTTTCAATTTAGTCTCTTTTTTCAATTAATACCCATAGATAATCATAAAGGGTTTCATTTTTTGAACACAAACAAATTGATCCAACCAAAGCAGTACAGCTTGTACAAAAAAAAGTAATGTACAAAAAAAAAATGCAGTACAGCTTACTACGTAATCTTATAAATTCACTCAGGTTACCGTGATGATTAATGAAAACCTTACGGTGATTATGTGGGTGTGGGTGTTTGAGTTTTTGGATTTTTAACAACAGCTTTACGTTAGAATTATTATACTTTTGGATTTGAAGTTTAATTTGTGTCTCGATGGAAGTGCTTCTACAACTGTTTTGCTATGAAAGTATATCAAATAAATATTCTGATTTTGTGACCAACAATCTTTCGATGCTGATATGTCCTTGACTTCTTCTGAATCCAACTGTTTTTCATGACGTGGTTTGTATGGATTGAGCGTGTTTGTTTTTCTTGGTAGGCAAAAAACGTTTTAATTGATGTAAGAGTATAAGGCATATCCTTAGTTACAAAGTCTTTGTACATCATAAATGAATTAATAACAAGTACTGTAATATGTCCTTTCCCACGGTTATGTAATATATACTACTTGACAGTGAAACATACTTGATAACTCGCATGTTCTTGCCCACCAAATTAAATACCTTGTTAGGATAGTTGTGAAATTTGGTCTAGTAATTGATTCGATTGAAATAGTGAATTAATGGATAATTGGTGGAATAGTAATTTATTCGATTTGATTTGATATATATTAAAATTCAAAATTATATATATATATATATATATATTTATTATATATAAGTATATAATTAACATTATTTAAGTGAAAAAAGTTTATCTATACTCCAAACTTCAAAAAATAATTGATAATAATCCAAAATCCAAAATTCAAATTTTTTAAAAAATATCCACAATTAAATTTAAAAAAAAAATTGTAAAACTGGACTGAGTCGGACCAGTCCAACAGGATTTGGTAACCCACTCGACCGGGTTTGTCCAAGTCATTTTGGATCAATTACACGATCAGTTCAATAGTTGAATCGGTCCGGTTAGACCACTGGGTCCCGACCTGACTAGGTCAAACTGGGTTTCACAACACTGGCTATTACACAATACCCAACTGAAAGCTTCTCGTGCTCCACTTGGCAGGTGCCCGACCTTGTCCTTGAATTTCTGCATGATCAATGATTTCTGCTTTCCTCCAATATAAAGTGACCAGTTGCATTAAAGTTCTCAACTATCCCATAAGGATGTTGAATTGTTTGCCATCCACTGAATATATGAAACAGAAAACGATGCATCAAAAGCTGATAACCAAGACCAACAATTAAAGAGAATGCTTTGAATAACATCCTCATAGTTAAATTGTTTGTCCAGGAATAATGCAATTGTTTCTGCTATTCAATAAATTCCATGTGATAGCACACCGTCTTCCATCAATCAAACAAATTTGATTTCCCACTTGGTATTACGTGTTGTTCAAAATGAGCACATGCAGAGTTTGGTGACACAAAATCAATGTCTAGAACCTGCATGAAATACTTCCAAATGCAACTTGATTTTTTACAACTGAACATAATATGCTCCGTTGATTCTTCCAGTTCATTGCAAAATGGGCACTTAGAATCCTAATTTTGTATTTGAACATTTCTTTTGATAAGGGTCTTTGTCGTTGGTAAACTACTATTTATCAATCTCCACACAAAGAAATTAACTTTTGGTGGAACTTTAACCTTCCAAATATCCCTGAATATATCCTTTTGCACATAATTCCCACACCCCTCCATGATGGTTGCATATGCAGACTTAACTGAAAAACACCCTGAAACATCTTTTTATCCAGAACCACTCATCAGATACATCCCTCCTTAACATTACCGAATCCAAACTCTCACACATAAGTGTCACATGGATTTCCTCCCAAGCGAACCAAGCCATCCTCCATACAAATTTCCATCACCACTCATCTCCCTCCCACTCCCCCATCTCACTCAAAGTCACCTATTTTTGCAATGAATTGAGAAATAATCTTGGAAATCATTTTTCCAAAGGTTGATCCCCAATCCATGAGTCTTGCCAAAATCTTATTTTCTCACCATTTCCCACCCTCCACTTACACATGTTGTCAAACCACTTTTCCCACATTTCACACCACATCCTTCTTAGATCCCTCCACCACAAAGATAAATTTATGTGTTCTTCCTCACTTATCAACTCGACCCACCCTCCAAATTTCGATTTTAGCATGTCTCGTCGAAGCTCCCCTCCCCCTCCAAAAGACCCCATCTCTATTTTGCAAGAAGTCCATTGTTAAAAGCAAAAATATCCTTAATGCCTAGACCATCTCTCTCTTTAGAAACACAAATTTTCTCTCATTTAACCCATTGTATATTTCTCTTGTCGGCCTCCCCCCTCCCCCCAACAAAAAAATTCTTTGAATTCTAATTATTCTCTCCCCCACCCCCCTAGGAATTTTAAAAAAAAGAAAGATAAAAGATAGGTAAAGAAGACAAGATAAAATTAATAGGACACACTTTCCCTGCAAAATGACAGGTTTTTATATTTCCAAGTTGACAATTTTCTCTTAAATTTTCTCACAATTGGGTTCCAAGTATACTCTAACCTAGGGTTGGCACCTATAGGAATGCCTAGATATGTAAAAGGGAATGCCAAGAGCTTACAATTCAACACATTTGCATGCCTCTCCTAAGTATATTTGTCCACTCCAATAGCCCTAAAATGGTTTTTAAAGAAATTTACCTTTAACCCGAAGGCAAGTTCAAAGCCCTTTAGGATAGTTTTGATTGTGAATATATTGGACAAGGTTGATTCTCCAATGAAGATTGTGTCATCGACATATTGGAGAAAATTGATTTGAGCACTATCATCACCCACCAAGTAATTTGTGTATAATCCTTTCTCAATTGCCTCCTGCATCATGACACATAACCCCTCCACCACAATGTTGAATAAAATGGAGCCATTGGGTCCCCTTGTCTTAGACTTTTGGAAACATTAAACTCAATAGTGCGACTTTCATTCACAAGAACGGAAACACTAGTACTTTTTAGGCAACCCCTAATTCACCCACAACATTTATCATGAAATCCCATTCTTTTTAACATGTAAAAAATAAACTTCCAACTCACTGAATCATATACCATTTCATAATCAACTTAAAAACAAGGCATTTTTTTTATTCCTCTTAGCATCATCAACTACTTCATTTGCCAATAGTGCACTATGTAACAAATATCTCCCACCCATAAACGCACTTTGTCTTTTATCAATAATTTTTCCAATGACCCTCTTAAGCCTATTTGATAAAATTTTAGAGACAATTTTATACATGGATCCTACCAATGAAATAGGCCTAAGTTCACCTAGGTTTTGTGGGTCTCCACCTTTGGAATTAACATGATGAAATAAGCATTACTACCTCGAGGGAAGACTCCATTTTGATGGAACTCCATTAGGAATCACATGATGTCACTTTTTAGTAGGCTCCAAAACTCCTTAATGAAATGAAAATTGAGTCCATCCGGTCTCGGGCTCTTGTCACCTCCTCACTTCCATATCGCTTCCTTGACTTCCTCTTCCTCAAATGTAGCTAGTAGGCCGACATTGTCATGATCATCAATGGTATTAAATTCAACACCATCTAGTTTTGGCCCTGTCGATGAATCTCTCCTCAAAGAATTTTGTTGTCTCCTCTTTAACTTTTTTAGGCTCCTTTACCTATATATCACCTATATTTAATTCTCTTAGAGCATTTTCATCCTTCTCCAATTCACTTGAGAATGAAAGAAATTTGAATTCCTATCACCCTCCACATTCCACCTCATTCTTGACTTTTGTCTCAATAAGGATTCATTGTGCAAAGTGACTTTCCAAAATCCTCTTGAAGTTCTATTTTCCTCTTTCTCATTCCTCCTCCAATTATCCTTCATTTTCCTTCTTCTCTATGTCATTCAACTCTTTTTCAACCTCATTTTGCCTCTTTTGTTGATCACCAAACTCCTTGTCATTCCATTCTTTAACCCCCCCCCCCTTTTTAGTACATATCCTCCCCATCCTTCAAATTGAAGATTTTTCCACAACTCATTGACCACCTCTCCAAATCTTTTATTTGTTAGCCAACAATTGAGGAATCTAAATGGTTTAGGTCCTCAATCAATAGGTGAATTCATTACCACAATGGGATAATGATCCAAGACATTTCTATTAAGGACCCACTGAGAACATTGAGGCCAAGACTCAAGCCAATCCCTTGTAACTAGGACTCTATTAATTCTACTTCTCGTCATTCCATTAGATCTATACCAAGTAAATTTTCTCCTCACCAATGGTATGTCTTCCAACTCCATTTCATTGATGAGTGCATTAAACGTTCTTATATCCCCATTTCCACCACCAATACCACTTCTTCCTTCTCTTTCCGATGCCCTCCTTACACAATTGAAGTCACCTAGTATGCAACATAAGCTCACCACTTGATAGCTTTCAACTCTTCCCAATGTCTCTTCTTGTCGTCATTATTTCACAGTGCATAAATATTAACAATGAGCACTTTGCAATTTTTATCTTTCCATGTGCCTTTTACCACAACAAAATTCCTTTCCCCAAGCTTACAAGTCATATCAAAAGCTTTAGGGTCTCATATTATCAATAATCCACTTGAAGCACCACTTGATGGTGAGAATTCCCAACACATATCTCCATGTGCCTTTGTGTTGTTGTAGTCTATCGAAGAAACAAACACGCACAAAGAGATTATTATTGATTTTTTTTACCACCTAGGTTGTGCTAGGAACATATTTTGTTAGGTTAAAAGGTTTACATTATGGGAAGACATGTCTTCTTACAAAATTAGGAAAGATTATTAACAACGGATGTGTCTTTTCCTAATCTTTTATATTTTAATTACAAAAGAAAAACCAGACTCAAACAAAGTGTTTACTTTAAATTAAAATAAATTATGACATGTGATCCATTAAAGGGGATTTTGTTTCTTTAAATGTGAGAAATATCTGAGGTGCTGAAAATTTTTAAATGAGTTAATTTCTTCCAACAAATATTTTTTCATATACATGAGTCAAGAATCAAACCCATGATAACATGCTTAAGGGACAAAGTTATCTACCAATTATGTCATACCATGTTGGTTGAACATTGTACACATAGTTTTAAAAATTGAACCAGTAATCGATCAGATCAAGGCATTGGGTTACTAGGTTAAGGATCAAACTAGTGGATCAGTAATTGACCTGCATGATCCGGTCTTTATTATAAAATAATATATACTCAACCTTAAAAATAACTTCCTAATTTAGAATTTGGTGTCTAAGTAATACATAATTATGATAAAAATTATAATATCTTATGATAAAATTATTGGTATATATATTTGTGTTTGGACTTCATATATCCAAAACTCAAATTTAGTTGTGTGGTAAGCTTTGAACTTGTTGGTTAAAAGGTCCAGTGCTTGAATCCCTCAATGGTTTAGTTGGTCAAACTGATCAAGTCAATCAATTACAAACAATTATGTATAATAAATTTATTAATTTTTATGATAATTAATTTAAAAATCATATCAACGTTAATTTATAATTATAAAATAAAAATAACATAATATTCTAAAAGTGAATGTTAAAAATTGTCCTCTTCCTTTCTTTCAATTGTCAGAATTTTCTAATGTATTTGTGTTGTAAAAAAGTGTTAGGAGTATATTAAAAATTATAAAATTAAGAAAAAAATAA
Source organism: Glycine latifolia (assembly GCA_013407115.1). Classification (NCBI taxonomy): domain Eukaryota; kingdom Viridiplantae; phylum Streptophyta; class Magnoliopsida; order Fabales; family Fabaceae; genus Glycine; species Glycine latifolia. The sequence continues at coordinate 20,980,333 of CM023956.1, forward strand.
TTAAATATGAGATGAGACTTTAGAAAATGATTTTGTTATTTATAAAAAAAGTGTGTCAAGATGAATGACGTGTTCTAGCAATTTTCCTGTGTCGTATACTCGTATCATCAAAGCGACGGATTGGTGGGGGTGGAGCCTTCGGCCATTGGCACGTACACCTCCTAAAAACGACAACTTGTTTCCACGGCTTGGTATTTTAGCAAAGACAAAACGCAAGGACCTGGGCGAGTGGCGAAATGGCAGTTCCAGCAGAGAGGAACCACAACCATTTCTCAGTGTTGATCGTACTCTTTCTTTTCCTCGTCGACAATGCTCTCTGCATTAGGTTCCCGGATCGGATCGCCCAACCCGCCCTCGACCCGCCCGACCAACACCGCCTGCGGGTCGCCGTCTTCGCCCTCGGAAGCTTCTGGAGATCCGAAGCGGTGTTCGGCTGTTTGCCCGGCGTTGTTCGCACCACCGTCGGCTACGCCGGCGGATCCAAGCCCAATCCTGAATACCGAAGCCTCGGTGACCACGCCGAGTCCGTTAAGGTTCTCAATTTCTCACTCAATTTGCCATCACATCTCTGTATTGTATATGTTTTATTATAATTGACTAATTGGCTCTGATTTTCAAGGAGTGAGGCGTGCACTTTATAAGATAAAATGAACTTAGGATATATAAGGTGGACTTAACGTGGAGGGAGAAGGGAATGGGGGGGAGAGATAGCAGGTGTGAATTCCTCGCTAACAAAGATTAATAAACTAACAACTTATATTTAGCTACAAAAAAATGATAAAATGAAGTTATTATTATTAATTGGCTTTAAATTATGATAAAATGGTTATTATCCTCCAAAGTTTGCCATCTTCACTTTAGAGGAGCAGCTAAATCCCATTTTTAATTTGTAGAGCATGGAATGGGGACCAATGCAGGTTGGGTCTACTGGAAGGGCTAGTCCTACGATGTAGTGGACCAAGGTTTGAATCTCATTCAAGAGAGGTATCCACATTTAGTGTCCGACCAGGGGCAAATAAAAATAACATGGAATGGGGATAAGTAATAGAGATAGAGGTTTGAAATGAGTTTGTTAATCATCATGGTTGAAACTACTATCAGATTAGAGTTCGTTTCACCTAATAGCCTTTCTTTTCATGGTTGTCTTGGATGGGGATTATTACATTTGTTCAAATTATGGGTGAATGAGATTTGCTCAACTGGTGATTTAATTGTGGTGTTTTCTGATTCTTACAACCCTACCAAGTACCAACATTTTCTAAGTGACAGCTCAAGCAATAAGTTTTCTTGCTCTCCACTTCTGTCTTCTTTTCCCTAGACAAGTTATAAGAGGAAAAAAGAAAATTCTATTTGTTTAGACATTGTTGTCTTTGTTAGCCACTTGGCTGAATTTTATGTCCTTTCACATAGTGATGCAGAATGCTTTAGCACCAAGAAAGTAAAAGCTCAAAAAACAATCAAATCATCTCAATATTTTGCTGTGGTTTTGATTTTAGAGCTGGTTGATTTATTCCAAACACCCTAATCCTTTCATAATTATTTCTGGTTATTAGGATTGGTAAGTAGTTATTCTATTTTTAATATTTTTTCCTTGGTGTATTTGAATATGTTTATTCATGTTACTGTTCTTAAACTGTCATTATATCAGGGTTGCCCCGTTAATGAGTGAACAGTGAAATTTTGAAAGTATGAGATGAAAACATCTAGAGAATCCAAGTTCAATAACAATTCAGTGACTTCTGTTTCCAAAGAAATGCCAAGTCCTAACATGTGGTAAAGGTTGCATAAAGGGTGCCCATTGGTTAGGCCTGTGCCAAATCAATGCCCGAGAGAAATTTTGCATACTTGTTTTAAGTCTGCAAACCCCAAAGGCTATGGGCTGACTAGTGTCTTCCAGCACTTGATTTGATATGTATAGATCCTTATACTTGTATAAAACATCATGAAGTAAAGTTTTTGGAGGAATTCACGAACAGTTGACTGTTGAAATTGTAGATGGCAGGGGCTGTGATATGCATTGAATAATTTGGAACCATAGGTCTGTGAAAGAAAGGTTTTGTTTATAGATCCTGTAAAGATATTATTTTAACATGCTTTCTCATGTGTGGTTGTCTTGGTTCTGGAATTCATGTAGACTACTATATATTGATAAGTTTTCTAACATTGAACAGATGGTGTAACTTTCTTATGTTTTACTTTTATAAACAAACTAAATTCACCAATCCATGCTACATCTTAAAGTTCAGATATAACTACATTAATTTATTAATATGATGAATTGAAGTTGGATGATTTAATTGAATTTTCTGTTATGGCTCGTGACCATAATGCAGGTTGAGTATGATCCACAGCTGATTAGCTTTAGGGAACTCCTGGATGTCTTTTGGTCAAGTCACGATCCTAGGCAAGTGTATGGCCAAGGTCCTGATGTGGGTAATCAGTACAGGTAGGAGGAGCACTGTTACCAACCACAATTTCTTGTGATCTACTTCCATATCCAGTCTCATGCTGAGTGCTATGTACTTAACTATACCTATATTCTGGCAGATCTATTATTTTTGTTAATGGAACCGAAGAATCAAGAATGGCTGCTGTCAGCAAAGAACAGGAGCAAACCCTGTCAAGAAGCAGCATTGTGACTACTCAAATTCTGCAACTTGGAACATTTTATCCTGCAGAGCCAGAGCACCAGGTTTGTTTCCAAAATAATGTTTATTTACTATTGATGTTTAATAGAATACCAGTTTGAAATAGATGGAAATAGGATCAAATCACACCAGATTATATAGATATTACAGCAATTTCTTGCTCTCCCAGAGTTCAAAAACTTCTTTAGAGACTATCTTTGTCAAAAAAGGTACCAAAGGTATGACTTAACGGTCCCCCCAAGATTACCACACTGAAACAATCAAAATACATAATTGTTCACTACAGAAATTGTCACATGGCCCTTATTAAAACTGTAGTGATTATTAAAACTAAGTCCTACACTCCTACTATGAGTTATTCAAACTGCAGTAATTATTAAATCTAAATCCTAAATTTTCTACAATAGACCTTCCAATCTGTGGGTAGTCTGATACCTTATCAATGTTTCTAAGAAAAGCATTTCCTGCTATGTGGCTTGGATGTGGGTACATATATATAAAACAAATGTACCCCAGTGCCATGAAGGCTCCTTGTTATGCAAAGGTATTAGAGAGGGTCAGTGTATTTGTATCTAGCATTTCCCTCGTGTATGCAAAGAGGTTGTTTTCAGATTCGAACCTATGACCAGTTAGAAAGGTGAACTTTACCATTATGCTAGGGCTTGTCCTTGGATGTGGGTACAAATACAATGCTTTTTTCATTTTTTATTTTTTATTTTTTAAACTAAGATACAGGCAGGACAATTTGTATTAAATACAATATTATATTTGTATATGTTAACCAGATAAAATTAAATTTATCCGTTTGTAATCGCTCACTCTAACCTGAATCCTGTGTTCTCTACTGTGGTGTTGAGGATGAAAATCTGCTATTCTGTGTGATGATTTTGATGAGGGTAAGATTGCAAACGTGCAAATATACTTCAAGGTAATTGGTGAGAATGAGACTTCAATTTGTGCATTGGATTTTTTGAGTAACAGTCTGGGTATCCACACAAAAAATATGTGGGTAAGCCAAAAATATTGATGGAGCAGTTTTGTGAGTATTGAAACTGGATATGGTTGCAATATGAATACATCACCAATTTTGGCACCTATGTGCATCATAAAGATGTAATTGCTCATTGTTCCATATTCTTGGTACCAGGGGCGGGGATAGTTAGATTTCATAACTCAGTTGATTTGTCACTTTCTAGTGAACTAAAACCACCCGGTTGTCTGATGCATATCATTGGTAGGTGGCTATTAACCTTTTTGAAGTCTGCAAACATTTTTCTTCGAAGAGACGTCAAGCAATGAGAGTTAAATTCTACTTCGAGCTGCCTTCAATTGATACTTTCTACATATTTGTAAATAATATTCAAGTATTAGTTATTAGAGTTGTTATTCTGGCCATGAAAAATACAGTTGGAAATCGAGTCAATTTTTGTTGTCTACCATTAGACAATTTTACCAAGTACAATTTTATGTAGCAGGGAAAAAAAATGCCTCTCAAAGTTCTGACCCATTAAATTAAATCAATCACTAACTGAAATTGCCTGTTCTGTTCTAAATATGCAGAAATTTGAACTCAAGCAAAATACCATCCTTCTTCAGTTAATTGGGAACCTTCCTGCAGAGGAGCTTGAAAGGTCTAGCCTGGCAACGAAATTGAATGGATATGTTGCAGAGCTTTGCCCTCCAAATATCCAAAAGCAAATCGATGCCAAGATCAACGATATTATTAAAAAGGGTTGGCCAATTCTGAGGGATTTGTAGTTGGCCTCGTGGGAAGTTACTCAGATTGTCAACTTGTCATTTTTCAACTAACCTGCTTCGTTTCAGTACCTATAGGTTTTATTCAATAGCTTGTATCAATTGCAGGGCTTGATTTGATGATTGTGTTGTAATTATTGTACTTGTAAAGTCTTGAGTCTCCCTGTCATCCTTCAAAAGAGGGACAAAGAAACTACTAATTCCAACTTGCTATTCGCCAAGTGGAAGATGAACCTATTACGTTTGCGCGTGTTAGAATCTTACAATATTTTGAAAAGCTTATGAGAATTGGGGCAAATTTACCAAAATAATACTTTTTTAATAAAAAATTACGAATTTAGGACTGTTTTGAAACATATTACAAATTTGGGGCAGGGAGACATGCTCAAAATGGTCACGCTCATTTTGAGCGTGTCTCCCTCCTATATAAGCTGCATTTTTTTTACTTTTTCACCACTTTTACTGTTTCGCCTTCTCTCTAAAAGTTTCTGAAGCACACCTCTGTTAGGTTTTGAGTGATTTATCTTTGCAACAAAGTTCTGCCAACAAGTAAGTTAATTTATTAATTGTGCATATTATTTAATATGTTATATTATTAATTATAAAATTGTTAGAGCCATATTATTTAATTAATTTTGTAGAAAACTGTTAGGTATTAGGATCTAGGGTTTAGTTTAGTTTAGGGTGTAGGGTTTAGTTGTTAATTACAATTATTTGACTAAATTTATTTAGTTTAGTTTATTGTTAAGGTTAAGGATTAGGGTGTTAGTGTTTAGGGTTTAGTTAATGGTTTAGAGTTTAGTTGTTAAATTAAAATTATTTTACTAAATTTACTTAGTGTTTAGGGTTTAAGGGTTAGGGATTTGGGTTTAGTTTTGAGGGCTAAACTTGTTAGGCTTGCTCTCAACTACATATGCTTCTTGATTGTCTTTCATGAGGTTCCGCTTAATTGTAATTTGTGCGTCCTTTTTGGAGGCAAATTTCTGTTTAACAAACAACTCATCCCCTAATTGTCATGGACCCTGCACTGAACTCGAACCGGAATCGGTAAAAGATTCTTCTTCGCTTGGATGACTTCAATCAATATATGTGTAACGAGGAATTCCATCACAAAAAGGACCGACCTCAGCACCTTCAAATACAAAATCAATTGAATAAACATATCATGCAAACTAAAATACTATAACATACACATATACAAATTTTAGACCACTTCATCATTCATTTCAGTCATGTAACATACCTTCAACAGGTTGTTCTGATTGTGTACATCCAACATCCGGATGAAAACGGATTTGAGACAACCCCACATCAGTGTCTGATTGGAATCTAGTTGCATGCACACCAGCATCGTCATCATTATCCGACGAAGTACCATCCTCCTCAACAAGACGATCTTCCATTGCAATGTTTTCATCATCGTCATCCATAACCCAAGTTGGGTCATGTGAATCTTCCGCAGACACATTTACAAATGGAGCAGCATATGACGATGTAGTCATAACAGAATTTAAAGGAACTGACCTGATGGGTAAAACATCCTCTGCTACAGTAAAGTCCACGTACAACTCTAGAAAATCTTTGCTTGACAGCTTGAAAAATTCTTCCATTAGCAATTCTATGTCTTCATCATCCACAATTTGAAAACCCATGTACTATTCACGTTGCCATAATTTTTCGGTAAGCAAAGTGATACATTGGTCGTCTTGCAGACCTAATTTTTGTCGATCTTCTGATGTAATTCACCCAATGTTAAGCTTCGCTTAATATGTGTCTGCCTTTTCTCCCCTTCAAAAACAACACCCTGTCGCCCTTCAACTTTTCTTCCATTAAAAAATAACACAACACGGGCAAACTCCTCATCACCTGAACTCATTTCTTCCAGTCAACAAAAACAAAAACTTCTTGGCAGAGCTTCACTGTAGAGATAAATTTTAAAAAATTTTGTTAGAATATGTTATTACCATTACTGATAAATAAATAAATTCATAAAACAAGATAAATGACATTGATCGGGTTACAAAAAAAAACAATAAAACAGATATTCATAGAGATACTTTAACAACCCTAAACCCTAAAAACTAATCCCTTGACCCTAACCCTTAAACCCTTAAACCTTAAACACTAAAACCTACACCCTAGCACATAAACCCTACGCCTACACCCTACACCCTAAACACTAAAACCTTAACTGTACACCCTAAACCCTACACTAACCTAAACCCTAGACCCTACTACATAACATTTTACTACAAAACTAAACTAAACCCTAACCCTTAAATCCTAAATTGAACTAAATAAATTTAGTAAACTAATTTTAATTTAACAACCAAACCCTAAACCTTAACATCTAAAACCTATACCCTAACCCTTAAACCCTTAAACCTTAACTCATAAACCTTAAACACTAAAACCTATGCCTACACCCTAAACACTAAAACCTTAACCGTACACCATAAACCCTAAACTAAAGTAAACCCTAGACCCTAATACCTAACATTTTTCTACAAAACTAAATCAGAAACCCTAAAATAGTTCTATGTAATAGTCGCTAGCAATTTCACATGGCCCTAACAATTTAATAATATAACATATTAACTAATATGCATAATTAATAAATTAACTTACTTGTTGGCAAAGCTTCGTTGCAGAGATAAGTCACTCACAAACCTAGACTTCAGAAAATTTTAGAGAGAATGCGAGACAGTAAAAGTGACGAAAAGATAAAAAATTTCAGCGTATAAAAGAGAGAGACACGCCCAAAATGGACGTGACTGGTCACGCTCAGATTAGGCGTGACACCCCCCTTAGTCATGCCTAATCTGGGCGTGACCAATCACGTCCATTTTGGGCGTATCTCCCTACTCCAAATTTGTAATATGTTTCAAAACAGTCCCAAATTGATAATTTTTTTATTAAAAAAGTATTATTTACGTGAATTGGCTAAAACTGTGATATTGGTTCCTTTTTAATTCTCCATCTGAAATGTTAGTCACACATTTTTAAAAAATTGAAAATTTGGTTGAATAAATTTTGTATATGTTATTTTT
>CM023956.1:20988185-21056438 GCA_013407115.1 Glycine latifolia
GGGAGGGTCCCTTTGCAGTGCATTGGAGTGGTATTTCGGGGAGGACGTATTTTAGTACTTTAGTGAAGTACTAGTATATACTATATAGTTAAATTAGTCTCTTAAATATATCGAGTCGTTCTTTTTTAACATTCAATTTAATTATCTAACTTTTAATATTGGTTTGACTTAGTTTTTTTTTATTTTTTTCCGTTCAATTTGATTTTCTAATTATTTTATCAATTTAATTGGATCTTACTGTTTAAATTAGTTTGAGTAATTATGTCATTTAAATTTGATTTTATCTTTTAAATTAATATTTTGTGACGATTTAATATAATCATTAGATGATTTTAAGTCATAATAAAGTGTAATTTCTTTATATCTTTGACCCAATTTATATAATATGATCAAATTGAATCCATTTAAAAAAGCACAAATAAACTAATTTAAGTATTAATTTTCTAATTATAAAGCCAAATATAAGAGCTAATTGTAAACAAACAATTCTCAATTTGGTTTTCCGAATACACAAATTTCATTTTTTAAAAAGTAAATAAAAGGAATCAGAGACATTAATGTAGAAAATAGAAAGTACATGACGCTACAATGATTTATGATTTTTTTTCTTATGAACTGCTCTGCTTCATCCTATACCTGTACTAGCAAAAAACAACGCCTCTGTAATTATGCCTTAGAAGGAAAGCGTAGTCGTTATCCGTACAAAATACACTCACAAACCCAAACACAAAGATCTACATGGCTTTGGAGTTGGAGATCCTCGTCGCATTTATTTACATTTTTACCCTATGATAAGAGCATCATCATAATTAAGTTGTAGCAAAGAGACCAATCAGATGTTGACACGCGGCGCAAACAGAGCTAGGGCTTCTGTTTCAGAATCTACAACGAACCTGAACCGCATGATGAGGCTCCACCGGACGTCTCAGATGTACACAACAACGAGCTCCCCTTGATTTCGGACCACCGTATAAATACCGAAGCGTGAAGAAGAGCTCAGCACTTACACTTTCACACAGTTTCTTTCCTTCTCTCTCACTGGAGCTAGGGCGAGTGACCGGAGCGGCGAAGATAGAGTCAGATCGGAAGCGGAAGAAGGCGTCGACCTCGGCGGCGGAGAAGGAGAACCGGGATAAGAATAAGAAGTCGAAGATGTCGTCGTCGTCGTCGAAGGGTGGTGGTGGTGTTGAGGTTAGGGCTTCGCACATATTGATAAAGCACGAAGGTTCTAGAAGGAAGGCCTCGTGGAAGGATCCAGATGGTCGCATCATCAAGAGCACAACCAGAGAAAACGCGGTTTCTCAGCTCAAGGCCCTCCGCGACGACATCTTTTCGGGCAAGGCCTCCTTCGAGGACATCGCCTCTCGCTTCTCCGATTGCAGCTCCGCCAAGCGCGGCGGCGATCTCGGTCAGTCTAAAAATGAATGTTTCTTTTATACATATATATATATATATATATATATATATATATATATATATATATTCTGACGAAGTATCTGGTAATTGAAAATTGTGTTATTCTTGAAAAAATTTATTAGTTAAGATTGGTAACTGTTAAATTGCAGTGCAGGATACTAATAAACTTGTCATTAAGCCACTTCTTGTTGTCTTCTTTGTGCTGTTGTTCTTATTCCCAAGTATTGTAAAAGGAGTCTTGACTTATGAGGTGGTGGTTTTGTTATTCTAGGGGTTCTTGTCTGTTTACTGTAACAAAACAGAACAAGAATTATAATGGACTTGATTTGATGAAGAGCAAAACTTAGATGCAGTTTCACAGGTGCTTTTGGTGCTATTTTCCAGTTAGAATTTGGGTTTTACTTCGGTGATCTGTGTATTAGAGATTTTGATTAAATGTCAATGTTGATTATTGGGGTGAAACACTGATTCAGAACAGAGAAAAATAGTACCAAAAGCACATGGAACTACATATAACTTTATGTCCTTTGATGACTTCAGTTACTACCGTGTCTTCTCATTTACTATAGCTAGTTTGGATTTTTCTGCTCCCATGCTACAAAAATAGAGTAAGAAGAATAGGTTCATAAATTTAGTTATCTAAGAATTTTAGTTTAATAGTTTGGGGGTAGTTGATGCTGGATCTAGCACCCTTTAAAATGAGCAATTGTTCATGATGAAAAAGTAAGGTTGTACCTCTAGTCCTCTACGGACTTTAACTTAGTTAGGTTTAGATGTACTGTATATTAATCAAACTAGCTGTAAATGAGCAATTGTTAACGTAATTGCAATGTTTAACAGAACATTAAACTTAACTTTCAATGTCATTCTTTCTGTTGCTGTTGTTGCATTGATAGTTTCATAAGAATTCCAAATATTTCTCCAAAGCTCGCATTTTATGTGTGTCATCATACCCCCTAACTGGTACGGTGGTACCTAATTACACAAACTCAAATATTTTAGTTCCTCCCCTGTCACAAATGGTACCTAATTAGTAAACATTCATGTCATTGTGTTTAATATAAATAGATAAATAGAAATAGAAATTGGAAGACCTAAAAAATTTTGAGAACCAAGAAGCGCTTTATAAGTTCCAAGTTAGTGATGGTATATTGTATATGTTTGTTGGCTCTCTTGATGTTGCTATGGCAATTAGCATTAGTTAGCCTAGCTGTAAGGGGACCAAATGTTGCTAGACCACGATTTAAAGGATTTAAAAGTGCTACTATTCAATTGCTATCAAGAAACGGATCTTTCAATCTTTGTAACTGTCTAGTATGCTTTATCTGGTTTTGAATGTAAGAAAGTACGAGTGTCTTCATGACTGCAGTTCCCCGAAACTCCAAACTTGTATGTTAAATTCATTTTTGCTTGATGTGTATTTTGATCAGCATCACTGAACTGTGGACGTGTCACACTTGAAGGTGTGTTATTTGTGAAATTTTTTGTGAATATCACAGAAATGTGACATAGACGTCTAGACGGAGAATCAATCTCACCCTTAGTCATAAAGGATTGGGGATCTGCATTCAGTTAGCATTCATAGCTGAAGTGAAATACATGTCTAAATTTTTCATAACTAATTTTGTCAATTAACTGTGAAATAACTTTCTTGTGGGTGCAGGTCCTTTTGGTCGTGGCCAGATGCAGAAGCCTTTTGAAGAAGCAACTTATGCTCTTAAAGTTGGCGAAATTAGTGACATTGTGGATACTGACAGTGGAGTCCACATTATTAAGAGAACAAAATGAGATTATTACACGGAGTAATCTCTTAATAGGGAGACATTAACATCTGTAGAAGATTTCCCGGATTCTTGTTCAACTCAAGATCTGTTGATATATGTTCTAGACATGGCGGTGTCATGTTTTTGGATGATATATTGTTTTTGTGACAATTAAAAACATATGCTTGTAATTTTGAAAGACATTTATAAGGTTTGGATTCTATTGTCTTATCCTGGAACTGCAAGTGTTATTATTTTTTAGGAAATAATATGTTTGGTGTCAAAGAATTAACGGTGTTTGGAATTTGGATAAATTATTTTAAGAGGAAAAAGTAATTTTGAAGGCAATTTAATGCCTGCTTGAATATATTTTTTTGTAAGTACTAAAAAAAAAAAGCAAAAAAAAGTAAAATGAATTGAATTCTCCTCTTGAGCTGGTGAATTAGGAGTGATGGCAAAGACAGAATTCTATAATGCCTAGGCTACCTAATGTCGCTAATGTGTGGTGGCTGTGAAGGGTAGGCATGGCAATGGGGCGGGTCGGGGGCGGTTTTTACTTATACCACCCCCGCCCCCGCCCCTCAAAACCACCCCCGTCGTCGAAAATCGATGGGGCTAAAAAAATTGTCCCTGTCTTCGCCTCCGATGGGGGTCGGTTTTCCTTGCCCCGCTCCGCCCCCGAACACTTAAAAATTGCTATTAAAAATTTAATTTTAAACAATAACTATAGCATAAAATTTGATCGCGCTAAGTTTCAAATATATGTAATTACAATAAAATTTTAACATTAGATGTTTATTGCTGGAAAATAAAATTAGTTATACTCATAATTCTTGAATAAAATGAAGCCTTTATCCCAACGTATTCCACCTATATAAAGGTATTTTTGTAAATAATTAAATATAGTATGGCAGGGGTGGGGCGGGGCAGTTATCAGCATTACTAAAATCGCCCTTGCCCGCGAATTCAACAGGCGAGGAAATTTTGAACCCGAACCCGAAATCGATCAACTCGATTTTTCCCCGTTGACATCGGGGCGGGTTTAGACGAATGCCCACGGATGCGGGTCAAGTTGCCATGCCTACTGAAGGGTCCTAGAATATTTTTTTTTGGAAAATATGTAAATGTATAAAATCCAAAGATACTTACAAAATACTCAGGGCATTCTCCGGATAAACCAAACAAACAGCCAAAGCTATAACACTTGCCAAAAGAAGCAACTAATTACAACCAAAAAGTTGCTAATACAAGTGCAATAGATGAGACATTCTAAGAACACGAAATCTAATCTTATCTGTGAGATCCACACGGTTAAATACATAACCATAAAAAAGGATGCTATTCCTACACATCCAGATACAATATACTGATGTAGCAATAGCTAAACAACGAATCTTCCCTGTGTTGCCTGAGGTGGCGTGGTAGTGGATGAGGCCATTCATAGACCCCTGCAGCGAAATATATCTTCTAGGGAACTTGATCCAGTCCCTAATGTCACTCAAAATTCGCATGGTGACCCGGCAATTAAAAAACAAGTGCTCATTAGACTCATCAACCACCTTACAAAATGGACAAATGGACCCTATATGGAGAAAAGGGACTTTGTCTAGCGTGAGCAGCTTTTTGCTGGCAGCCAACCACAAAATAAACGCCTCTTTGGGGGGATGCCCGGATTCCAAACCACCTTGCACCAATGTACTTTGTGCCCTTGAGTGCGAAAGAGATTATAAGCATGTGAGGCAACAAATCTACCCACATTGATCCACGACAATAACATCTCTTCAGCTCGGTTGCGACTGCCCTTTTTGGAAATAATCAAGTCCCGAATGGTAAACAGCCTTTTAATGAGGGTTGAATCCGTCTTGGATGATGAAAAATGCCAAGTTGGGGTCTCCTTCAAATAATAGTGGTTCACCCATTTGACCCATAAGGAATCTTTCTTGTTGGTAATGTCCCACAAAGAGCGGGCTAGGAGGGCATGATTCCAGCTTTTAAGGCAGTGCAAACCCAAGCCACCTTCCTCCTTGGGTGAACAGACAACCTGCCAAGCTGATGGAGTGTCTTTAGTTAAATATTTTTCTATCATTCTTATCTTATTTGACTTCTCTTGGACTTTTATTTTTCCATTCTAATTCAGTTTTTGTCTTAAGCAAGTTAGTGGGCTTAATTGCTAATTGTTGCATATTTTCGGATTTTATGCTCACTTGACGTATCTGCCTTGTACAGGACCTACAGAGCTCTACAGAAGTCCGAATTGAGTGTTATTGTAGTCCTTGGAAAGATAACAAAAATATCTACAAGTTTGCCAGAAATAAGCCGGGGCCAATTCTGCCATTTGGAGGGTCATTTTAGGATTTGAAGTTAGAACCACTGCACTTGTATTTTGGGCTGCGAGTTAAACTTTTATTGATGTAAATAGCATAAATAATTAGAATTGATGGGTTGTTCATGGCCCATTCTTTTCTTCAGACTTAGTCACTATATGTTATTGACATTAGGAGGAATTATTACATTACATTTCATTTTGCAAAAACAGTTATACATTTCTCTTTTTAAGTTTTTAGAATCAAAACCCTTTCTCTTATTTTCTCTCAACTGTTCTTCCTTGTTCTTCATTTTTCGTTTTCCCTTCTTCCATTTTCGTGCACTTATTTCATGGGGCTTTCATTGATGATGATCATGGAAGGCTAAATAATCAATCAATTCAAGGATCCAACCCAAGCAAGAGAAGAATTAGAGTTCTGGTTTAGTATTTCGAATTTTGTGTGAATGTTCACTTTCTTCTTCAATTGCTATTCTGTTTTCATGATTATGAATGCGTTTAGGATTGAAAGCGGATTAGGTTATGGATTCATTTCCTAATTTCGAATATAAATCACAGATTAATTGGATAATATTTCAATTAGGGTTGTGGTTTCAATTAATTTAGGGGTTAATTCGATTGAAATGCTTCTAATGAAATTGAATGAACTTTCACAATAGGATAAATTTTTGAGAACGATGATGATTCAAATAGCTTGGTTTGGTGAATTGCATTGATGCTATTTAATCTGTTTTACATTACTTGTTATCAATTCTATTAGTTTCTGCATTGATCTTTAATCGTAGTTTGTGTTTTTGCAATTTTTACTTCGTGCATGCAAACTGTTCGACAAAAATCCCCCTTTACTGTTAGTAGTGAATTGAAGATAGAACCATATTGATAGTGTCTTTGAGTTGACCTAGGTTAATCTTGTGCTGCAGAATTAGCGTAGTTTAATTGTTTTGAAGCGACACGACGAACACTTATCACAAGCCACCAAGGGCTTCTTCTTCCCCATATCTGATTTTCCCCAAAGGAAATTCCTACAGAAGGTGTTGATCCGATCAATAACTGAAATAGGAAGAGGAAACATCCCCATCCATAATTTCTCTTCTTGTTGATAAGATCATGGAAAAATCTAGAGCTTCTGTTGGCGTTAATTAGAAACTTGTGCTTGGAAAGTTGGGCAAGCATTCTAGATTCGGCAATACGAAGACTGCAGGCTGAATCTCGCAACTCAGAAACATTCTTTTGCAAGGACCTATCATTCGGGTCCTAGAATATTAAGGATGGAGGTGGTTGTACTCCTAGTAAGGAGACATTATCTTTGGTAAATGACAGAACGATGGTGTTTTGGGGCCATAAGCTTGGCTTTGGTGTAAATCAAGGGAACAAATTGAGTAAATATTTAGAAAGGTGAAAAGTTGGTTAAAAAAAAGATGCTTTGGGAATACATTTACTATTTCCCGCAAATGACGCCAATTGCTCCTAGGTGGCCAAGTGAAACTCGACCTACACTTAGACTAGATGGTTCTATTGGTGGATTATTACATCGACAATGCCTAGGTCCTAGGTGCAATGGACCATGATGAATTCAATAATATGAATTGATGGCACTTATAAGAACTTCAACATTCAAGTCACTAGAAATTTGAATAAAGTAAGGATATTTATTGTTCTGAATTAATCTACGAATTCAATAATATGAATTGGATTAATCAAATTGATTTATATATTTTTTTTAGTTTAAGTTAGATTCGAATCAAACCAATTAAAATTCGATGTTAGTTGGTTAGGGTCATGAATTTATATTTTTTAAATCCGAATAAACTCAAACCAACTATATTATTATTATTATTATTATTATTATTAATGTTTAACTTACTATTGTGTGTGCCTATTGAATTCTATTGTCATGCCTATTGAATTCATTGCATTGTATACTTTTGTGGATGTTTGTGTTGAATAATTTGATTTATTTCCTTTCTATTATTATAAATATAGTTTTATGATTTAATCAATTAGTATTTTTTTTATAATTTATGCTACTATTATTTATTGGTTAGTATTTCCTCCCCCAAATCCGTGCCAAATCAACTTGTGAATACTCCTAACAAAAAGGAGATATTTGACTCTGATAAAAACTTTAGTATTTACTAAAGAATGATGGGTACTGTTACTTTGGTTTTGATTTGCCAGCACACCTTGTGTAACAAATCTACCACTTTTATCAATGATATATTCCCTTTTGCTTTGCAACAAAAAAAAAAACTAGAGAATGATGGTGATTAACAACCCAAATGGGTTAATACCTATCAACAACATATCTTGGTGTGGGATGTGAGAATCATGGGATTTCTAATACATTATCGATGCTTAATGCTCAAGGTTATTTTGTTATCCTTCTAAGGTACTTAGTATGACAAGGAACAACATGATGTACCAAGTAGAGTGTTCATAACCTTTGGAGAGGATATTACCTTTTAAATGTGTTTAGACTATCCATGTAATATATGTTTACGTGGGGCTTGTTAGGTGGGTTGAGGCCTTACTGGGGCATTTCAAAATTGATATGAAGTGCAATCCAAGGTGCATTAAATAATCTGAGGCATATCGAAGATGCCAAAGGCCTTCAATGGATTGACGTATGTTGATCATGTTGGAAGAGATCATTTAATCCCCTATAAAAATGTGCATATTGATAGTACTACTCACCATGATTCGAGATGCAATCTAGAACTATCAAATGGACCAACTTCAACCCATGGGCTTGAGCCAAAAAGTCCACATATATAAATCCACAGGATCAGCCCATGGGCTAGTCTACTTTTAGAAAATATTAATTTGATCATATTTTTCAAAACAAATGAATGAATTACATTATTAACCTATTATTTTTATACTACATTTGTTAGATGTCATAAATGATTTTTTTTTATCAATTTCCAACAAAAAACTATTTTTTAAGAGAAATCATATAAATAAAATATTAATTAACATACTTGATCAATTAAGAAGATATGATAATTTTATAAATAATTTAATCTAGTTGTTGTCTCTGTTTCATGCATGAAATCTAAGATCTCTTTGATAGATCTTGGTTGACACATAAAAGCTCATACCTCTTTGGGAGGTATGCCTAACGTAATGTATAATTTAATCAACACAATTATACGAAATTGGGCAAAGATGGAAAACATCATTGTCACATCCTTGTCGTCTTTAATCTTGAAAGATCCGTATTGAACACTTACTCCTTAAAGACATAGGTTAATGATAATGAATATCAATTAAATATTTTACTAAACCCTAAAATTCATCTTCATCATGATTTGTTTTCCTCAGTGCAACTACTTTCGTGCCCTCATTTACCCTAAGAAATTTTTACCATAAGGACATTAAAACAAGACTCCTTTAGAAGTTGTTGCCATATGACTATCATGATATACAATAACAAGGAATGAATCCATCTTTTTAGGAAAATTGTGAATGTGAAGGCAATGTGGTGCTTGAAGTACATCTCTCTTGTACTAGTGTGGATATTGTTTAGTGTTAGTGAGTGATTAAAGTTTTTTGTCTTGTGTATCATAAAAAAATCGAGATTGCACTGAATAAATCAAGGATCTAGATTGCGTCAATTCAAACATGTGCCCTATAATGCATTAGTAAAAAGAAACAATCGAGATTGCACCGACTAAATCAACGGTTCAAATTGTATCAATTCAAACAAGTTCCCTATAATACAATAATGAACAATTATGTATGTAAGAAAAAAAAGGTCAAGATTGCACATAGTAAACATATTCAAATGCTTGCCTTGCTCAGGTGTCAGTGAATCACTAACAACTTTTGTGCCTAACAATTTTCTTGAATTTTATAAATACACAAAATATTGAATTTTAAATATAAAAAATAATTTTGAAAGGCATAATGGAGTTTTTGTTGTGTAAGAATGTGAAATACACAACACAAATTTCATTGTGCAAGAATGTGAAATACACAATGAAAACACATTTTTACTATGTATGTTATTCAACGGAAATGCAATTCTATCAAAAGTATTTCAGAAATTAAAAATAACAAAACAAACTTGGGGTTGGAAAAGCAAACAACAAGATGAGAATAACATGATGATAAGTGCCTTTTTTTATTAATAAATTGTTATTTTAAAGTGATGCTTATCTTACTTTTCTCTTACTTTTAATCTTGGTTAAGCATTAAGTTTGTTACTAATAGAAAATTTATTCTAGATTGTTGCTTTTTAGTTGTTAAATAAATTTTTATTAGGTTTTCATTTTGTTTTGCAGGAAAATAAGTGCAAACAAAACTAAAGAGTTTTAGGAGTTGCGCTTAGCCTAAATCGAATTGAGCTTAGCATTGGACTACCTAAAAAGACTTTGAGTGAAGATTTTATCTCAACACATTTCACACTTATCACGATTTCTCTTGCGTCTAACATAAAACTCTAGAACTTAAATGAGTCATTTTAGGAACTATAATTAGTGCAAAAGTAGTTGTGCTTAGTGTGTCATTATGAGTTGTCACCTATTTAAGAATTTCTTTGTACTTTTTTTGACACTTTTTCATTTACATTTTCAAGCATATCCTTTGTTGAAAAGCTATGAAAAAGACATTTTTGTGCTGTGATGGCTTGTTCTTCCTTCTCCATGAATTTTCTTCCTCTTTATGGCCAGGAGTAGCTAAATCCTCAGTTGTTAGGGTTGGATCTAGTGAGACCTACTCATGTATTCCTTGTAAAACCTTAACTCTAGCCTCATTTTGATATATTGCTTCTCTAATTCTATGCTTAATTGTTATGTGGCTTAATCAACCATGATTATGTTGTTGAGTTGAAATGTGGTTGGGAAACTCTTTTTGACCATAGATTTTAAGTAGTGCAATCATTGGATTTTAGATCAAGGAATGAGTTTAGATTCAATGATCTCTCTATTAATGCTTGTATTTAGAGAAAATTCCTCTATTAATGCTTGTGGTTAGAGCAAATTCCTCTATTAATATCTCCTAAGGGAATAAGAATTTAATGCGGAAATTTGATCTCAATCTTTCAAGGGATTAGAGATTGATGAAATGTGTGCATTGAGATATATTGAAATGAATGTATGAGTTAGGTTTGATAATTGCTTTGTGTTGAAAATACATGAGAAGGGTGTTTCATGAAGTCCAACCCCGACAACATTTCTTATATTGAGTGTTAAGCATTTATTGTATATTATGTGTTCCATAAAATTCCTATATAGTTTTTTTTTTCAACATTTTGCTCTAAATTTTGTGTTTACTGAATTTTCTATTAAGAAGTGTTAGATTCCAATCAAAATCATCATTTAAAACCCAATTCTTTCTTTGTTAGTCTTAGGTGTTCTTAGTTAATTAGTAGTGTATTGATTGGTCTGATATTGTGCAAGTCCCTTGGGAGACAATATTCTCAAGGATACTTTGATACTTGCATGATTGGTACACTTGCCAAAATAGTGAACACATACCCTTATCACTTTAAGTGGGTTGTATGAGTTAGGACTCAATGGGTGGGCTAAAAAATAATATGGTCATTAGAGGCTGGGATGGGCTGGCCACAATGGTAAGGATATTTTGATAGCTCTAATGCAATTCAAGATGACCAATTAAATAGAGATGAAATTGAGGCCTTCAACAAATGTGAATTTGTAATTTTACAATCAAGTGAAAACAACATTGTGCTTAACACCAAAACATCAATTTGAATAGCAGGTTTTGTAACTATAAATATATCTTCTTTTCTGTCTTCTTCAACATTCAACATATATATCAAACACATGAGTATTCTCTTACAAATTTAGTTTCTATATGTTAAGGGATATATGTTGTGCATTTGTATAATTAGATGAATATGCAATATATGTTTTTCTATTATATGATTGTGTCTATTTTGTGAAGATTTATGTTATATTGTTTTAATGATTTCAGTATAAGTGTATTTTTTTATTTTGATATATTGTATGCGATAATTATATTTGTTAGCATACATGTTCTTAAAAATTATTATGTAAGTGGAAATTTTTTTGTTACTTGTGATTTTGTTGTGTATTTGTATCTTTTAAAATTGAAATGTATACTTTATTTTTGTTAAATATTATTAATTATGTTTTTGTAAGTCTAATTCTATTTTATTTTGTAGAAATTATGTATAATTGTTCAATTTAAGTTGTGTATTTGTGTGGATACATTGATAATAATTTTATCATATTCATTAAGTGGAGTGCAATTAGTGTGGAATGAGCATGTAGAATGCTTCAAATGTGTCATTAAATATGACTATTGTTATCTTTTGAGTTTTTGGATTGGGTATAATCATATAATAGATCATAGTTTGATTTTGTAGAAAATTATATCACAACATTGTATACTTAGGGTCTTATTTGGTTATTCAATATTTAGTGTTTTATTGAAGGTAAATATTACATAACCAGATGTTATATCATTTTGTAAGCTCTCATTTCTTGGTACTATTGGTACCTAGTTATAAAACTTGTCTTAAAAAAAGAATTATGGTCGCTCCAATTGTAGCATTTGTGTATGTTAATGGGAGGATGTGCGATGGTGACAAGGGTTTGATATTGAATGGACTAAGGAAGCAAATAAGATTGGACAAAGTATCAATTTTGATGTATTAAAGATAAAGATACATGATAAATCAAAGCTACATTCAAATCAAGTTACATCATCTATAACATAAGGTTCATAGTATGTGAAAAATATGTTACATTACATATAGATGATAATGAAGATGTAGAAAACATTATTAGTGCTTTTGATCAACAAAATGGCGTATCGGTATAAAAAATATATGTTGATGTAGATGTTGTGGGTTGCTCTACTATCCCATCACAAGGCGGTGAAGTTAGTTCTCACATGCTACGAACAATTGCATATTTGGATGAAGATAATGAAGATTATATTATGTCAAACTCATTTGTTGAGAAAACATCTAATGAAGAAGATATAGGTGATGATGATTCTTCTTAGACAAATGTCGAAGCAACATTTGTTGAGCCAAATGACCTTATCCGATCACTATCAATATATGAACCTCGATAACGTACGTTTGTTATTAAATTTTGTAGTTAAAAAATAAGTCAGTTACATAATATGCTTAACATGAAAGTGTATCAAACACTAGAAAATTGAAGATGAAAACAAAGGTCAAACATATGATAACACATATGTTTAGATAAAATAAATTAAAAATTTTGACAAAAAATTAAGTAAATAAAAAAAAGATTGATTTAATGTTTAAATAAATTTTAAAAATAATCCTAAGTATAAATTAATTTATTATATTTTGTATAATTTAAAATGTGAAAAACATAAATAAATAAATAATAATATAATTCAATAAATAATACAAATTTAAAATAATTAAATATATTTGAAGAAAAAATTGACTATCATACCTCATAAGCAACATCATACAAATATCAATTTTCCTCCAATATAAATACATATCATGTGGGATAATGGAACTATAATTTACAATTTTTTGATGTGGCATTAACTTTTTTTCACTATACATTATATCTTTCACCAACTTTGAAGTTGATGGAATATATCATGCATAAAATAATGGAGTTAATGTTACACCAAAATAAATTTAACTGCAATAACAGAAAGACTAGACAATTTTTAATTTACGAATTTATAATTGAAATACAAAACATAAAAAATTTAATTCTATAATAACAAAAATTTATATAATAAAAAAAAATAATTGCAATAGCAAAAAGACTACATAATATTTAAGTTACAAATTAGAATTAAAATACAAATTTGTCAAAATTAAACTCTATAATAACAAACAATTATATAATCAAAAAATATTTAACTACAATAACAAAAATCTATACAAATTTTTATTTATAAATTTAGCACTCATTTTAAGTTTTTAAGAAAAAAAATTATTAGTAAAAATTATAAAAGATCAACTTATGAGAAAAAATCAACTTGTAAAAAATTATCTTTCTTCATTACACATAATAAAATTACTTATAACTCAATTACCATAACAAGTATAAATATAAGGTTTAAGGAAACAAATACTACTCAAGTTAAATGCGTAATTTTTCCAATGTTTCACTTACTATAACAAAATGATTGAAATTGTACTTGAAACAAGACTTCCGGAAAATAAAAAAAATGCAAAGACAAAAAGTTTTAGGGTAAGAAAATAATGTTTAAAATAGGGACACGATAAGAAATGTTGAAACATATTTAAATGTACTTAACTTTTAAATTTTAGAAACTAACAACTCGAGTTAACTGCAAAGGAAACCCTTAAATTCTAAAATCTCCCAGAGTATCAAAACAAAAAGTGAGAAAGTGAAAGAACTAAAGTGAAACAACCACAACAGCCCGGTCTCAATATTTAACATAAAAAATTGTTTTATTAATTTAGGAAGTCAACATTTTACATTTGTTGGTTCCCTATTATTTTTCACGTGACCCTCGACTTCGACGAGATAAGACAAGTGACCTCATGCTTTGGCGGAACAAGGCAACACACCTACTCGACCTGAATAGTGACCAACAAAATAAAGTTATTGTTATGGTAGCAAGCAAAATCATTTTGTTGTTTTAAACCTAGCCAAGACGCATGGAGCAACATGCTTGAACCAACCGTTCAAGGTTGTTGTTTGGTCGTACCATCAACCCGTTAGCTATTTTTGTAATTTCATGGAGCATCATTAGTTAATCATTAGTCATCTGTTGTCTAACAAAATGCAATTGAATAATAAATATATAAACTAATGAATTTGAGATATACAAAAATATTTTCATGAATAACTTTTTCCAATAGTTGCTTTTATGATGTAATTTCTTTTAATAGTATTTGGACAAAAAAGATAAGTGTATGAAACTTAAGAATATAATAAGAATATGACATAAACTTGAGAATTCAGTACAAAATGAACACGAAGAAACAAATATATCTTCCTTTTTTAGGAAAATACTATTATTTGTTGTGAATTCTTTGCATAGACAACCATAAGTTTGGATAAAACAAATTATTGTTGTATATGTGTAAAAAAAATGATGATATAACAACTAGAAATATTTTCTCATTTGGATAAGATCCTCAAAAGCTTTTGCAAGAGTAATAAAATGACATACTAATTTATTCAATACAATTTATAAAATTATTAGTATAATTACCTAATGAAAATAGATACAAGTAAACCAAAATAGGTCATTTTATAGTTCTTTTGTTATCAACAAAAGATTATTTTTTTGTTTTATTATAAAACAAAATAGTCAATTGAAATTAAACTTACAATTTGATTAATGGGAATCATTTATTCACCAGAATATTTGTTGAACACCTAAAAATTTATCTAATAATAATCTATAAGTAATGCTATCAAATGATAACAACTAGCCATTAGTAGGTGCTAAACTAGAAGTTGAATAGAACCTAAATATAAGTAGTTAATGGACAAGATATGATGGTGATGCTACAATTTTTTTAGAAATTCATACTTAAAAGTTGTTTGTTTGCTTAAATATCATTTGCATATTGTATTCCATCTTATGCAAAAATGAATCATGAGCTAGAACAACTATAAATGAAAAACTTATTTTCTAAACATGTAATTATAGTTAGTTACTGAAAATTAAGAGATTGATCATAACATGCTTAATCCTTATGATGTAAAAAGGTGTTATATATTAACTCAAATGAACACTCAAGGTGTTATATATTAGGAATTTAATGTGAGTTAGATTCAAAGACTACACTTGCTTTTATTAGCAAAAGAGTTGATCCAATTCATCCTTATTTTTCAGATGTTAAGAAGATTAGATCTTTGTGGCATTAGGACTAGCAACTTCAATTCTCTTATACTTTGAGAGAAGGCAACCAATTGACAAATTGTCTTGCAAAAGAGGGAGTTAGAGGAGACTCTTATCTTGTTATTTTAGATAATTGTCCAACTACTTTAAATTCTATGTTTGTTGCAAATGCCTTAGATGTTTTTATATGTGTCACATATTTAGATATAGTTAGGTACTTATAAGACTTATTAACTAGGGTATATTATTTATTCCTTGCACTTGAGACTTGAAATCTAGTTGGTTTTTCTTTTTCCTGTTATGCAACATGCATCTGGTTAAGGTATATTTTCTCTACATACAATACTGTGTGTACGAAGGAAGTGTAAAGAAAATAACCAATTTATCATGATCAGCACATCTTAGTGAAACACAACCTTTCCCTTATCAGTTTGCAAATCGTAGTATGCAAAACTAAGCTTTGATATGCATTGCTAGTTGTGGAAGACCATGACAAAGAAAGTGATCTTGTTGTCAGAGCTAAAGATAGCTTTGATATTAACCAAATTGACTTTAATACTATAAATTTCATTTAAAATGAAGGGTAATTTTTCTTTACATGTACCAACAATATGCATGCATTTAAACAATTGTGCACATGCATATAAAACTAACTTGTTCTCACTTTCCAATTTAGAAAATTCCTACAGTACATTCCTATCATACTACAAAAATTGATGTACTAGTTGCCAACTTTGTCCATCGATTAACAATATAATGATTTTAGATTTCATTTAAATCTTTCCTCTCTAATACAAAAAGGATATGTTGACATGACATACCTTCAAATTCAAACATTTAATATGAACATTGTGTAATCAAGTATAAAAAAATATTGATATCTCATTTTTCTATTTTGTTTCATCAATTCCATACTAAACACAAGTATTCCACAACTCTCTCAAATATATCAAAATTTTCATGAGTATAAATTTCTCTACCATGCTTCTTTATATTTTTATGGAACTTCAATTCTAAATAGAATGATTTGTTTTATTTTTTCCAAGTAGTTCTTTATGCCTTTGTGCTTCCATTGCAAATTCAAACCACATCTAAAAATTTGTCAAGCTAAGGTTCTTGTTGAAGTACTTACCAAAAAATGATAATTCACTCTTTGGTTTTGATGTTGTTCTCAAAATTTCACCCATAAACATATATCTAAAATAAGTTGGTATCCACATACTTTGAATATTGTACATTTGACAAAGTCAACCATTTTCTTCCAACTTAAAATTGTTAATAATATCATGCCATGTCAATTCAAATTCTTCTAAGGACTTTGAATTCCAAACACATGACTTGTTTCTAATATTTTTTCTGAAAGTTTTTTCAAATATGTCACATGCAAAATCTACGAGAAAAACCATTAAAAATTGTCTCTATTGTAATATTCATAGCTGGGTCTTGATCTATTATGATCAAAATTGGCTCATTTCATCCCATTTCCTTAATAAATGTTTCAAACAACCAAATAAAACTTTCAACTTTTTATATGCTAAGAAGGCAACTCCAAAGGTCATACTTTTTCGATGGTGATTTATACTCGTGAATGGTGCAAAAATTATGCTATAATTATTTGTACGGTGATTTATGTCAAATGAAATTGCATCTCTAAACAAAGAGTAATTTTTTTGAAAAATACCATCGACCCATAAAGGCCATAATTCATGTTTTAGCATTCGTTCACTATCAACATCATAATCATAGTAAAATGAATGATTCACCTCATGCTTTCTCCAAAAATTATCAATAAACACACGTGCATTAAAATCTCTAATCAATTCTTCCAAGTCCCTTGAATAATTTTGGAGATCTCTTTGTGTGCATCCTATATTGTCATAACCCCTAACCTACTCTTCAAATAATTGTAAAGCTTTTGAAGTCCCCATATTATCTATTTTATAAGAAAACAATAAATTCTTATGAGCACTATTTATGCTCTTGGTTGATCTTAGGAATTGCTTCTTTTAAGGTTTAACTAATGCATGTATATGACCTTTATGTCATTGTTCAATTTCAAATTTACCTTATGTTGTCCTCTTGAAAACAATCCTTGCATCACATACCTCTCTTGTTAGTTTTCTTTTTCTATCTTTAGGCAAACTATTCTCATCAAGTATCAAATTCTGGCAAAACTATATTTTTTTCCTGCTTTGAAACGCTCCTTTGAACAAACAAAATGCTTCCATCTTATTTTTATCTTTTGTTTTAGATGATTTGCGCACACTAAAACAAGTAGCATGTGCATACCTTGTATAAAATTTTAATCCATCTTCCAAGGAATCAATTACACTATCACTTGTAGATTTCAATTCTTCATCACATGTAGGAGTCCATTCCTCTAATTCGATCACTGGATCATCAAAGCCTTTTGATAATGAAGTTGAATCAAATTCATTCTCACCCATTTCCATATATGTATTCCTAAAGATAAAAAAACAACACAAATCAATATGCAAAGAATTAAAAAAATAAAATTTTAACCCAAAATTTGTATGAACAAAGATTATTATAAAGACAAAAAAAGAAAATATTTCACGAGTGTGTAAAATCCAATGAACAAAAAAAAAATCCAAATATCTCAATTAGGACAAATAAAAAAGCGCAAGCTATTATACAAGTTGTAAACTAAAAGGTACATAACTAAAGATGAAAATAAAAAATTATAATGCAACATGTTGTTCTTAAGCAGAAAACATGAAAACTCCACACCTTGGGACTATCCCTTTCTATCCATGTCTTTTAAATATAAATTTATATTATATATACATTGATATTTATAATTTCTTCGATCAAATGTAACGTATGTGAGTACGATCAAATGCTATAAACATATGAATTAACATATAATACTCGGGTCATCTAATAATCATGATCAAGAATTTACTTCAAAATTCAAATAACAATGAGTAACAAGAAGTGCAGTGTCACTGTGGCAACATAGGGTGGTGAGGGCGGGAGGAGAAGCGTTACAACAGAAAGAAAAGCTTAAAATTGTTCCTCTCACTCTAATGATGCGTGTCACTCAAAATTGAAAGAATTGAGTGGCATTTGGTGGTGGATAGTGTGGGTGGAGGTAGAAAATTTGGTGGCAATTGACAAAGAAGAAAGACATGTGAGAAGATGAGGAAGTGAATAAGGCATGTATAATGTTTGGTACAATTGTTACAAAAACGTACATGCATCACTTTGGTGATTTTTTTTAATCTGAGCCGTTAATTTAGATCCAACAACTAAGATTACCTCCTCTCACTCTCATATAAGATGCCTTCCTCGCATAAGATATGTTCTCTCTATGTATATAGAGAGTACGAATCTTGTGAGAACATGAAACCAATTAATAACCATCGGATCAAGATTAAAAATAATAAACAATTGAAATTAAAATATTTAAAATTAAAATCTAACGTATCATCAAATCTCTAAAAGATTAATCACAACAAATCTATAAAAATCTCAATTATCACTTCCTAAAATGTCTCAATTAACCTATCAATACCATGATTGCAGCTACGATCACAGTTGTAGCCACCACCACCATCGTCATGACCTTCATCGTTGTCATTATTACTACCATGACTACTGTTGCAATCACCACCATCGTCATCATTGGTGGTGGATGTAACGACGATCATGGCGGCAAAGGTGGTGGTGGTCATGATGATGGGGATGAGTTAAAAATAGTTGAAATATTTTAGGACATGATTAGTTTGGTGAATCTTTTAGAGATTTAATGATTATATTATATTTTTATTTTTAAATATTTTAATCTCAATCATCTATTTTTTTAATCATGATGGTTGTTATGAATTCTTCTCATGTTTTGACATAAGAAAAGTATCCTCACAAGAGTCGTATTCTATATATATAATATCCACTTAAGTAATCTTTTAGTCCCTATAAACACTAAGAGGATGACTATTAACCTAATGTAATCATAAAATTTCTAAAAGATTCATCAATTAGAAAATCAAATATCTAATTTATTATGTCCAAATATATCTCAAACTTATCATCATCATCATCATTATGATCACCAGTTCATTGCCACCACCACCGTTACCCCCATCATCATGACCATCATTATGAGCACCGCGCGTTATCACCAACATGATTGTCATTATCATTGTTGCCATTCTCGTTGTAGTAGCGACATGAATGATGATGACAATCATGTTGGTGGCGACACATGGTGGTCATGGTGGTGGTAATGGTGGGAGTAGCGGTGGTGAAAACAATTATGACAGTTATAGTGGTGGTTGCGGTGATGGTGGCACTCATGATAGTGGTGGTGGTTATGATGGTGATAATGAGTTTGACATACTAGTATGTAGGCTCGTGCATTAGTGTTTTATTTTTATTGTTTAAGATATATAATTTTAAATTGTTTAAGATAAATATGTAGTATCATTTATTAAAATGTAAATTTATTAATTATTTATTTTAATAGTTATTATAAAAAAGAGTATAGTTTTTAATAATATTAGTGAAATTAAGTATGATGGTCTTTATTTTCATGTTAATATTGTAGTAATATTTGTATCTTTTGCATATACATACATATATATAAATCGATAGCTCTAATGATCATTCTTAAATGCAAATATTATATAAAAATATTAATAAGTCTTACAAATATAATTTGATAGTCTAGACTAAATCCTTATTAGGACTGATAGTGGCAGAAGTTGTTTCAAATAGTAATATCTCATCATGATCACATTGGATGAAAATACATCCTATGTCTGTCTTGTACTTGCACTAATATTTTTTGTTCGGGAGTATCAATGAATTTTATAAATATTTGTAAGTATAAGAACAATATCCATGAATATTTCTTAAAATAAAGTTTTAAAACAAAAACAAAATTAAGTTAAGATTTATATGTTAATATTGTAGTGATATTAAGAGAACATTTTCACTTGAAACCTGTAGTGAGCATCCAAAAATATTTATAAGATAAAATTATTGCTAATAAATATTACTTTTTTTGGTATATTAGGAATCGAAACTAATAAATACTTTATTAATTAAGAAAATTTTTTAATAACATATTAAATATTTTTTAGTTATTAAAAAACAGACTTAATTTTTTATATAAGAAATATTTTCTTGAAAATGATTTATTTATCGGAAAAATTTGTGTTTAATTCATATCGTGGATAAAATTTTTTCTTAAGCTAACAATGGTCAAGGTTTATAAGAGGATTAGTCTATGAACTAATGAGTTGATGACACTGTTAATATATGACATAAGACAAAAAAAATATAAGAAACATTCCTATTACAATTTTTTATTTTTATTTTTATAAACAATGTCTTAGGGATTTATTAGTTATATGAGATTTACATTTGACTTAAAATATTTTTAATTTAAAATTTTTATTTTAATCTAATGATTAATTAAGTGATGTCATTCTCATACAGTGGTCCTCAAAAACTAATATCAAAATAATTTTTTTAAAATACTAAATTAAAAAATAAATGGCAGAATTATTTAAGTCTAACAAGGCAAAATTAAACTGGCAGAATTATAAGAGCACGGAGGATTCGATTCGAGAAATTCGACGTTTTCAAAGAATTGGAAACTGGAAACTTCACTTCAGTTCGAATTCAGAGGTTAATTCTAGTTAATTAGATCAATCATGAGAACTCGAAATGCCGATTCCGCTTCCAAATCCGCAACCCCTAAGAAGACGCCGCCGCCGCCGAGGAAATCCCCTGCGGCAAAGCGCACTACCGCCACCAAAACCAGAGCCACAAAGAAGAACGAGGTTTCGCCCACATCCGATTCCAACCCCGATCAATCTCCTCGTAAGCGTCTTTTCTTTTCTTTATTCGTTTCTGAATTTTAGTTTGTGAGGAAGACGAAACTGTCTCGATTGGAAGAGAAAATGAAAGAAAAACTAGACTTTACGCTGAAACCCTCGTGTTTTTAGGATTTCAAGTTTGTTTCATACATGATGACGTAGTAGTTGGGGAATTCCTTTTTTTTTTTTTCTTTTATGATTTTGCTGTAATTTGTATTTATTTAATATTTTTTCCTTTTGGGTTTCTTCATGTTTGAAACTGTTGATTCTTTATTTATTTTGACCTTATTTGTTCTGAATAACAGTGGAGCAGGAATCGTTAGGTAGTGCTAGCAGTGCAAAATCTGTGAAAAAGAGGACTCCGGGGAGACCGAGAAGTAAAGCAATTGATACTCCAAATTTGGAAGAGCAATGTGAGGCAATAACTGATGAAACTCCGATTGAAGATGATACTGAGGTGGCAGAGAAAGTGGAAGATGTTGGAGTGGTTGGTGCAGGTAATGTTGAGGGTGAGAAGGAGGGGGGTCAAGTTGTTGGGTCTGTTGGATTGTCTGATGAGACGGAACGTAAGGCGATGGAAGTGGATGAACCTGTTGTTGAAGAGGTTTGCAAATCGGTGGTGGAAAAGGGAAATGATATAATGGAAGTTGAAGTAGCTGCTTACCAGGATGCTTCTGTTTCTTTTAAGCGACCAGGGCGACCCATTGTGGATCTCAATATATCTGCGGATAATGAAGATTGTACTGGTGAAAAGGAGGAAGAAAAAGGAAAGGAAGAGTTGAAAAATCAAGAGGGGGACAAAGGGAAGGAAGAGTTGAGAGAACTGGATGGAGAGAAAGGGAAGGAAGAGTTGAAAGAACTGGATGGAGAGAAAGGTAAGGAAGAATTGAAAGAACTGGATGGAGAGAAAGGTAAGGAAGAGTTGACAGAACTGGAAGGACAGAAAGGTAAGGAAGAGTTGACAGAACTGGAAGGACAGAAAGGTAAGGAAGAGTTGACAGAGCTGGAAGGACAGAAAGGTAAGGAAGAGTTGACAGAACTAGAAGGACAGAAAGAAAAGGTTGAGTTGAACGAACAGGAAGGAGACAAAGGAAAGGACAAGTTGAAAGAGCAGGAGCTGGAGAAAGCAAAGGGAGAGGAAACATACCTTTCCGGGCATGAAGAGAACACCGAGTCTTTTGGTGTAGAAGTTAAAGCCCAGATGCAAAAAGAAGATGCTAATCCCATTAAAGGTGGTGGTGGAGGACTACAGAGGGGTGAAAAGTCAGATCTTGGAGAACAAGGGGAGGTGGAGCTTGTTGAAGAGGATCCGGAGGAAGATCCAGAGGAACCTCCAGAAGAAACTTTGGCATTGGAGGAGGAACATAGGGAATTGGAGGCTATTGCAAATCAGCGAAAGATTAAAAAAGAACATGAAATTTTTGTTGGTGGATTGGATCGTGATGCTACAGAGGAGGATCTGAGAAAGGTTTTTCAGAGGATTGGGGAGATAGTTGAAGTCAGGTTGCATAAGAATTCTTCAACAAATAAAAACAAGGGCTATGCTTTCGTGAAGTTTGCTAATAAGGAGAATGCAAAGAAAGCTTTGTCTGAAATGAAGAACCCTGTTGTATGTTTCTCTATCAGATTGTTTATTTCTTTGATTTTATGCTCTCTACTTTTTCTTTTGTGCTGTGTTTTTACCTCCCATTTTTTGCAGATACATGGTAAGCGGTGTGGCACTGCACCTAGTGAGGATAATGACACATTATTCTTGGGAAATATTTGCAATACTTGGACCAAAGAAGCTGTAAGTGTACAGCAGTTTTTTCTGTTGCATTTACTTCCCTGGCTGGTAAACTTATTTCTTAATATATGGGTGACAGATTAAACAAAAGCTGAAGGATTATGGCATTGAAGGTGTTGAAAGCATTACACTTGTTCCAGATGTTCAACATGAGGGCTTGAGCCGGGGCTTTGCATTCCTAGAGTTCTCTTGTCATGCTGATGCCATGCTTGCATATAAGAGGCTTCAAAAGCCTGATGTTATCTTTGGCCATGCTGAGCGAACAGCTAAGGTAGCCTTTGCTGAACCCATACGTGAACCAGACCCAGAGATAATGGCACAGGTGAAGTCTGTGTTTATTAATGGTCTCCCTCCACATTGGGATGAAGATCATGTGAGGGAGCTGTTTAAAGCTTATGGTGAAATTGTAAGAGTTGTGCTAGCACGGAATATGTCTTCAGCAAAGAGGAAGGATTATGGATTTGTTGATTTTTCTACACATGAAGCTGCTGTAGCTTGTGTTGATGGCGTAAATAAATCAGAATTGGGCGATGGGGCATCAAAGGTATATAATCTAGTGTTACCTGACCATGATTTTACATTCGTACAGAATTATTCTCTTCTTTCCATTACTTTCCCTTCTGCCGGTTTTCAGCAATGTAGAGAAGAGTGGAATTCTATAAACTTCAACTGCTTTATTTTTAAACTGTAGTGATTGGAAAGAAATTTCCTTTTAAATAAGATTGTAAAACTTGAGTCTACGTGGTTTGGTTCAATTTATTTTGGAGATATAAAAACTTTCTTGATAGTTTTTGAAAAATAAGTGATTATCTCCTTGGAAATAATCTCAACCAAACTCGTGCTTAAACTCTTGCGACATTCGTAGACTCAACTTGTAAACTCGTTCAACATGATATAAAATTAACATTTGTATAGACAAATTGCTATGTTTAACCTAAATGATCCTGCATACAGATCTAATAACAGAACACATAAGTCATACAAATGATATAAGGGTTTTGTAGATAACGCTGATAATAGAAAAGGTTTACTGAAACCTGCTTGAATGCACAGCTGGGTTCAAGGGTCATGGACCTGGATTGTCGGGTGAAAATTTGTATAGACAAATTGCTGGTCATGATTACGCAACAAATTGCTGGGTGTGCAAAAGTGTTAAATTGATGGGTTACAAATGTTGAGGGCATATGAGGGTTTGAACTTTGAACTCTGTTTTGTCTTTTCAGTTGATGTATAACCACTGTTGTTAAATAGTGGCCATGGCGGATTTTTTGCCAACTGCCATAAGCAATTTGTGAAGGGAGGCTGGCCATAAGGTGCAATGGCGTGTTTATATGGTGGAATTTTGGCCTTCCGTCTCCGCCATTGATAAAACTGTGTTGAACATGCATTGAATGGCTAAAGACAGCCAAAACACATTCGTTTTAGGCAATTTGGGGCAGATAATGCCAAAAACAGACTTGTTGACTCTGCTAGACTTGCAAATTCTGTGGGTTTGGGCATGTCTGACCAAGTCTATTCATTTCTACCAGGAAAAGATTAATGAGTTTGAGAGCGAGTTAAATCCATTTTACAACCCATTATTGTAAAGTTGTATGATTCTATGAGTTGATTTGAGAGTTTGACCACCATGTTTATTGATATTCTTGGGTCCCTCTCCCCCCTCAGTCTATCTCAAAAGCTTAACCTCAGTCTATCTCAAAAGCTTAATTTTCATGATTGTATCAGTATCAGTATGACTTTTTTGGGGTTTAGTTTTTATTCTACTTACACCCATCTAATATCTTATGTTTTATTTTGATTTTAATTTTGACTTGATTTGCATATTTTCCATTTGGTCGATAAGAACAAATTTTTGCCATGCTTTTCAGATAAAAGTGAGAGCTAGACTTTCAAATCCGCTGCCTAAAACACAGGCTGTCAAAGGTGGTATGAGTGGTGGGTTCCGAATAAGTCATGCTAGGAGTGGAGCCTTTTCAAGACCAGGTTACTTGTTTTTTTTTTCTACGCCAATTAACGTGGAACTTAAATTATCTTGTTGACACCATTATTTGAATTATCTAATCAGAATCCCTACTACAGGAAGGGGGTTTGGGCGGGGAAGACAGCCCTTCAACAACAGGGGAAATTTCAACAGGGGCAGGAGTTTCTATCGTGGTGGACACAGTCAAATTGGAAGAATGGGTTTTCGGGATGACCATGATTTTAGTATGCATCCGGATTTCCGTCAAAGGCAATTTGGTCCACAAGGTTATCTGTTGAACTTCTTGCATATTTTAGTTCTAGTATATTGTGGCATGTAAATTATTGATGTGAAGGTTTTGAAATTTGAATGATTTTAATATTTGAGTATATTATAAAGCAGGAGCTGTGAGGGGTGGACATTATGCAGGTGGCCGAGGTGCTGCATTTGCTGGACCATCTAGACCTTATCATGATAGAACATGGTATGGTATCCCTGATGGAGGCCCTAGTGAGCCTATTCCTCCAAGGAGGCCCTACTCCCCAGGTGGACAGTTTGACATGCCTTTTATGGGAAGGCATTTTGATGATCCATATCTATACGATGACAATATGCAAGGAATGAAACGCCCATTTTATATGACTGTAAGATTTTATTTTGTTTTAATTTTGCTTATATGTTTGGTTACATTTCCATACAAATTTTATGTTACTTCTGTTTACAACTGGAAAATACTTATTACTTTGAATTGATTGTATTCCTGTCTTTTAGGACCCTGAGCCTGATTACATGGGGCCTAATAGACTACGTCCTCGATTGGATTATGCAGATCCACCTATATTTCCTGGAACTCATCACCATGGTCTACCCTTTACTCGCTTTTTATCCTTAATTATATAATAGCATGTTTATATTCTCGATAATTATTTTTTTTTTTTATAGATTCTTTTGGGGTTGGCAGCAGACAGTATCCACCAGACTATTACGGTTCTGATGTGAGTTAACATTTTTTAAACCTATATTTTTGTTCATGTAATTTAATTGTAATATTAGTTACGAACTATGCTATTCATGTTACAGTATGGTAGAGGTTCATATTCATCTTATTACGGGGGTGATGGCTCACATGGGCATGGATACTATTATTAATGTGATGAATCTTTTGGTAAGGATTATTTTTAAGAATTTTATATTATAATTTGCAGCAGTGAATTCTCTTCTAATGTTTTGTGGATTTTTATTCTTGTTTAGGTGGATCTGGAATTGTGGGATAGACATCTTCAAATATAAGCTTGTGGCTTGAGCATACAAGTCTGAAGTTGCATATTTATTTTATACACTTCTCTGTTATTCCTCTTCCACCTGGTTTGTTTCTATATATCTATATCTATTTGGGCATAGGTGGTATAGACTAAATTGTTTAATGATAGTTGGGTAGGTTGTCTTTCAGGTCCTAGAGTAAGGTATTAATAAGATATATATGGAATGGGCTAGATTTTCTTTAACAACTTAGGTATGATGAGATCAGGGATATGTATTTGAGGATGCTTTGTCGATTGTACAATATAAATCTTTGACTTATCTAATATAAATTTGGTGATTGGAAAGTTTAAAGGACTATTGGAAGCAAAAAAGCTTTCCAGTGATGGATTTATCTTTTTATGAAGTGATAGGCAAGGTTTGATATTTGAATATGCATATTGAGGCTATTGTGATTCTTATGGATGACTTTTGGAGAGTTTAGCTACAGTTCACTTTCATTATTAGGAGCCAATTTTGATCTGAACTGAAAGCTTTACCATATTTTGGAGTTCTTTTGATTGGCTAAGATCCTTCAAATATTTATTGATATCCATACAGAAGCAGCCTTTTTATAGAGAACTTTATGTTTATTGAAAAGATGAGACTAGGGACTAGATACAGTGAAAGGCTAACTTTCATTTGGCATGATGTTCATGGATAGTGTTATGGTTACGGAGCAAATGATCTATATGATTGATTTGATTCCTTATGATGCTGAATAACTACTTATTTGGGTTTCCTTGAGGAGATCTCCATATTTTTTACTTTTCTAATGTAGCTTTGGTGCGGACTTAGAATAAAATTGCTGTTGATGTAGAGTGTGAATATCTAATGCGGAGGGCATCTAAGGATGTTCCTTACTGTTTTAATTGTCAGTGATATTTATTTGGGACGGTTTTGTGAAACATATTGTGAACCATCAATCAAATGGAACTGTGGAAAAATGTTTGTTTTGCTGTGAAGATTACTAGGTTGCTTCTCTTTCTGTAGTTTTTTTAGAATTTTTATTGTAGTGAATAAATAGGTTGTGGGTGCAAAGTGATAAGAATGCTACTTTTGATGTAGCATGGACTAGTGCCTGTCTCTTGAATATTAAATGATTAAGTTATGCAATACCTAGAAGTTCGAGGTGTAATATGATTTATTCTGAGCTCTACTAATTTGTTCAAAAATCACAAAATCCACCAAAATCAGTCGAAGATGTAATGTGTCATGTTATAGGTTGTGTTAGAGATACCGGAACAAGACTTTGGACTGAAGATGAGTAGGATGCAGAAGATTTGGTAGTCATACATTCCGTTTTAAATATAAATTTACTAGGATTTTCTTAGGGTCTTTTCTGTTCACTTGGCCTTACATTCCTGCTGTCTTATTTTAGAATAGATACAAATGGAAGTGTTTTCCTTTAGCTTTTTAGTTTTTAAGCTGCTGCTGCTACTGCTGTTTTTTGTTGTTATATTTTCTTAAAATTCTATTGTAGAATGTGATACAGATAAGAGACACTTATGTATTTTGTTGTAAAATGTCTTGAATCGAATATAGGAGACGCGTATGTTTTTGTGTGCGCGTCTTCTGTTTAAACACATTTTCTATTATCCTCTTGGTTTGGCTTGATATGCATATAAAGTGGAAATGCTAACCTTCTCTCCACCTGCGGGAAAGGTGAGGGATAACTCAGCCTTAGCATTTTGTTTTGTCCTATTCAACTTAAACTAAAAGGGCATTTTAATACTTTCATATAATAGTCTATTAAAAAATGTAATCAGTAGTTCAATACAAATAACTGGCATATAAAAAAACACATTAGGTTTCGAGTTCGACACTGATGGATATATCTGATCTAAAAAAAAAAATCCCTTGTTAAAGTTATTCAACCCCATATTTTAAAACCTTGCCTCCTTGTTTCTTTAGCGGGTTTCTTAATAGAAAATTACTTTACGTACGTATGCAGAAGTGGCCAAGACTTATTTTGACCAAGGATTAGTTTCCATCTGAATTGCTATACAAAATTGGCCTCCTTTTCGTGTTCATTTGGGCTGCATGATGCTCCCTAAGGAGATTTGGTGAGACACCTTAATCAACTGTGTTTGAGGTTCTTAATGACGTTCCGTTAACAGATGATTGAGTTAACTATTTAAAATAAGAGTTTTCTTTTTCTGATTTTGACTATCTTCCGTCATCAACCAATGAACCAGAGTTTTCTTTGTTCTAGAATAAGCATACAACCTCGAGTCTTTATTACAATCAACAGAAAGATAGATGTGATCAGTTACATCGTTTACTGGATTTACGAGTATAGTCAGGCATACAGATGATTTTTTTATCTGATACCTGTATTTGTAATTTTTAAAAAAATTGTAATTACTTCCGTATAGAGGGTTGTATTCTGTATTGATAAACTTTAAGAGACGGAGTCTCCTTACCCGACTAAAAGCGCCATGATGCTAACCATATGTAATTTGTTCCACCCCTCTATTATTTTAACCCAAGCGAGGACTGTCCTTTGTTTCTCTTTGGATTA
Source organism: Glycine latifolia (assembly GCA_013407115.1). Lineage (NCBI taxonomy): Eukaryota > Viridiplantae > Streptophyta > Magnoliopsida > Fabales > Fabaceae > Glycine > Glycine latifolia. The sequence continues at coordinate 21,016,925 of CM023956.1, forward strand.
GTTGTATAGGGGGAAGAAAAGAATAAAGAAGAATCACCAAACTATTTTAGCAATCCCGAACTGCAAAAAGTTGTCACACAAATGAAAAATTTAAAGCATAGCCAAACTAGCACTCTCCAAGTGTAAAACTAGATATCTGATCTACTAGAAAAAATAAATAAATAAATATTAACTCAAAGATTTATTTTTTTCATACATTTTCCTACATTGGTATTTTTTATATTTTTTTTTATATAAAGGGTCCTAAGGGATGGTAGTCAAGGCCCTTGCTTATCCCCTAGATCTGTTCGTGATCATGATTGTCACACGTGATTAATTACATATATAATATAAATATGGTTAATTTTGTTTTACCAGTAGTTAATAATGTCACAAGGTTACTAACTGTCACACTAACTACATATTTAAATATAATTATGTTTTGTCTCACAATTGGTTAAGAACAAATAATTATATACAACTATTGATATATGATAAATAGTGTCATGTGGTTATTGAAATATTTTTTTTGTAAAGTTGGAATTAAAAAAAAAGCAAACCTAATTACATTATAAAGTATTGTAAAAGTAATAAATTAGTAGTAGATAAATTATGAAGTATTTGTAATAGATTAAGATAAAAAGGTTTATGAACTCAAATTATTAAATAATTTTACACTATCATATTATCACAATTCATAATGTATAATAAATTTGTTAAACTTTTATAATAGTTACCTTAAAAGTCACACAAACAGTTATTTGTGATTGAAGGTCAATGTAAAATTATTTTGCATTGTCCGTAAATTCATAGATTAAATTATTCTTGATGTGTTTTTCAAAAACTTAGAACAAGATAATATGTTTCATGTGCACTTTAGTTGGTTAGAGAAACATGGGAGGCTTATGCCCATTTGCAGAATGGAAGTTTTAATTAGGAGAGAGAAAGATACAAGGTGCATGTGATTGTGTCTTTCTCTCTCCTAATGGAGAGACTTCCATTAAATGAAAAAAACCTATATTCCATTTTTCATCCTTCATGTTTAAATCTGTTACAACATGACATCCTTTATATTCTCGATAAAGCTTAAGTGACTTTATGAACACAACACTAATTGATTAGAAGAAACTTGTAATCAAATACAATGCTAGCAAAAATAATATCATTCTAAGTTTGTGTCTATTTCAAGCTCTAATGACTATATATATTTTCTTATGTCATATAAATAGCTCACATATCTAAATTATGTCCTGTTTGGTTGAATGAAAATATAGGGTGGAGAGAGTGTCAGTAGGAGTGAAGAAAATAATGTTAGTTGTTGTTTGGTTGAATAAAAATAAAGTGGAAATGAAATGGGACTTATTAGTACTTTTTCACTCTATTTCTCACATATTTTTATTCATCTCTTTATCTTTTTTCTTATTTTTTCTCTATTTCTTTTCAACTAACAACATTTAATTTCTGCTTTATTTCTTATCTATTTCAATTCACATTTTTTGTGTTTTTCACTCTATTTCTTTCAATTCTACCAAATAACCCTCAGAGTATATAAGGAGAACATTTTTAGACACAAAATTATAAGAGTAATTGATTCAAAAGATCCAAGGTTAATTATCATCATGCATATCAGCCACATTGTTATTTTTGTAACAAACATTGAAGGTAGGGACTAAAAATATAACATCTTACATCTACACATTATAAGGACTACAAACAATTTTTGCTGGAACGAAAACACAAAGTAATATATTTACATGGATGAAAAAATCATTTGAACCTTATATATTTTTTAAAAATAAAAAATGTAACTGCTATATAATGTCTTCAATTCGCCTACATATTTTTGGTATGAATCAACAAGTGTATCCTCTATGGAAAGAAATTATACTTAAATCGGGTAAAATTATTATGTATAACAATTTTATTTTTGAATATTTAATGTAATTGTATAGTCAATGTTTAAATTAGAGACTACTAATTAAATCATGTAACAATCCTCCGGTGTCAAGAAATATTATCATTATTACCGACAGAAAATTTAATATTTCTGACATTGCCTCCATTTTTATAGCAGTTTGTTTATTAAGTGCTCTTAAATTACTAATAAAAAAATATTTTTATTGTAGTGATTAATATATATATATATATATGCACATTCATATACCATTTGACCTTATTTCTTCTCTCGCAAGTTGAGTTGTGTTCGCAGGAAAAAAAACGTAAATGTTAATTTTTTAATAAAAAATTATGAATTTTGGGTATTTTTGAAATATATTATCAATATGGGGTAACACGCCTAAAATGGACGTGATTGGGGGTAGTCAAGTCCAAATTGGACGTGTTTCACCGGTGGTAACACGTGTCACAAGTGGTGATTATATAAATTTCAGAAGATCATAACTTTTGACTGGAATGTCCGATTAAGCGAAAATCGGTGGCAAAACGCTCGAAATTGAGAGGCGAAGGCCCTGGCAAATCCCAAAGGCATTTTGGTCCACTCTTTTTTCCAAAAAATGTCTCTAAGTACCTCAAAATTAAGATTTAATCTTAATCATCCAAAAATTTCTTTGTTTTTCTAATTTTTAATTATTTAATGAGTTAATTTAATGCTATTTTTTATTTTTTTAATTACTTCTCTTAATTTTTAGCGTTTTGACATATCGTACACCTCAATCGGACATTTCTATTAAAGTTATGACCGATCGAAGTTTATACACATATTTAATGTTATTCTTTTTTTTTATGATTACAAAATAAATAAATTTTATTTAATTTAAATATCCAATTACCAATAATATTTACTGGCCACAGTGATGCACGTCAACGTTTTTTCTTTAACGATTAACTTAATCAATTTATTAAAGCAAAAGAATTAATATAATAATTATCCGAAAATGAAAGTTGCTTTTATAAATTGTTATTTAATATTATTAATTTTTATTTTTATCTAATTTTAAAGTATATTTAGACCTTTATTTAGTATACTTTTTAATTTAATATTAATTTATTTAATATATTTTCTATATTTTTTAATATTATTTTATTTAATATAATTTCTAAATTTTTATATGATTTTGTTTAATATTTTTTGGATTTTTTTATATAGCTAATTTTTAATATAATATTTTATTTAAAATGCTTTCTATATTAAAAAATTATTTACAATTTAAAAAAAAAAAATTTTTTAAAAATCGGTCTCTATTTTAGTCGCTAACACTTTTTCGATTGAATATTATTACAAATTTGTTAGAGACGGAATTAGCGATGGAATAGACCACGCTCATTTTGGGCATGACTACCTTACCCAAATTGGTAATATGTTTCAAAAATATTCCAAATTTGTAATTTTTTATTAAAAAATTAATATTTACATTTTTTTCTCTGCGTTCGCATAATATAGGTTGACCTTTCATGTGGGTTGAATCATACTCCCCTTATAAGATAGATATTTGAAATATATTATTTTTTAATTTATATTTTTAAAAAATTTTACTCTTTTAATAAATTAATTCACAATATGTTTTATTTATTTTTTATGTGAATATGTTTTATAGGGACAACACTTTCTCTCTCTTAGCATAATTGATAAACAATTTTGAACTTTAATATTGTTTAAAAATTCAAACAAAAAATAATTTTTTTTTCTAATTCTAAAGTTTATAATAGGAGTACTTAAAACATTTTTTCAGGATCCTAAACTTGAATGTAGGTTCTTTAAAATTAGTTTCCAATAACATTAAAATTTGTTTGTAGTGAGTCATTCATCATTATTAAAAAGTACACACATATAAATTTGAAAAAAAATTATGCAACTTAAACATTCGTTGAGAAAAATAATGTAATTTAATTTTTTATTAAAAATTATTAGTATCATATTTTCTTTATTATTAGTGAAAATTTATGTGAACCTTAATTGCTATTTTAGAAATAAGATCACTCGCCCCTAAAAAAAAAGAAATAAGATCACTCAATATAAAATGTGACACACATATTTAATGATATTTATATAAGTTTTAATAATAAAGAGTATGTTGAAAACCGTGTTACAAATACTTGTATTTTTGTCCAATCCTTTAATTTTTATTACTACTAGTTTTTACACTTTCTTATTCTTAACTGCATGCCATCATCATTTTTCTTTTTTGAAAGGAGCATTATTGTTTTGGTCAACCATTGCACTAATTACTTAGCCATGTTCGTCTTTCCTCTCACTCTCTTCACCCTATTTTCCAAAAGCGAGAACGTGGACACTCACTGTTGACCTCCATGTATGAACATATAAATATCCCTTTCAACTGAGATCGAGGCGGCATGTGTTCATGACAATTATTTTTTCATTTGGAATTTGGGAGTGTGCTACTGCCAATTATAACAGAGCATGTTTCGTTTGGTATTTTGGGCAAGTTTTGCAAACAAAATGTTCTCTAAAGGTGATAAAGTATTTAGTAAGTAATTGGTACTTCTAATGTTTGCTCTTATCACGTCTATATATATATATATATATATATATATATATATATATATATATATGTATATTACTTTGAGTTCCCTAAATATGGGAGAGTCCGTATAACGTTTTTTTAAGCCTAAACGGGTGGATTAGTATAACAAAAGTCCAAATATTAAGAGTTTTTTTTTTTAAGATTTAAAAATGAAGGGATATTGAATGTAATAATTTACTCTAAAATGTTTAAAAGGTCTCTATTGTTATTTTTTAAAGCCTCCAACACATTTCTTTAGTCATTTAAGATTAAAGATTAATTAATACACATAGATTACAAAATACTTAATGGAAATAAAGTATAGATATATTTAAACTAAAGTACCCGTATTTAATATCTTCATCTTTGATGCTTAAATCACTAATAATGGGTATCAAGTGAAGATATATTTGAGAAAAAAATACTACTCACTCCATCCTAAAATAATGGTTGTGTAATAAGAAAAAATGTGTCACAAAATAATTATCTTTTAGCTTTTACATGTAGCATTAATTACTCTTTTTCATTTATACTCTTAATAATTATCATTGTGTTGCACCATTTATTAATAGTAGGCTTAAATATATTTTTAGTCATTCAAATTAAAGTTAGAGTAATTTTTTTTAGTCTTCCAAATTAAATTTCTTTTTTTAGTCTTTGAAATCCACAAAATACTCCTTTTAGTCCTTCTACATAGCATGAATAAAACATGAAATCAGAAATTCTTTTTTTGCGACAACTTTTTACAGCTAAAATTTAATTTTTCTATTTTGCATTTCAACGTATATTTTTGATAGTTAAAAATTATCATAATCAAGACAGTAAAAAATTACAAACTCATTAATTGCTTTCAAGATTGCTTTAATTTTTTTCATATACTTGATTTTGACAATTTCAAACTACCAGAAAAAATTGTACTTTAGAATATAAAATAAAAAATCAAATTATGGCAATAAAAAAATGTCAAAATTGTGAATTTCTTATTTTCTGTTTGACTCATACTTTGTAAAAGGACAAAAAGAACATTTTACAGATTCTAGGGGACTAAAAAAAACAACTTTAAATTTGAATGGCTAAAAAGAAAATAACTCACATTTGAGTAACTAAAAATATATTTAAGCCTTAATAGTAATAAGGCTAATTAATAAAATTGTCACTTTCTCTCATCTATTTTTTAGTTTTTCTTGGTGTGTAAAAAAATTTAGGACGATAATTAAATGGAATGATGGAAGTAATTAGACTTTGAAACTCTAAAAGAATAATTATTTTGAAGAAAAACCAGAAGGCTAAAACAACTAAACAAATGAGATAAAGAAATACCTTTTATTGTCAGTTTTTTAGAAGAGATCAAATATTGTCATTTTTTAACTACGCTTTTAGTTTTCTTAAAAGATGCTTAATTGAAAAGTTATGTTAATAATGATTAAATTTCTCATATATTATATAGATGTCTTTAAATGTAAATATAATTTATAAATAAAAATAATAAATATTGTATGAATAAAGAACATATACATTGATATTATAATTTTTTTTTACATTTTCAACACATTATTAATTTATCTAAAATGTCATATAAAAAAGGAATTTTAAAAATTTATATCAATCATATTTTTTTATTTATAAAATTCAAACTCGAGATTTTATTTAAGGAGATTGAACTGGTGTCACTCGAATCAATAACTTAGATATTTTTATTTTGATAAGAGTACAAGGATTTAAATTTTCAATCAAATTAAAATTAAATATAAAGTGAAATTTAAGTAATAGTATTTAAAAGGAATAAAACTAGTAAACAAAAAATTAAATGCTCAATATTTAACAGAAAAGAAAATAACTCCTAAAAAACTACTACTAGGGATGGACTAAACTGATTATACTACTTTTCATCATATATAATTTCTTATTACTATATTATTTTAAATTTTTCATTAATTAATATTAAATATAAAAATTATTTTATTAATTAATATTAACTATAAAAATTATTTGTAAGCCATAAATTTAGTAAGAAAATTAATTGCAATGCTTTGAACTCAATATTTGGCCCTATTAAGCTTTTAAGTCCTATTTTTGGCTTTATTTTCAGGTTTTTATTAGTGATTTGAGCACTTTTTTTTGTCTCTTAATGGATTTAACTTCTTTAGAATAGTTAAGGTGAAATAAATAATCTCAGTCAGTAATTATAAAAAGAAAAATAAAATAAGTTATTAACAGATAATGTAAAATAATTTTACACTTTTATTCAATTATAATTTATCATATATGATAAGTATAACTTTATTAATTTTTATAATAATAATAATCATAAAATCATATGAATAATAATTTTTTTATTGATTGGTAAGAAAATTTTACATTAATAACGTATGACTATCAAAGTCAAACTCGAAGAAATTATTATTGATAACAAAGTCTTTTCCATGTTGTGAACACATTTGCTTGAGTCTTTGTCTCTCCTACTGAACGTGTTCAGATGATGGAGAAAAACTGAACCCGTTGATGGAGAGGTGAGGTGGGGAGAGCGTCTTGGCAAAAAGGCACCAGCTAGGAGGACCTAGAGTGGACGAGCCCTGTGGTGAATCTAGTATATGAACTTATTATTGGATAATCTATGGTAGGTCTATTTATAATATTTGTCATAGTATAATGGAGAAACTATAATTGGTATTTCCTCCGTTTCAAAATAAATGTTGTATTTGAAAAAAGAAATTGTCCCAAAATAAGTGTTGTAATTAGCTTTTCAATGAAACATTAATTATTTTTCCATCAATATTTCTAATAAATATCGCATTAGTTTTTGATACTATATTTATACTACACTCTTTCATATATTTAATAAGGTTAATTTTGTAAAACTATAAATTTTTTTCATTTATTTATTAGCTTTTCTTAGTTTGTGTAAAATAACTTAAAACAATACTTATTATGTGATTGAGAGAGTACATTTTATCTAGGAAGACTAATGAATGTTTTGGGATTTTATAAATATATTTTTTGGATGGATGTAGCTGGAATCAACTTAAAATGTTTCAAGATGGGTTATACTCAAGACTAATCTAAATCGATCGATTATTGTTACAATTAATTTAAAAAAGCAAAATTTTCAAAAGTAATGTAGAAAGTACTTAGACCGTTTGGTTCTACATTACTTTAAATCGATATACAAAATAAGAAAATTAAATGTAAACAATATCGTAATTACTAAACACCATCATAGTAGTCAATCATTATTATATGTCATCAGTACCATCATTGTTTGAATCATCATCATTGTTATTTCGTACTACTATTATTATTACTTCTATCACTATTACTACAACTATAGACATCATTATTACTAATGTCTAATGTCACTAGTACCAATACCACTACAATCATCCCTTCACACCCACCATCACAACTATTACCTATAATAGTACTACCATATTCATCTCCATTATTATCACTTATGTATCAAATTTTGTTAGTTAAATGTGATATAAACACCTATACTTACTCCTTATTAATATTAAATGTGTAATAATGAAGTTAAAATTTAACTTAACATAATAGTTTGTTCTTCAATTATTATGTACTACTAGTGTAAATTTTTTTTTACTCTATCAACTAATTAGAAATCGTTGTCGACATGATTTTTAAGGTAACTATTATAAAATTCAATAAATATATTATACAATTCTAATTACAAATCTAAATTTTATGATTTTGGAATCATAAACTACTTACACAATTCTAATTTTATGGGGCAAATGAAGCATTAGTTTTCCTGCTTTAATTTTTGTAAGGGATTAAAATTTGATTCACGAGAATGTAAACACAGGGTTGTTACATTCTTATGTTACGAACTTTAGAAAATTATTCTTGAATATTATATGATTCCAAAAAAAGTTATACCTTTCATTTTTATCATATTTTCCTATATTTTTATTCTAGTGAGAAAGGATGAGAAAGTGATATTTCCGTTGGAATGAAGGATTTTATTTTAAAATACTATTAACTTCTTATTTATTTATTATTTAAATTATTTTGAATGTTGAACGATATTTCCAAAAATATTAAAATGTAATAAAACATATTTTAAATATACCTAGAAATAACATTCCTAGTCATAATATTCTTGGAAATATGAAATAACGTGATACCTTAAAACAAACACCTCTTTGTTTCATGTTTTTTTTTTTTTTTTTAATCTTACACACTTATATATGAACACTTATAAATCATTGTTCTTGAAAATTATATGTAATATTTATATTTTTATGGATTTATGGGGAATCAAATCTATAAGTTTCCAATTCAATAAGATATTAATTTCTTCAAAAATTTAATTTTAATAATACTAACATTTGTTCAATTGAAATAGCGTACAATAAGAAATTTTATAAATTATGATTAAATAATAATTTATTAATTACATTAATTTTATTACATTTTAAGGTTAAAATTTTCAACCATTTTTATTTTTTTAATTTATATTTTATTATTAATAAAATATTTGTTTAAATATTGTTAAAATTTATATTTTCACAATTTACTTTTATTGTAAGCTCGGGTAATAATGCATATAATACATGTAGAAACGTCTGTATCCAGGGGCGGACCTGGGTACTACTCAAGGGGTACCACCCTTGACATTGCGAAAAACATGAAACTGTATCTAGTATTGTTAATTTTTTGTTCCCCTATTTTTATAATTTGACCACATTTATTTTTTTAGTTATAATTAATCTTTATTTTTTTTTTACTAGTTTTTTTCGTATGTTTTGTTTCTCTTATACTTATTTGGTTAGACATTTCATTCTCTTTTAGAGGGTAAAATATGTTTTAATTTTTTCTAAAATTTTAAAGTTCAAATTTAGTCCATCTATTTTTTTCCATTTATTTTGAAATGCATCACTTTAATTCCTAAAAATAGTTTATATAACACTTTATAGAAGGACAAAAAGTGTTTTAGATAATTCTCTGAGGACCAAAAGTGATTTATATAACATTTTAAATTAAGATACTGAAAAATGGACTAAAATTTTTTTAGAGGGAAAAACATATTTTATTTTATTTTCATATTATGATAATAAATATTTTTTTTTATAAAAATTGTATCCATTAACTCCGGATCATGGTTCCCACTGATGTATCCACATCCACAGAACTCAGATTACTAGCATGCATGTTAATGCTAGTTACTTCTATTATAGTATTCCTTCTATTTTAAAATAATTGTTCTATTTGAAAAAAAATCCTAAAATAAGTGTTATTTTAACTTTTAAATGTAATAATAAGACTACTTTATTTAAATTATCACTCTCTTTTATTTATTCATTATTCTTTATTTATCGAAAACAATTAAGACTACACTTATTTTGGGACAGCAAAAATATGTTTTTTAAACCATTTTTGAAAAGGTGTCCTATGTCCAAGACAAAATATGTATCACTTTCCATAGTAATGAAAATATAACTGATAAATCAAGTAATTGAACACAAATGATTAATGTGTTAATGTTATGATTGAATTATTTAGATAGTATTTGAAAACAATTCTTTGGTTCAACTAATTATTGGTCAGACTTTATTTACATCTCTATTAAATTTTGGATTAGTCAAAGATCTTTTTTTTAACGGGAGGTTAAGAAAAAAAAAAAACTATTGGTAAGCATAACAGGCATTTTTAGGGTTAATTAACACGAATACACTTTCCTTCGAAAGAAGAAAAAAACACGAATAAATTTAGCAAAATTTAGCCATCATTATATGGGAAAATGGCACAGAATTATTGGCAGATATGGTGCTGTCGTGAATTGCGGCTATTGCCCATTGGCAAGGGCAAAGAGGCTGAAATGTTTTGGTGTACAACTAGACTAGTTTTCAATGCTTTCCATGGAAGCATGATGCCGTGGGAAGTGATTTTTAAACATAAAATTGAAAAATAAAATATATTTCTTTAATTTTTAAATGTATTTATAAAAAATAAATGTATAATGTACGTGTCATATTATATTAAGTTCTTATGTTTAAATAATAAATTACGCTTCCCTAAAATTTAGTAAAGGGTGATTTAGGATGTCAAATTAAACAAAGATTTACGTATCCTTCGGTGAGAGTTAAGCACTTGGTCCTCCTTGTTCATGTGGGATCATATGCAACCTCACTTATAGTAAAAATTATTATAAATACTAATACTAGACAATCTTTTTTCTCTCTCTCTTAATTAGAGGGGCTGGTGCAAGCACTTCAATGCTTTATGTTTGGATCGGCTGGAATATTTGTTGCAAGAATCAATTGATGTAATTCTTGAAAAAAGAGTTTATATCTAAAAGGAACTTGTGAAAGGAATATAGAACTCAGAGAAGTTCAAGTATTTTTCTTTTTTTGTGTACCATAGAGATAAACATGTTAGATTCTATGATCTCATGCAAACCATCTAACTTTTCTATCACTAAGTTGATCCTAATCAGTAAATTTTAGTATGTAAAAAATAAGCTTAAATAGGTTAATCTTAGTTCATTGTTAGAAATTTTAATTATGCATGTGTTTTGTTATTTGGTTATCATATTTTAAACCAAAATTGTGCGAGCCGCTTAATTACTTCTATCATTGAAAGGTTTTGTCTAAATAATCCCATCCTATGTGATCCGATAAAATTGAAATAGTTATATTAAAAGTTGAATCAATCTACTTGTTTAAATATTTTGTATACACGTAAATTCTGAATAATTAATTTTATATATATATATATATATATTCTATTTATTACTAATTTTAATTTCTGTCCACTTTTTAGATTTGTTTCTTCTTCTTCTACGATTGTATCCATTAAACAAAACAACAAAACACACGTTTTACTTAACTCACTAAACCCTAAATTTTAAATTTGTTTCCCTTTTCATGTACTGATGCTAAAATGGGAGCTGACCCTATAACAGAAGAAATAAAAAAATCCAAAAAAAGTACACAAGCATATGAATTATGCAACTCTCCTCGACACTTTAACCCTTGGAAACAAAACTCAACTGCGGCAACCACTCCCATTGAATATGCATTGATTGCGGAAACCACCATATCCAGGTAAATTATGAGAATAAAAAATTAAATCAAGTACTCCATGGGTCTCTAACTATAAAATCCTTTTAACAAATTTATTTATTTATTTTCTAATTTTTTTTATAATTTCTAGATACATTAATTATTTTTTTTATATTTTTACTTAATTATTTTTTCTTCAAACATTTATGAGAAATAATTAAGTTGATATAGAGATTTTAAAAAAAATAATAGTACAAATAATTGATAAATTTAATATGATTAACTAAATTAACTATTTTTTAAGAAATATAAATTAGTTAAAAGAGTGTTATAGTTAAAAATTAAAGAAATATAAAAATAATTGCTTTGTTCCGTGCAGCTCCTTCCAAGTTCCAACCCAAAATTTACCTTCATTGACCGATTAATTTTTCAAGATTAATTGATGGAACAATGGGGTTATCATAATTAAGTTTGCTAACAACATCCCTCTCCAACGATAGTATTGGTGGAGTCGTTGTTTTGTTTTTACTGGTAGCAACAAAGCTTTTTGTTTTATTTGAGAAATATGGAATTAGTAAAATTAATAGAAAAATATATAATTAGTTAAAAATTTGTGTATAAAACAAATTAACAAATAAGTCCAACTCATAGTACAATTGTTTTAATTCTATTGGCAATATAGGATAAGATTATTTAATCTCATTTTTAAATTGGGTGAGTTATACGGCCCCATTTAAAAAATAAAAAGACTTATTTATCTTTTCTTTAAATTCCTTTGCTAGTGCGGTTGTGGCATACAGACAAATGTGATTGGGCAAATTGGACTGTTTGGTCCACAATGTAGCAACAGCAGCTATACCCATACTGCAGCACGACAAAGCCTTTTTGAAATAAAAAGAAAGTTCGAAGAAAAATGCGTCTATATACCCCTTTTAATCAAAATAAACTTAATTAACAGCTTTATATATATATATATATATATATATATATATATATATATATATAATATTAAGATACATTATACATTATGCTATTAATGTAAGCTCATAATATCCATATTAAAAGTTTAATTTTTGTTGATTAAAATTAGTTATATTTATGAAGATAATCCTTACAATTATTATTTTTATAATAAATTACCATTGTTTTTGTCGTTAATGAATCACTTGGCAACGGGTTTACAATAAGAAAGAAATCAAGTTTCTGTAAATATGTTCTCGGGTAGGTTGTAGCTATGTTAAAGGAGAAACTTAAATTTGAACTCCATGAATATATTTGATAGATACAACTGTTACGGATAGGCCCAGTCCAGTATTTAAATTATACAACTACCCAAAGATAGAAGATAAAACAGAAGATATGATCAACCAATTCCGTTCATATATTAGATAATCTGAATATCTTTACAGAAGATAATGGGCCTCAACAATATCTTCCCAGGGTCCAGGTATTCTGTTATAAATACAGCTTCATTCATGGTGAAAGGTACACAACAATCCTAACTCTCTCTTTTCCATTCACACTGCACACACAGCACACCACTTGTGTTGTTTCCGGCAGTGATCATCTTCCTGGGGGTGCTTCATCTCCATAGGCATCTTCAGAGAGGGAGAGTTTGATCCCATAGCAAATCCCAGCAAACCCTGCTGGGTACATTCTGTTTCTCGTAAACGGAACAACAACAATTACAAATTAAACAATATATATATTTTTGCACACTTGTAAATAGGTATTTTGCTTATATATATATATATTATTTGACTGATAAAGAAAAGGGTTTATAACAAAAGGGTGCAAGAGAGATTAATAAAAAAGAAAATGAACTTTTCAACAAAGGAAAAAAAGAAGCAGGAAGAAAAACCTATGCATGGGACTAGGAGGGGCAATTTGTGACCAATAAGGCAAAGCATGGGGAACAGGAACCATAGTGCACAGCGCATGCTAGACAACACACGGACCCACCAAAACTCTCACCGAGATATGCCCATGCTGATCATGACTACGATCAATCTAATTCATGCACCATTTTGTTCATACACTCCATATTGACCATATGACTACGATCAATCTAATTAATGCACCCAATTTTCTGTTTATACATTCTAAATGTGATTGGTGCTATACTTTTCAACTTCAGTTCTTGAGCTTATTTTTAAATTTTCTCCCACGTTTTTCTCCCCTTATGCTTGTCTGATCATTAGCTATATATGAGATGTTGTTTCATTGGAGTAGACGATGTTTCACTTTCCCATTTCTAATCTTATCTTTAACTTAACAGCAATGGAGCAGTAAAATATTTTCTTATCTTTCAAAGATGAATTAAAATGGACATTTATTCTAATCAAGTTAATCAATAGGTAAAACGATAAAAGTTCAATATATATATTCGTTGTAAGATTTCGTTTTACTTTACGATGCAATATTCTCACTAAGACAAGCATAATGCTGATTGTTGTCATCGTTGATGGTTAATTTAATAACAATCATATTAACTTTTTATAGCGGACTATATTTTAAGTGACTTAATTGAGTTTGCTAGACTATCAACTGTTGGAACCAAAATAATTCCTTATATGAAAACTATCATCTAAAAATCTAGAATCTTCATGTTAATCATTAAAAACTATAACGAAAGTGTACTTGAATTTATGACGATCAAATACTCTTCAGTGTGATTTGGCCTTCCGGATCAACACATACTCTCTTGAGAGAATTCTTTAGCTTTCTCTTTGTCTTTGTGATGATGAGATGTAAAAAAAGATGACAATGATAATCGTGTGTGTGGTCTGGGGATCATAATCTATTTAATAGACAATCTCCCCTTGAGTTATCTTTTGGGTATTTCTATCTTAGTCCATTATAAAAATATAATTATCCTCTTGTCTCTACACATTAAAGACTCATACCCTATTAGATGCATTAAAATCCAAATAATTTGAATCTTATTAGATTACTTTTAATTGAGCTCAACCTTAAATGATCGCAACACATATTTATTTACATATAAGGCTAACATTGAATTAAGGATCTAACATAAACAATATATGATATGGATTTAATTAGTGAATATTTTTATTGGCTCACTTTGTCATAGTAGGAACTCTAGTGGTGTCAATAAATAAGGAACCTAATTATGGTAGCCAACATGTACCAAGTCAAACAATTGTCTTTCTTCTCCTTATTTGAAGAATTATGAGGGTTCAATTGAAAAATAAAGATGATTAGTTGATGAAGAACCATAAAATTATTATTCATGATTGATTGTTGTAATTATTTGATAATAATTGTCAAAGAATGCTTAAATAAAAAGTAAACTATGAATTCATGTATTTATTCTAATATTTATGATTAATCAAGTTATAGATCTCAAGACTTTTGGTGTATTTGTTTTAGGATATATACATATAATTTTTGGCTTTCAAATAAAGAATAAAAAAAATATTTCTCTAGTATTTTTTTAAAAGAAACAAATTTTAGTGTATTGATTAAAATTTCAACAAGTGGTATTAGAGCATCATCCTTTGATTATTAATTAGCATTCAAAATTTTCAATTTTTTAGTGCCTAGGTAGGTTTTCTTTATTTTTTTTTATATTTTTGACAAAATATTTTTTTCAAACTTTATGTGGTGGAGTTTTGTCAAGTATTGGGTTCCTTTCTTATTCTTGGATATTAGGGGGTTTTTTGAGAGTTTTTTTTTTTTACTTTTTTCTTGAGAGAAACTACAAGCATTGTGAAATTGTGTTGTGATTGAGAATACTAACACCATTGGACTAGGCTATTTTTTTTAATGGAAGGTTTAAAACATAAGGTACTTTAATATGAACACATTACTAGAAAAATGGCTTTCCATATTAAGTTTTTTGGACTTTCAATATCGATTTTTAATCGATATTGAAATCACTGACGTTGAAAGTATCAATGTTAGTATTGGTTTTTGAAAATCGATGTTAACATAAGTACATAACATTGATTTTTAAGAAAATCGATGTCACATAATAAGAAATTAACGAAAGAAAAATGTAAAATACGTAAAATCAACACCAATTTTTAAAAAATCAAAGTTATTTTGCATAAGTTAATATTGGTTCTTATAAAAATTGATGTTGTTTTGCTTAATTCAACATCGATTTTATAAAAATTAATGTTGTTTTGCTTAATTTAACATCGATTTTTACAAAAATCGATGTTGTGCTTCATAAGAACATCGATTTTTATAAAAACCAATGTTGATTTATGCAAAACAACATCAATTTTTTAAAACACTTGGATTAGTCAATGGTGTTATGTGACGGGAGTATGTTTGTACAAAAGCTTTGATTTTTTATTTTTGTATATGTGTGCATTTACTAAATTGAAGTCGATGTTATAAAACTCGGTCCGATCATTGACTTGGTCGAGGTAGTGGATTAGTGGTCTAACATGTGAGCCAATAATTTGACCCAGTCTATATTAAAAAATTCAAAATTATATATGTATTTATTATACATAAGTAGATAACTAACATTATTTGATTAAGAAAAATTCATCCATAGTTTCATACTCCAAAATCCAAAATAATAATTGAAGTATTAAAGTTAATAACACAAGTGAAGTGTATTAGTAATAAAAGAGTGTAAATAGGAACTACCTAAATTAAAACACATTTCAACAAACAAAATGAGCTAGAAGCCCAGTTTTTTTAATAAAAAAAAGAGTGCGGATAAACTTTTTGCACTCCCATTATTATTTTCTACACTTCCCATTATATAATGAAAAGTCCATTATGAAATGCAATTAGCCTATTTCGGAATGCAAAATGGAAAGTGTTGGAAGCAATAAAAGCAGTACTGGAAGCAACATCCTAATAGTACGTGGATTCGGCCAGATTAGGTCCAAATAGAAATTTTCAGTTTGAGAATAAGCAAAAACCCTAATCCCTAATATATATATAACCCCCTCTTCCAGCTACGCCTCGTTTTCTCGCTTCGAAACCCTAACAATAACAATCCTCTTCCTCTTCGATCATCACCACTTCATAATGCCCCTAAAGTTCGACCCCTCCTAGGTCGTCAATGTCTTCTTCCATGTTACTGATGGCGAGGTCAACGCGACGAGTTCCATTGCAGTGCGATAGTGGCGACAATGACGGCTTGCAGTGTGGCGATGGTCTAGTTAAGCATAAAGATGAAGAGAAGGGGAGAGCGTGAAGATGGGTCATTGAGGTTTTAGGGTTGATTCAAAACGACATCGTTCTTAAGCGTGACAATTTTTTTCTTAACGTGCACATCCCAGTCGGGGTTTTAAAAACTTGTCGAGTCTCCAGGTTTCCTCAAAATTGGTCGAATTTTCTTGGGTCATCCAAGGTCATATGCATGAACGGTCCAATAGCAAAAGCGGTCCGATTATGCCACCAGATCCCGGTTGGACCTGTCCGATTGGACGGACCAAATCAAATTTTATAACTATGATTGAATATTGTCACTATAATGAAGGTTAGATAGTGATACTCAATTGACGTTGACGTTTTCTACATAAACAACATACTACTTTTGATTTTTCTTTTCAATATTCTAGCTTGGATATCATAAGTTAATTAGAAGGAGATACTTTCTCTCTTGTTTAAGATATCAATTAATAAATCTAACTATATCTAATATCTTAAGATATGTTGCTTCTTTAAAGGTTTAGAATCTAAAACTTGATGTCAAAATTTGATTTTTCTATTTAAAATAGATATTTCTACTTCTGAAGTTAGAAACATCTTTGAAAAATCTTGTTTCAGTGAAGTAATATTAACTTAGTTTAAATCTAAATATTTTTCATAAGATATGACAAAGATACACCAATCACATGCATGAGAACATAAAGAAAGAGGAAGACAATATCCATTTATATTCATTCACCCAAATCTTGGACTATATTCAGTTCATACAATTGTAGGATTTTCACTAATAGAAGTACCAAATACACGATACTCTTTCTCTTTGAGTCTTTTCAGGCTTCCATAATACTTTTCTCAAGCCTTTGTAGGTTGCATCAGTATTCTAAATTTCTACAAGTTTTGTTAATAATATTGGCAAGTGTACCTATTGTGCAAGTATTGAAGTATCCCAAGAATACTATCTCCAAAGGGACTTGCGTAATATCGGATCAATCAATGCACTACTTGTTAACTAAGGACAAATAATCAATAAATTGCATATAAATGTTGATTTTTAAGGATAAGATTTAAAACTAACAACTATTGAAATATAAATGACTAAAGGAACTCTTTTTGTAATTTTATCAAACACTTAACATGCAAGTAAAACAAGGATTCAACAATGGATAAGAAGCGTGTCTAGGGCTGGATTTCATTCCACCTCACCTAATCATATCGATGACAATGAATCAAGTAACACATTCCATGCAATCAATCCTTGACCATAAGATTGGGTGACTAAATCCCAACCCCTTAGTGATTCAAAACTAAATATCATTATCAATTCCTAATCCCTTAACAAATCAATAACAATATTTGCATTAAAACAATGGTCATAAGAGGACTAAGTGCTCCTACACCATCCCTAATGTAAAACCCTTAGTTATCTTATTTTATGTTTATATTTAGCAACACTTCCCAATGCAACAAAACCCACAACATGTGGTTGATCACTCCTCATATAACAATGAAGTATAAAAATAAGACAAGATATTGGGAAACATGAAACTTATATTAAAAGTCAAAGATAATAAAGAGGTTTAGTGTCACTACATTCCAACCCCAAGCACAAGGGAAAATTAGTTACACATTGACATCAAATTCCAAATAAAAGATGAAAGGAAGATGAATCATGAAGGGAGAGCCACTGGAGAAGCTTCTCAGTTGCCAAGACTCCAACTTTGATGCGAAAATGTCTTGGTTCCCTTCAAACTTGGAAGAAAAAACCTTATATAAGGTCTAACATCTATTGAAATTAAGTAATCACATGCAGACTGACGCTTAAGTGCACTTAAAGTGGCACTTAAGTGTCAATTTATTTTAATTATGAAAACGTCTAGTTGTTAATCGATAACGAGTGATACAATAAGTCCAACAACAATCACCATAATAAGATTGATACCACTTAGAATGTGGATTATGGGTTATTCTCAACCTTACAACATTAACCCGATTGTAAGGTGCTTACTTTATAAATTAATTTGATGGTATATATTACTAGTTAACGTTGGGATCTCCAAATTTTATGAAATATGCAATAAAATGTACCATTTTAAAATAAATTGTTGGAATAAACTTTTAAATAAATATTGTTTACGTAGTTTAAATTTTAAAAAGGAGTATTATGTGGAAAGATATATGAAAAGATATGGGTAGAAAAGATATGAGGAAAGATAAGATATTAGGAGAGATTTTGTTTCAATTTAAATTTGAATTGTTTAGGTTTAGGTTTAATTTCCATTGCTTATAAATAGCATATTATGTAAAGGAGTCTGAGTGACTTTGGCAGACTATTATCAATAGAACGAGAGTTTTCTCCTCCAGTAAAATTTGTGTGTGTTTGTGCTTTGTGTGAGTGCACCAGTGTGTGAGAGAGGACCTGTGATATCAAATTCGTGTGATATCAAATTGGTATCAGAGCTTGAGAGAATGGAGAGTGGTCCAAATAGTAGTCTGCCATTACCCCGTCTTACAAAGATTAACTATGAGAACTGGAGTATCCAGATGAAAGCTCTGTTGGGAGCTAATGATAGTTGGGAGGTTGTCCATGATGGTTTCGAAGAACCACCATCCACAACAGGATACACGGCGGCGCAGAACAAGACATTGAAAGAGACGCGGTTGAAAGACAAAGGGGCGTTGTATATGATGCTCCGGGCTGTTGATGATTTCGGATTTGAGAAGATCGCTGGCACAACAACGTCAAAAGAGGCGTGGGACATTCTTGCAAATGTCTACAAGGGAGCTGATCGAGTCAGGCAGGTCAGACTTCAAACTCTCCGTGGAGAGTTGGAAGGAATGAAAATGAAAGGAGAAGAAAGGGTATCCGATTTCATTACTCGGGTCCAGACCGTAGTAAATCAACTAAAGAGAAATGGAGAGATGTTGCCCGACACTAGAGTGGTGGAGAAGATTCTAAGGTCTCTCACTGATGACTTCGAGAATGTTGTATGTGTGATTGAGGAGTCAAAGGACCTAGCAACGCTCACTGTTGACGAACTTGCTGGTTCCTTGGAGGCGCATGAACAAAGAAAGAAAAAGAAGAAAAAAGAGTCACTGGAGCAAGTACTCCAGACAAAAGTTTCAGTCAAGGACGAGAAAGTGCTATATTCTCAGAATTTTTGAGATAGAGGACGTGGCCGAGGTGGACGTGGATATGACCGAAGTGGTAGAGGTCGTGGTAAAGAAGGATGGAATAAGGAGCAGGCTGAATCAAGTTAGCAGAATTGGCGAAGCCGAGGTCGTGGAAGAGGTCGACAGTCAAATATAGAATGTTTTAAATGTGGAAAGTACGGACACTACTCAAGAGATTGCAACTCGGACAGATGTTACAACTGTGGCCGAGTTGGTCATTTTGTGAAGGATTGCTGAGGCGAAAGAAGAACGAATGAAACTGCAAATTTTGTTGCAGAAGAAGTAAGAGATGGAGGAGTTCTGATGATGGCTGGAGGTGAGGTCAACCAGACATCTGAGATGGAATGGTATATAGACACTGGTGCAAGCAATCATATGTGTGGGTATAAGCATTTGTTTAGTAATCTGAAACAAATAGAAGCCGGACATGTTTCTTTTGGAGACGCTTCAAAGGTCGGTGTAAAAGGCCGAGGTATGATTAGCTTCTTGCAGAAGGATGGACGAGTTGAGCGTATTCAAGATGTGTATTACGTGCCTGAACTCAAAAGTAATATTCTTAGTGTGGGACAATTGATGGAGAAAGGCTATTCAGTTATCATGACAGACTGAGTTCTTCTCTTGAAGGAGAAACAAGGACGACTGATAGCACGAGTACAAATGGAGAAAAATAGAATGTTCAAACTAACCTTGAGGAGTGTGGAGGTCGGCTGTTTGCAAGCCGAGATGAGTGATGAAGTATCCTTGTGGCATCGTCGGTTTGGGCACCTTCACTATGGAGGACTGGCCGAGATGATGAAAAAGAATATGGTGGACGGGTTGCCAAGATTGAACTGTGAGAAGAGATTCTGTGAAGATTGTGTGCTGAGTAAACATGCTAGGAGTCCATTTCAGAGGTCGGCAAAATACCGAGCACGGCAATCACTAGAACTAATTCATACCGATGTGTGTGGACCTATTTCTCCTGGGTCCTTCAGTGGAAAGAGGTATTTTGTTACATTCATAGATGATTTTAGTCGTAAAACTTGGGTGTATTTGTTGGAAGAAAAATCCAAGGTGTTTGAAGTGTTCAAGAATTTTAAAATAATGATTGAAAATGCAACTGGAAGGAGAATCAATTCGATACGTTCTGACCGAGGTGGAGAGTACACATCAAATGTATTTAGAAGATATTTCGAGGAGTATGGCATCAGAAGGTTCCTGACTGCACCATATTCGCCACAGCAAAATGGAGTAGCTGAGAGGAAGAATCGAACCATCCTTGACATGGTGAGATCAATGTTGAAAACGAAAAGAATGCCTAAGGAGTTTTAGGGGGAGGCTGTTCTGTGTGCTGTATATGTACAGAACCGCTGTTCGCATTTCATACTGAATGGAAAGACCCCACAGGAATTATGGACGGGTCAAAAGCCATCAGTGGGCCATTTAAGAGTCTTCAGGAGTGTGGCCTATGCGCACGTTCCTGATCAGCAAAGAACCAAGTTAGAAGACAAGAGCAGGAAGTATATTTTCATTGGATATGACGAGAAGACAAAGGGATAAAAGATGTTAGATCCCGGTACCAAGACAGTAATGATAAGTCGAGATGTGAAAGTAAATGAAGATGATGAATGGAATTGGAGTGTTTCATCCGAGATTAGAACAGATCCCGGAAAGATGGTTATTCAAGACGAGGAGTGTGAATCACCAAGATGGATCCCGGCAAGGAGCAAGACAACTGATGAAGACGAGATGAGACAACCCCAGATGAGGAGTTTGCAGGATTTGTATGATTCAACTAGCGAAACCCATCTTGTTTGCTTGTTGACAGACTCTGAAGAAATAAGGTTTGAAGAAGTAATCCGAGATGAGAAATGGCAAAGCGCCATGGATGAAGAAATCAAGGCTATTGAACGGAATGATACTTGGGAGTTGGCCGAGTTGCCAAAAGGAAGTCAACCCATTGGAGTTAAATGGGTTTATAAGAAGAAAATGAATGCTGATGGAGAGATAGAGCGATATAAAGCCCGAATGATAGCTAAGGGGTATGCGCAAAAGGCAGGAATAGACTATGATGAGGTGTTTGCACCTGTTGCTAGAATGGAGACAATCAGATTGTTGATCTCGCAAGCAGCTCAGTTTGGGTGGCCGATTTACCAAATGGATGTCAAGTCGGCATTTCTGAATGGTGTACTTGAAGAAGAGGTGTATCTCGAACAACCTTCGGGATACTTGAAGGACGGAGAAGAAAAGAAAGTGTTAAGATTGAAGAAAGCTTTGTACGGACTGAAATAGGCACCGAGAGCCTGGAATACCCGCATTAATGCATATTTCAAGGAAGATGGTTTTGAACAGTGTCCCTATGAGCATGCCCTATATGTTAAGAAAAAAGGTGATGATTTATTGCTTGTAGCTTTATATGTTGACGATCTGATTTTTATGGGGAATAGTGAAGAAATGGCATGAGAGTTCAAGAAGAAAATGTCAAGAGAATTTGAGATGACTGATCTTGGCTTGATGAGATATTTTCTCGGTTTGGAAGTCATACAGGACGAAGCTGGAATTTTTGTCTCTCAGGAGACTTATGCAAAGGGAATACTGAAGAGATTTAAGATGGCAGATTGTAACCCGGTTTCAACACCTATGGAACCCGGTTCAAAACTTTCAAAATACGATGGAGGAGAGCGTGTTGATCCGAGAAACTATAGAAGTTTGGTGGGATGCTTAAGATACTTAACATGCACGAGGCCGGATTTGTGTTTAAGTGTTGGAATTATAAGCAGGTTTATGGAAGAACCGAGTTACTCTCATTGGAAAGCGGCTAAAAGAATTCTAAGGTACATTCAAGGGACGATCTCACAAGGACTTCTCTATTCGAAGTCGGAAAATTACAAGTTAAAGGGCTACTCGGACAGTGATTGGTGTGGAGACTTGGACGATAGGAAAAACACGGCTGGCTATGTATTCTTCATGGGAAACACAGCTTTTGCCTGGATGTCAAAGAAGGAACCAATTGTGACTCTATCAACATGTGAAGCCGAGTACGTTGCGGCATCCTGGTGTGTCTGCCATGCAGTCTGGTTAAGGAATTTGTTGGAAAAGCTGGAGCAAGTTTAGGTTGGTGCAACCAAGATCCGGGTTGATAACAAGTCGGCAATTGAGTTAGAGAAGAACCCGGTTAATCACGAGAGAAGCAAGCATATTGATGTCAGGTTCCATTTCATTCGAGATCAAGTAAAAGAAAAGAAGGTGGAGCTGAGTTATGTGACGAGTCAAGAACAAGTCGGAGATATATTCACAAAGCCATTACCGACGCTGCTGTTGGAGAAGTTTAAGAAGATGTTGGGAATGAAAGATGGAAGAAGTATTTAAAGTTTATGGGGGGATTTTGTTGGAATAAACTTTTAAATAAATATTGTTTACGTAGTTTAAATTTTAAAAAGGAGTATTATGTGGAAAGATATGTGAAAAGATATGGATAGAAAAGATATGAGGAAATATAAGATATTAGGAGAGATTTTGTTTCAATTTAAATTTGAATTGTTTAGGTTTAGGTTTAATTTCCATTGCTTATAAATAACATATTATGTAAAGGAGTCTGGGTGGCTTTGGCAGACTATTATTAATAGAACGAAAGTTTTTTCCTCCAGTAAAATTTGTGTGTATTTGTGCTTTGTGTGAGTGCACCAATGTGTGGGAGATGTGATATCAAATTCGTGTGATATCAGAAATTGCATATCTATTTTTTCATAGAATATATATTTATATTTTATAATACTTGTAGATAAAGATTCCTTGTCTATTGATGCCTTAAGCCCATAAACTATAAGAAAAGCAAGAACACGCCAGGGTCATATGAAAGTATTTGCACTCGTTTCCAAAATATTTGTAGACCTATCCTTTCAGCATATCCAAGTAGCCTCTAAACATCAGAAGCCCAAGAAACAAATAGCTATCAATACATAAAGCAGCGGATTGTTCCAACATTCATGCTTAATGAAAAGGGCACATTATTTGTTTTCTTTTACTTGAAAGTTAAAGGATACAACATTCAGTAAGAGCATGGAATATCACTATTTTGTGCAGTAGCTAGGCACTAGAGGATTCATTAATTAAGCCATATATAGCACCGTATACGTTCGTGATGATTTAAATGTTAATCTACTTAGGACCTGGAGTCATATATTAGGCGCGATCTCAATTTACACTGACAAACCACACTCGCGTGTCTCACGCTGATGGAGCAGAGAGAGAGATTATAATTCTCACTCCTCCCACACATATTTTTACAAATTAAAATTACATATGATCACATGTCTCAACATCCATAAACCATTTATATAGTTACTAGTACCATACTATCAATGCAACAAATTAATTAATCCTACCCTCATTTTTCAAATACGCATATCCCAATGTCACAGTCTGATATTGTTGAGCTTGTATTAAAAAACGGGTTGAACTTGTTGTTCCTTTCATTTTCCCTACTATTATTCTGCAGTAGCAACAGTGCCATGTCCGAGCTAGCAGTAGTGTGATGAGTTGCAAAGCTTGACACCCCTTCTATTTCATGCCTCTCTTCTTGGCTCAACTGAGAAGCCACAAACTTGTCAAGAGCTCTCCAATCAGTGGTCACTTTCTTTGTAGTGTTGGATAAACCCTTTTGAGAATTATCATCATCTTCGTTGTTATTAATATTGTCTGATATTAGGGACACTACTGAGCTTTGTTTCTTTGCTAGTGGCAAAGAAGGACTTTCTAGCGGAGGAAGCTGCATCAATTGTTGTTCTGCATGCATGAAGCTCAAATTATTATTATCTGCTTCTATGATCTCTTCTTGCTTGTACATGAAATTTTGAGCGGTTGAAAACCTCTGAGGTTGTTGTTGCCTTAACATAAGGTCAATATTAGGGTCCACCACAATGCTGCTGACACTACCATATGCTTGTAGTTGTTCATCGTATAAGCAGTTTCGATGCCATCCTTCAATAGTCTTCATTTGGCCGTTAGTTGTTCTTTTCTTGAATGCTCTGCACACCACCCATCCTTCCTCCTGCACACACTCGATTACATGTTGGAAAGCTAAGATAAGACTTTTATGGACTTGGTTTCTCTATTCTCTTAAAATGTATTATGTTTGACTTGACTAGGTCTGCTTATAAGTGTTTTGAAAGGGGAAAAAAAGTGAAAGTTTCTGTTTATCTTTTTAGGAGTGTTTTTCCTATTAGCTTTTGCAAATTTTTAGTCTGTTTGGTGAGGAATAGTAGTCAGTTTGGTCAAATGAATAATTAATTACATCCGGATAAGAAAGCATTCAACTACAAAGAAAAGTATTATTGTCGCTTATGACATGTTTAAAAATGAAATTCTTTATATCTGTTGTTCCCCTTTTGTCTTCCTAATTAAAAATTGACATATATATTAGCAAAAAAAGGAAATTGTAAGTGGTGGCAATTTCATTCTTAATTATTAGTTTTTTCTAGCTGATATGTCAGTTTTCAATCGGAAAGACGAGAAAAGACATGCAAAAAGGACATGTGGGTTGAATCGATCGTACATGTAAGACTTTAAAACGATAATAACCAGAGAATTCTTACAAGTTGTTTGAGAAAGAATTTTTGCTCTGTAGAATTTTCTTCCTCTGAGAAAATATTGGCCATATTGGATGCTGCTTGTTACGTAGGCCTACTACGGCAATTTATGGGGATAGGCAAACAGACTAAAGATTAACGAAAAAAACATAACAATATTAAAGTTCTTAATTTCTCAATGTTTTATGTTGATATAATAAAAAATAATTAACAAGCAAACAAATTTTACGGTAGCCAAAAAAAGTATTTAGGAGTAACCAAGGGCATTTATCTAAGCTACTCTAAAAGTTTGACAAAACATTTGGAGGCAGACATGGTTAATTACCCCAAAGCTGAATATGTTGGACTAGAGTCAAGGTAGAAATTCTAACCTTCCTTTCTTCCTCAATTTTTCTTTTACCATAAAAGGGTAAAAAACGAAGATGGGTTTGTACGTTTGACATTGACAAGAAAAATGGCAAGAATTAAAAGTTTAGCACAAAAGAAAAAGAAAAAAGTTCAATTATACGCTTTTGAAAGTAGTGACTTTTGACTTCTTGATGGTAAAAGTCTTGTAGCAAATAGATTGAAAGCCTGTACGTGCCTTGGGGTTAAATATTCACTTAGTGGTCTAGGAAAGCAAAAGTTGTTAGGATCTATTTAATTATAAAATGAGTTTAGGGGAACCAATCGAGTGCTTAATCTGCACTGATAGAGAAACAAAAGGCACACGAGACCAGACTAATGTGAAGGAATTACTTGGAAATCGGAAAAACCATTTGGAAGTGGTTAACACTAAACTTATAAGTTAGAAATAGTGCTTGATCTCGAATTCCAAAAACTATCCTTGTTTGCGTGTGTGAAATAGGACAAGGTTAGGGTAGTGAAATAGTATATATATATATGTGATAATTATGTGCAATTGACTAAATGGGAGGGGGGGCGGAGGGGCCATAACTCATCAAGTGTGAACTTAACTTCTCAAATTTAATCGCACAAAGCAAGCAACAATTGACACACAATACGTAAAAGGGTATATGGTAATGGTATATGTGCACTATGTATGAATATATGTTAAATGTATAGAGATGCTTATTACCTGTGGAGGTCCATTCTCAACAGTTTCAAGCCTATACTCGTGCACGATCCAATCAGTTTTTTGTCCATTAGGGGCTCTTCCTTTGTAGAAAACGAGGGTCTTTCTCATGCCAATGAGTTTGGTCCTTTCGTACACTGATTTGTCTCTTCCTGTTGCCTTCCAAAACCCTGCCATGGTGGCTCTGTTGGTTCTCGTCCCAGTTGGATATTTCTTGTCTTTGTGGCTAAAGAAATACCACTCGTTCTGCTCCTCGTACCCAATCCCGCATCTCTCTGCAAAACTCAAATAATTCACAACCATGCATCTCCAAATTTAAAAGAAATAAAAACCATAAACTAATTAAGATCTAGCTTGACTATATTTCTTTAACAAAAGTCTATATGATCAATTTTACACTCAAAACCCTAATTTGTTTTGTAAAGGAGTGAAGAAGCTGTACATGGTAGTAATTGTTTCTTTTTTTCTTTTAAAACATTACTAAAGCTGATACAAATAGAAGATTATTTCTTTTAGAATAAATTGCAGTAAACATGAAGCATATATATTATGCATACTTCGTAGTACTATACGTAAATTAATATATGTTTAATTATGTGTGCATACCTTGGAGGTCCCATGGTTCAATACGATATAGGTCGATCTCTTTGATAACGTCAAGATCAATCTTCTGAGAAGCAACTTTCTTCCTCAGATAGTAACCCACAAGCTCTTCATCTGTTGGGTGGAACCGAAACCCCGGTGGGACACATGACTCCATCATATATATATAGCAATTACTGGAACTGCATCAAATTCACCACCACCATTAATACCTTCCACCCTTTACTTTCTCCATCATGTATAAAATTATAAGCATGAAGAAATAAATATAGCTAGGTCTGTGTATATATGAATATGTATATGTGTGAGAGAGAGGGTGAAAGAAGAGATAACACACTCCAGTAACCAAAAAGCTAAAAAGGCAAAGCCCAACAAAAGGAAATATATATAATAGTAGTCCTCTTGGTGAAAAGGCGACAAGTGTTATCAGAGATAACCATCATCTCATTTGGTGGAGAGCAATACTCAAAAGGGAATTGAATTGAAAAGGAAATAAAAATTTAAGCGCGTGTTTATAAACAAAAACCCATAATTTGAGAAACAATAATGATTTTTCCTTCTCTGCTGTGGGTACACAGAGAAAGGAAAGAACCAAATCATGAGAGTTACGTTTTGATGAAAACCAAGAGGAGGAATTTGGAGCTTAGACCTCTCTTTGTTGTGAAGGGGTCTGCGAGAAAATGGACAGCTAGAGGCTTGTGCTAATCATGCTGTCTTGTGTTGGTGAATGGTGGGAATCATTCATCAAAAACGGGGTTTCCCAATCCACGTTACCATTCATAATTATGCATATTCGAGAATAAATAAGAACAAGAACATATTATAAATATGTAAATATGATAACGGATATATACAAAAAAGAAATATGTTTCAAAAAAATACTTTTGATATATTTTGTTTAAAGATTACTTTTTATTTTATGAAAAAATTGCTAAACTTTTCAGTAATGATATTATAGACTTACATTTTTGCATTATCCTTATACTTTTTAATGGTATATATGTATAAAGGAAGAGAGAATTTAAATTCTGTTATTTTATGATGAGTCCTTGAACACCAAGTGCTCGTGTAAATCAAAAGAAAGAAAGAGATAAAAGAATATAAATATAAATATGAAAAAAAATGCTAATATTGAAGTACATTTTTAAGTTATAAATAATATGGGTGCAAGAGTAGTATTGTAAGAAGTTGGGGAAAGAAGAAAAATAGGGAAAAAAAGTGTGATAAATGATGTTGAAAGATAAGGTAAAAGAAATTAAAAAAAAAACACTGTAAAAATGTAATTTATATAGTAAGAGTGAAAGTGAAACTACTAAAGAAAGAGACTGTTTAGTGTAGTATAGGGTAGATGAGATGACGTTATCACAAATTGGGCACGCGTTTCTCGAAAGCGAAAAGTTTGAGGGACAAAAAGAGAGGCACCGTTCTATTGGATCAAGGCCTGACACGGGAGAAGGGGGGGATAATAATAAAAAGAAAAAGTTAAGGTTAGATTCATTCATAGAAGAACACAACAGAAGCACAGAGAGAGCTAGCGAGCCATTAGCCAAAGTGTGTCTCATTGTGGAAGCTGACCCCTCTGACTCTGTTGTCTCTTTGTCGAGAATTTTCAGGGCACATCTGACCTATTACCTCGACGGGTCTGTAAGAAAAGACTAACCCTAAACTACTACAACTTTTGGATTTGGGGTACCCTACCCTCTTGGCTCTTTCCCTTTGCCCAACAATTTCCAACTATTTATTTCTATCAAACAAAAGGAAAAATGAACAAAGTGCACGTTTAGAAATTCATTGAGAATAGAGGAATTATTTGAGATTTGAAAATTATAATTATTAGCTTCTAAAGATTATGTATGAAATGTTCGAAAATCACACTCCAAACTTGAAACTAAACACGCTAAAAGACATTTCAGATTTAATTTCCATGTTTTGGACAGCTGGTTGAATGGATTCATCATGACCAAATTGAACAATTTTTTTTTAAAACATATATTAACTAGGTGAACCAGTTTGGGAGAATGTATATCGAGTTGATCTATCTGTTGATTAAATTTAGACATTAATCAAATACAATATAGCGTGCAATATTAATATATACTTTCATTTAACACTAATTAACTATGCACCGGAAAGAGCAAACACTGATGATATATAGAAAATTAAGATAAGAAAACAAACCAAAACAAATAATTATAAAATCCTTTCAAATGTAAATTTTGTATAATAACAATAACCTAGCTAGCTTTAAGCTGTCTTGTGAGGTGGAACTAAAGCACAAGGGGAAAAAAATGCAGAACACTTGGTGTTAATTATTGGTTGAACAATGGATGAATTGAGTTTGTTGTTAATGTGATGTTTGGATTTGGCATGCAAAGATAGTAATCAGCTTACCTGATAATCAGTGTTAGTGTTTAGAGAGAAGTGCAATGGCGAAGAAGTGGACAAAATTAATGATGAGGTGAAGGACAAAGTAATACTATAGAAGATGAATATATTGAACTATGACTCTATGAGGAAGCGAACAACATGATGAGAGAGAGTGTGACAAGAAAAACTCTGTTAGGAGAGAGAGGAATGGAAAGGGTATAATCCATATATAAAAGGAAGGAAGGACCACTAGAGTTGCGCATGGCTTGATGGTTGCTCCCCCCATAGGTGACGTCATTCCCTAGCTTTTCTTTTCTCTTTTTGGTCATGTTTTTGTTTCTTTTCTTTTCGCTGCTTTTGTTTTAACCTTAGGCAAAAGGTAGGTTTCATTCTTCTCCTTCGCATCCACCTTACATTACATTACCTATTTTTATTTTAATAACTCAATCGTCGAGTTTATTTTGTTTTGTGTTTTTAACGGCGGTTAAGTATCGTAGACTCAAACTTTGCATAAACTTCATATCTTGCTATTTTATGGGAAATATGGATGGAGCCTTCCTTTTGGAGATCATGTTTCATATATACCATGACAGACTTGATATACTTCTTCATTTTTCTTGTATATACTGTTATTTATCAAAAGTTATAGCCTCCCAATTTTCTTCTATAACGCTTGATTTATAACATATATGTGTATGCATGGTGCTAGAATACACTCAAAAAAGTTGTCTCGGAACTACTGTTTGTATAAGATAAAAGTCTTAAGAGTGTATTTGGATGAAATATTTTAAACTTTTAAAGAATTTAAAATTTAGGAAAATTAAAATGCATCAATTAAAATTATTGAATTTTTAAAATTTCTTGTTTGGATAAATCAATTTAAATTCTTTGAATTTTAAATTTTTTATTTGGATACAACAATTTAAATTTCTTATATTTTAAATTCTTTGTTTAAATTAAATAATTTCAATTTATTATTATTATTATTTCACATTAAATTTTGAAATTTAAAATTTAAAATTTGAAATTTATAAATTTGTCTTCTCCCCTCTCTCTCTCTCAGTATCTTCTCCACTCCCCTTAAATTTATGCTCCCCCCTTTAACCTTTCGCACACGCACTCTCTCTTATTTCCCTCTCTCTGATAAAAAACATGAATTTGGATACGCAACCTAGAATGACATTGTATTGGTGGTACAACTGCACCTGTTTCGTGCACTTCTCCCGTCCACTGCCACGTCTCCATTTATCAGCCTCTGAATGCTCCTCACCTCCTCTTAGTATCTTCTCCACTCCCCTTAAATTCACGCTCCCCCCTTTAACCCTTCTCACACACTCTTTCTCTTATTTCTTTCTCTCTCTGATAAAAAAAACATGAATTTGGATACGCAACCCAGAACGACATCTTATTGGTGCTACAGCTGCACCTGTTTCGTGCACCTCTCCCGTCCACCATCGTGCCTCCCTCTATCAGCCTCTGGATGCTCCTCACCTCCCATTTCCTCGCCACCACGCACAACCCATCCCCTGACTGCAACGCGTCGAACATGCGTGCATGCCCGTTCTCCGCCGCAACATCATACGCAGTCCTATAGTTAAAGTTCCTCATGTCCTTGTTAACACCCTTCTTTAACAACAACTCCATCATGCTCTCGTCTCCCACCCCCGCTGCTGTCGATGAAAACTTGTTTCTTCTTCACAGTGAAACAATCAGAGGGTACAAATTCAAATATGGAGGAATGTTCTTTCATGGTGGTGCTGGAACAATGAAGTTGTGGAGGAATTTTAGAATTCCTACCTTTTAGAGAAGATTTAGATTTCTAGACTTTTAGTTAAAAAACAAATTCCAGTTTAAAATGACAAAATTTTAAATTTTTTCTAAATAAATACCCAAACAAATTATTTAGGATGAGAGAATTTTAAATCCCCTAAATAATTACTTTTCCCATTTTAATTCTCTCATCCAAACTGTAAAAGAATTCTTGAAGCCTATCTACACGATGAAGAGTGTTTTCCTCTAAGTACTAGAACTTGGCAAAGTACAAGACTACCAGACCTTACACAGAAGACATATGTACCAAAGGCTACAAAGAGTGTCCAACATCAGAATGAAATTGCACCAAAGTCTACATCATAATAAAGTTTAGAATAGTTTAAGTTTGCACCTCAAGAACAACATCTTGTCTTCCATATGAATTCACTAAAGGAATATGACTCATCAAAAGGCAAGTTGAAGACATCGCATCTTCCATATGCAACCATTCAAATTGATCGAGGGCTTATCAGAAGATCAATGTTAAAGAATTTTAAGATGCATTTATGTTGAAAACTAAAACTTTATCCATGAGAAGATCTGATGTGAAACATCAAAATGAAGACTAAAGTCATTACACAGTATAAGCCTT
The DNA here is from genome assembly GCA_013407115.1 of Glycine latifolia. Taxonomy (NCBI): domain Eukaryota; kingdom Viridiplantae; phylum Streptophyta; class Magnoliopsida; order Fabales; family Fabaceae; genus Glycine; species Glycine latifolia. Next base: position 21,048,742 of record CM023956.1, read on the forward strand.
GAATAGAACACTAAAACACCAACAATTGTACCTTCACCCTTAATCTATGAAGCAGTCTACTTCAAAATGTTTTATGTTGTGAAGATGTGTTAAGTTTGATGATGTTGTGATCCCTCGGAAAGCCATATCAGCTTTGCTTCATCAGAAGAATTTACCTCATAACATATCCTTCCTCAACAAACATCAGAATCACCATTCTGATCTGTCTTCAGAATGTTCATCAGAAAGTTTTCTCAAAATGGGAACCTCAGAACAGTTTTGCACAACTCTTAAATCTAGACAATTATCATCTATCTTAAACTTCCTTCAAAAGTATGTCAGTGGTGTGGGCTCCACTCCAATGGCTACCCTTGAAGGCTTAAGAGGACTTAAAAGAGCATCATGAAGACATGGTGAAGTTATCCTAGTGAGAGAGAACTCAAGTTGTATCTCTGTGTGACAATTTGTCATTGTTGCTTCAACACCTCTTAAGTAAGAGTGACACACTTCTGCATTTGATCTTGTGTTGTAATCCTTTCATAGATAGAAGTGAAATCTTGTAATTTCCTGAGTGGAAATCCCTATTGTAAGGAGAATTTGTCTTTATTTAGTCAAACACAAAACCCTTATTGTAAAGCCTAGCAAGTGGCTGGCAAAGTGTGAAACCAGTAGTTTTGTTGGTCTAGCAATTTACTTGGTGTGAAGTCTAATGGGGTTGTTCATCTATCCTCATAAATCTTTCTAGGCTTCTAAAGCCATAGTTTTAAAAAATTGACTTGAATAATTGATTAGATTGGGAACTAGTGGTATAGTTGGCCCTAGCCATTAATTTGATTGGCCATGCTATTGACTCACTTTGACCCATTATGACTCGCTCGATTTTTCGGGTGAACCACCGAGCCAACAATCTATAACTCAGATCGGTTCTTGAATGTTGCACATTGGGAAACCAACTAGTTGTACACACGCAAGGACCAATGCATATTGGCTACTTATCTATGCATGCAAGAATATCGAGGCATGTTGGTTATTGAATTGTAGGTGCACAAGGACCAAGACATGTTGGCTACTAAAGTCTGAACACACAAAGCAATATCAGAGGTGTTCACACAACCAAACTTGAGCTTTATTAGTGAAATATTAAAAAAAAGGTTGCCTACAGGAATCAAATCTCGACCCTCTTATGTACTTGCTTTTACTTAACTATTGAGCTACAACAAGTTTTTTATTTATTAAAATGCGCCAAAATATATAGGTATTTTAAATATTTTGTTAGTAGTTACTTTAATCGGTGTGGTTCAATTAGTCCAATTTTAAAACTATGTCTGAAGCTTGATCAAGTTTCTTGAATGAACCCACCATGAACAAGGTGGAAACAAGCAGACCTTGAACGATATGCACAAGAAGAAATTTATTGAAGAGAAACTTAGTCATTTCTCTTTGGCAATTTTTTTATGCAACTTGTCGTTTAGTGTAACGACTCGCCATGTCGCTACTGTATCACTATCTCTTAATCACACCATTATTATGTTTTAAATGAAAACTTCTTTAATTTGATTATGAAAACAATAGTAATTTTTTTTTTCGCGAGCACATAATGACCATCATCATAAAATAAATACATAAATAAGATACACATAAGACATCTCAAATATATGTACACACACACACACACACACACACACACACACACACATATATATATATATATATATATATATATATACACTAAACGTAGTTCAGTCGTAGGTACAATTAATTATGTCTAAGATGTACAAGTGTTTTACAGAGGAAACAAGAATTAAACGTCGGGGGTGTAACTAGCAAAACACGGGGTGTGACTATCAAAACAAGGGGTGTAACTGGCAAAACATAACTCCTGCTCGGGATCTAACTCATTGACATCCCGGCAACTCGGCGGCTCCAACCAAAAAGGGGTGGTCATCTTCTAAATCACCTACTGCTGCCTGTCTGCTCACACGAACGCGGTTTGCGATCATCACTAGTACCAAACCACACGGTACAACAAATCAAATGTGAGTTCATCATGTAAAACAACAATCAACAAAGAACATCAGTTAAGGAAGACAATTCAAACATCACAATATCACATATCATCCAGGCATTTCATCCACAACCAACATGGACAATCAATCCAAAACATTCCACAAGTCAACTTGTAATGCCTAGCATGATGCATACAATGTGGTACTATCACGGAAATAGTTCATCCCTGTGGTCTCGATGATGCAGTAGCTTGTCAGGGTCACTCTGTCGTGCACTGGTCGCTCCCCCCCCAGTAGTGATCAGCATCCGGGTGTCAGAAGGAGTACCCAACAAACGTGGCCCCCCAGTACTCCAGTACCCTACAGCCAATCATCCTATTTTCGTCATACAAATGTAGTATGTCACATGGGCACCATCAATGTATGGCCCGACCCAAGACAAAGCGGTCCTGGCTAGGATAATGCCATACACCCCCCATGTACATATGCACCGCCCCAAATGAGGGCTGCCCCAAACGAGGCAATCATCAATGCACCTACCGTGGTCCTTGCAAGGTTAACCACCCGGTCCCGGCATCTTACGTGTCTATACATAGTATATCACCACGGCACCATCAATGTATAACCTGACCAGGAATGTACTCTTCCAGGCTAGGTTAATACCATACACCCCCATGGGGATCTATGTATATCCACCCGCATTAGATAACCATGGGCACCAGCAATGCATGGCCCGGCCCGGGAACAAACCTGTCCTGGCTAGGATACCGCCATGCACCCCCATGATATCAATGCATATCATCAACTCACGAGCCAACCTTTCAAGGTTTCAGCATTATCATATAGATCCATTACACACACGTCCGTAGTACACAACATAGACTAGAGAACCGGTGTGAAGTATTAGGTGTCCGAGTCGGCACTTAGACATAACCACTATGATCATGAGGTAAGAACCCGAACAAGGTCTGACAAGGTCAGACCTTGGACTTACAAAACACCAAAGACGAACTCACCACTGTGCAATCGATTACATAAGCATTTGTAATCGATTAAAAACAGACAGCACAAGCCCGACAGCTCCAAAGGAAGGAACGAGCTTAACCGATTTAAAGAAAGAATAGGAACGGGAAGGGAACCCGATATCCCTAAAGGAAAGAAGGCAAGTTCAACAACTCGAGAGAAGGAACGAACCCGGGAAAGGAACCCTATCGTTTTAAAGAAAAGGACATGAGCTCAACCGAGTAGGGGAGTCCGGTGGCTCTTTTATTGAGAAGTCACGAGCTCATCCGAGTTAGGAAAACCCGATGGCTCTTTTCCCGAGAAAGCACGAGTTCATCCGGGTAAGGAACCTGATGGCTCTTTTATCGAGAAGTCACGTGCTCATCCGGGTGAGAAACTCAGGATATCTAGAGAAAAGGATGTGAGCTCAACAGCCCTAAGGGAACAACCCCGGGTACGGAACCCGGGATATAGACATCCGCCAACAAGGACTACTAAGAGTCACGCCTCGCATGTATGTATACATGCTACGTAAAGAGTTCAGCTTGTCATACCCAACCCAGTATCCGACACCTTCACAAACACCACTAAAAAGTGTCTTGGGAGTTTTCAGTATCAAAGTGCCAACCTCACACGCCTACACGGGGAGTTCTCACAACGTCAACTCCCCCACAAAACATCATCCAACTCTTCATACCAGGACACCATCAAACATCCACACACAAGAACACCATCAAACATCAACATACCACATCCCATTCATTAAAAGACAGTTTTACTACCAAAACAGCACACAACAGGGACATGCAGTCATCTTCATAGTTGGACTCCCTGGTCCCAGACTATGGTATCTAAAGTTGTTATTAAACATGAAAAACTCCCTTTACCTAACCAAGAGTTCTTCGTAGAGTCTAGCGGTGCTGAAATATTGACTTCTGAAGCAAGAAAGCAAGAGCAGAGCTCCATTTTTCATGAAGGGTCGTCTAAGACTCCCGCTCCGGCCACGAGGTTTCTCTTGACGTAGGGAGTTTCGTTGTAAGCTACGGTGGTCCTCAGGGTTGAAGGTGACACAAAAAGGTTAAGGAAGAAAGGTTTCTGGGTATGGGTAAGCTTAGAGAAAAGAGACAAAAGCGTAAAGAGGAAGATAAGAAAGGAAGAAATAAGCTTCTGCAACACTGCTCCACTACCTATATACCTCGCTTATAGGACATGTCCATTATGCGTGCACGGACAGCAACCACAGACCAACAGAGTTGACTTACATATCAATCACCAAACACGCATACCAAGACAGAAAGACAAAACAACACTTACCAATTAAATCAATTAATTAAGCAACATAACACACATCAAACATCAAACTTAGCAACTTGAAATTTCAGGGTATTACATTTAGCACCATGCTTACTTCCACCTCTTATATCATAAGTTCATGCCTTTTCTTAGGTACAAACTCCACAGACAAGACCCAAAAAGAAAACCTAACCCCAGATGTTTCAAAATTAAACAAGATAAAAAAAATAACCAAATCATTAAAGCCTTATACAAACCCCACTAGCAAGACCAAAAATAAACTCAAACCTCATATGTTTTAACATCAGACATGATAGAAAAAAAAAAAAGCAAAGCATTGAAGCATCATATAAATGCACTGGAATGCAAATCTTTTCTATAAAATCATTGAATCCCATTAAAGGTATTGGACTTCCATACCTTTCACTTCAAAATCTTGCTTAGTTTTTGTAAAGCCAACAACCAAAGCCCTAAGTAATGTTGCAGATAAAACAATATTAAGTCAATTGGCAAGATGTACATTTGGTATCACCAACAATAGAACACAATCAAAGAACTCAATACTAGAACGAGCTGAATGAGAATCAAGCAACTCAATATCAAAACAAGCAAAATAAAAATAAAACAACTTGAAGGAAAGGAACAAAAAATTAAACTGAAATTTTGTACTTGTACTAAAAAAAATCTTACCCAGTAAATACAAGGCAACAACCAAGTTTACACAAAGTATTCATTCCCAACTATCAAATAGCCATTTTTTCTGTCATCAAAATAACATCAAACATTTTCGAATTTATTCCCAACTCAAGAGAAATTAAATACATGAGTCATAGTAGTTTAGAAAAAATTTAAATGAATGAAAAGAACCCTAACCAATCACAATTTATAGAACATACTAAACCCTAGGTCAAAATGAATCGTACCAGAGATGGATGACAAGTATTGGATTTGGGTGTCATTAGAGACAAAGACAATGGCAGGTGAGGGAAGCCTTCAAACTAAGATTGAAAAACAAGTAAGAGAACAAAATGGCAAAGAAAATGATAAAATAAAAAAGGCGAAGAAGAGTTCTTACATCCCCATTGAAAGATATGTGATGGTTGTAGTGGAGGCGACCTAATAGGGTTTTGAGGGTTTAAAGAGCGAGAGTGTTTTAAATGGAAATGGCGTGATTGCGATGGTGGTGGTGACACAGTGTGATAACAACAACAAAGGTGGAGATAGAAATAGGATGTGGTGGTGGAGGTGTCACAGTAGGGTTTCAAGGGAGGAGCGAGAGCAAGAACGAAAGGAAATTGCTGTAGTTGAGGTGGATGCACGATGTGATGGTCGTGATAGTGGTGATGGAAATGGGATGTGGTGGTAGTGGTGTCACAATAAGGTTTTGAGGGAGGATTGAGAGGGAGTTCAAAAAGAAAATGAGGTAAAGGCAATAGGGAATTAGAATTTGTAAGATCGTAGAAGCAATTCACACTGGTTATGATTTGAAACTGATGTAGAATATCCAATTTTATATCGGTCCTAAAAAGAACCAATATACTATACTTCCATTTAATTCCAAAATTGTCATTAGATCATTAATTTGCTATACCTAAAGAATTTATGTAGATAAGCAATGTAAAAAGCCTTTCTTGTAATAATGAGATGATCAATCACAAAAAAATGGCATTATTTTTAAAAAAAAAATTGACATAATTTATGTTTAAATTTTAATCATTCATAATAAGATTTACCTATTAATACTAATTAATATGATTATATCACTTTCACATAAAAAAGTCATCTCACTATAAAACCATCTCGTATATATGTGTGTTAGTAGTTTCTAATTAAAACCATGAGTTAAAAGAAAAGTGTTTCCTTTTTAAAATGTTTAATGTTAATGATGACCGTTAGTGATAGTTTTTCTAACATTTTCTTTTTAACACTCTTCATAATTGGTTGAAATTTATTGGAAATCACCAATTTTGGTGTGTCTCACTTCTAAATCAAGAGAGATAATCATTAAATGAGAAATGAAATCTACCAATATTTATGATTTTCAATAAATTTTTAGCAATCACAATAAAAATATTAGAAATAGAGTGTATAGAGTGAGAGTCGCTACCATTTCTTGATATACATTATTGTTCACGTATTTAGCAGTTTTCAAATAACTAAAACAAGTCTCTTACAACAATTATCAAGGCAAGTGAGGAGTAACGAGAGTTGATGAACTGCTTGGGACAGGTTGACAAAAGATCGAGTAGTGCTAGATCTTCTTCTTGGGGGGAATGATCAATTTGGTGGTGTGTTAGACGTGGGTTCTTTTGTTATAATATGGAGAGAGAAAGAATGAATAATGAGAAATTAGAATTTCGTAAATCAATTTAGCCTAAGCATGTCTTACTATATATTTTACCTTTTAACTCAGGCCAATTCAACTCCATACGACCCAAATTCAAATTTACCTTAATCCAACAAGACTTCACAACAATTTATCTTTCCACGTGATCATTGACATGTTTTTCTTTTCCTAAAGCCAAACAGTGACCATTTTAATGTGCCAATTATACAGCCTCAGAATTTAATGATTTCAACTAATTTGTCGACTATTATTTCTATGAGGAAAATGGGGGACTGAACGAAAGTTGAGCAGTGGGATCAACCAACGTGTCTTTTATGGGTTCGTGAACTTTTGTCTCCCTTTATCTACTTGACGTAGAAGATAAACACAGAAAAAAAAAAAACTTGAAAGAAAATCCCTTGTAACTAAGAGCATGCCTTTTATAGTTTTATTACACAGCATCCTCGCAATATTCTTTAGTTCTCCAATAGAAGTAAAATAAGAAATTAAATTCGTTTCCGAAGTTTGTAGTAGTCTTCAAATTACAATTGAATTATTATTTCTCACAGAATTCCCCCTCCCACTTCTTCAATGTGGAATTGTGGATTATAAAATTGGTAAAATGGATAGTTTTTGTCATGATATTGGAAATGGATAAATGGGCATTACACCAAACCTTGTTTATTTATATTATTATTTAATGATCTTAATAGAATTCGGAAATTAGTTAGTCATCATGTGATCTTAAAAAGGATTTTTTGTTTCGTAATACTGGATCATGAGACTCATTTGCTTATATCAATACCCTTACTTATTGTCAGTGTTCTAAAATGTCCAAATGTCTTAAAGCGAGTAGTCATTTTTTCCTAATATTATTTATTTATATTTTGATTATGTAAAATGTTTTGAAATTTAGTTTGCCTTAAATTGTAGTCAACTATATTGATACGTTACGGACATTTTAGACATTCCTTCAAATGTTTAGTTATATATGAAGAAGTCTTTAAGAGTTTTAGTTGAATGTGCTATTTTTTTTAGCTAATATATATATATATATATATATATATATATATATATATATATATATATAT
>CM023956.1:21056448-21077308 GCA_013407115.1 Glycine latifolia
TTCAGTATTCTATATTTTATTTTAAGGCAACTTTTATATATTTGATTTTGATATATTGTTATTGATATTATTCCGTATTATTAACATAATTTTTTTATACAATATTGTCCATAATGTAATAAAATAAGTTATGTACTAATAATATAAAATAATTTTGCATTATTATCTAAGCATAATCATTATATATGTTAAGTTTGTTAGTTTTTATAATAATAACTTTAAAAGTCAATAATAATGTCTAATTGTTTAATAATATAAAATTATTTTATAATGTTAATGTATTATTATTAAACTCTATGTAATACTTCCTCTGGGTTTTCATAATTATAAGGTCCATTTAAAAATTTATTAGAATTACGGAAATTGATTAATTTAGTTAACAACATTAAATTTGTCTTAAATTATTTTTTTTTTCAAAACTAACCCCATAAATAAAACTAACAATTATTAATTTGTTATGTTTCTCTCATTGTTATGCCATTCTAGGAGTAATATTATTGAAGGGTATTTTTGTGAAAAAAATAATCATGCAAGAAACATTTAGGTTGAACCTTATAAAAAGGACCAAAGGACTATATCTTTTAGGATAAATCATGTTTTTAATCCCCAAATTTTTCAATATTTATGATTTTAATCCTTATACTTTTTGGGGACTAGTCAATATTTCCAAAAAAGAATTTTCGTCCAATATTTTTGTCATTTATGTTCATTTTGGCTGCTAATTAAGTGGTGTGACATTTCTTTTATCATTATTTTATTTTATTAAGTTTTCTGTCAATTAAAAATTGTCATAAATTGCTTGAGTAACTTTTTTTTTATTCTCACCTAGGTAACTTGTTTGAAAGGTCTTAAACATATCTAGCCACTAAAATCCACCAGAAATTCCTATATCTAAAATCCAAATGAAATTGAGGGCGGTGAAATTCAAAATTGGTTGAGGGCTTGTCCTTTTTTAAGAGATTATCTTCTTGTTCGATGTATTAATTATTTTTTTCCTTTAATATCCTTAATTAATTATAATATTGTTTCTCCAAAAATTAATTAATTAGGTGAAAAATAATTAAGTGATAAGAGAAATTAAGGAAATTTTGGAAAAACACTATAAATTATTGAAAAATTAAAGTAATTAATTTTTTTAAAAAAATGAATTAATTGAAAGGATTTTATATATAAGAACAAAAGCTGTATTAATTTCTCTTGTTTTCTTTTCTTATGTACAAAATCACTTTAATTTAAATATTTTTTTTATTTTATCTCTCTTTTCAATCAAATAATCTTTATTTTCATTCTACTTTTCTCATATATTTCTCTTTTTTTCCCACTTATTCTCTTCCATTTTCTCCCTTTCCTCAAATATTTCCTTAAGTACGAGAACTAGTATGTACAAATGCCAATATACACGTACGTTAAAGGAAAAGGAATCTCTAGCTACTCCAACAACTTGAACTCAATGCAACCCCTTTCATTACGTATCACAATCGCATATATAACTAACTTGGACATAATGATTTGCGGCAATAGTCATGTCAAATGATACTCTATTCACTATTGATCACCAACACCTTATACTTATTAGATAATTCACCCAAAAAACAAAACCTTATACTTATTAGATTTTGCTGCCGCAGTTAGCACAGTGGGATTTTGAAATGAATCTTCCATGATCTGAGGTGGTCCATTTAGTAAAATACGTGGCCCAATTGATGACAAAGTTACAATGCAGGCATCACGGTAGATGGTTGGTGGAAACAGGAAGAAAGCGAAGTGAAACAAACGCATGCAGCAAGCTTTGTTCGTGAAAGCTGTTTGGGCTTGGTCTTAGTGGCTAGTGAAATCACATCTTTTACGCAAAATCATTACTCATTAGTAGTAATTTTGTAATCATAATATTTATGGTGCACGTGTCATTCTAATATCCGAGCTTGGTTGCACATTATTTACCTTTATTTATTGCTTACTTTCTTTAGTTTAGCATTTGGATCAAAAGATAAGGAAAGCGTATACTAAGCCATAAATTACCCTCTTATGTTCCATTCGTAAGTTCTACAGTTTTCATTTACTTGTTTATTTTTATCTGATATCTATTTTCCTTTTTAATTTTGGAGTGCATTTTTTTACTTACAAAGGAGCTCGAAGATAATGTAGAATAAAGTTAAAAAAATGCAATCAAAGTGATTCGAGAATTGAACCTCAGGATAAAAAAAAGTCATCAAAAATAATTTTATACTATTTTTCATATGACTACAAGTATTTTTAATGGAAGGTAATCCTTTTCAAGTTGCGTAAGATCAAATATGGAGAGTAATTTTTTTTTAGTATTTAACTATTTATATAACCAAATTCAAATTCAAGATTATTCATTAAATTGAAATAAATACACATCAGTTAATTCACAAATTCAGAAACAAAATTTTATTCCTTTTAACTATAACTATTTACCTTTGTGAATAAAGTATATATATTATTTTTTTTCTAAGGAAAACTAATGCAACAACAACAACTAAATCATATCCCACTAAGTGACATAGACTATATAGATCATACGAAGCCATTTAGCACAATTAACAATTCAGGAATATTATTTAACGTTAGAACTCCCTTGATGACTTTTATACTTTTTTTTATAGAAACTATAAGTATCTTCAATGGAAGATAATTCTGTTCTGGTTGCGTAAGATTCATATGAGCAAGAAAGCTCTTTTTCTTAACATTTACATAGTTGCAAACTCACTTTAAACTCAAGATGACTAGTTAAACATAAATAATTTTATGTCAGTTAATCCACACATGTATTAACAAAATTTTATACCTTTTAAACCACAACTCTTTACCTTTGTGAATAAAGTATATATTCTATTTTTTAAGCAAACTAGTAAAACATTAACAAAGTCTTATCCCATTAAGTGAGATAAACTACATGGATCACATGATATCATTCAACATAGTTAACAACTCTATAAAGTTTTAAGAAAATTATATAGCATGATATCTCCTTTGACGACTTCCTCCAATGTCCTTTTTAATTTCTCTATCTCTCTCTCTTCCTTTTCACAAGACGAGAAGTTATGCAACCTACTTTTCTCATTAACGCCTTTTGTGGTCTTCTATGTATGTATTCAAACTAACTTAGCTAATTTACTATCTTCTTCTCAATCGGTGCAATAACAATCATTTTTTTCTAGTATATAATCATTCTATATGCTAACCTTTCTTATATGGTCATACAGTTATCTTAACATTCTTATTTTTGTTATTCTCATTTTTTCTTTTATTTTGCTCCTTTAAAGTCCAATACACTACCATATAGTATAATTGAATGTATAACCTTGCGATAAAACTTTTGTTGAATTTTGGTAGGAACTTTGTGATCATACATAACCCCTAATGCCTTTTCTCCATTTTAGTCATCACATTGTATCTTGTTATATGATCTACATTAATTTCTCCATCATTTTGTATGATTGATCTTAAATATTTAAACTTCAAAACCAGTGGTATGACATTTTTTTCTCATGTTTTTTTTTAAACCATATTCTTTTTGTCTCTTACTAAATTGCAACACATATACTTTGTCTTACTCCTAGTAAGCTTAATGTTAATTGTTTCTCTTGATTCTTCAACCAGAACTATATCATTCACAAAAAAATAATAATTAGGGGTAATCCTTTCCAAGTACTTCATAAGTATGTTTGAGACTATATTAAACAAGTAAAGACTTAAGGCTAAGCCTTAGTGTAATTCTATCCAATATAGGAAAGTCATTAGTATTGTTGATTAGAGTTCTTGCACTAGCATTTATCCTTACATATATATCTTATATAGCTTGAATATAAGCTATACACACATTTTTTCTCCAAAATCTTCCACAACACTTTTCTTACTACTCAATCATAATCTTTTTCCAAAGCAATAAAAATAATATGTAAGTCTCTTTTCTTCTTCACCTATCTGTAACGCCTGACCACTTGCAGGATCAATGACTGTCCCCACGTACCAACACAAGACTTTTCAGCGTGCTTTGTCCTCACTCACACACTTCCTAAGAAACTTTCCAAGAGGTCACCCATCCCAGAATTGCTCAAAGTCAAACACGCTTAACTGTAGAGTTCTTAAGTTATGGGTTACCGAAAAGTAGATGCATCTTGTTGATATAGGTAGTACCTATTATTTCCTTTTAAGTTATCCTCAACTGTGCAGTCTCATACCTGCACAGCCTTTGGATCCCTCTCGTTCGGGTGTGTATTCGATTCATTCATGTACCCCTCCCGCTAGAAACCTACCAGGAGTCGCTCCTTGTCCATGCCTTATTGCACCGGCTATCACTTCCCGCCCTCGTCAGCTCCCGGGATGTTACACTATCCATCAACCTCCTCCACAAAAGATAGTTTGTTATAGACTGTTTTGCCATAAAACCAAATTTGATTCTCTACGATCCTTGTTTCTTTTCTTAATGTATGTTCAATCACTTTTTCCATAATTTCATAATATGACTCAAATGTTATAGCTTTGTAGTTAGCACAAATTGAATGTCTTTAAAAAATATTGGCATATATATAATTAGGTGTGGGCATACTGTCCATCCCGTCGTGTTTTAGATATATGTGTCTCGTTTTCCATTTAATGGATCTCATTTTAAAATCAGTGAAATTACATAAATTTCAACTTACAAAAAAGAATGTGTTAAAAATAAAAATAAAATGTTGGAAAGTTTGTTACTGTCATTCATCTTACTAAGTCAGACTTTTCAATAATTAGTACTTTTTCTATCCCATTATAATTATTGTATAAGAGCAAAAATTATCCTAAAACAATTGTCATTGTAGTTTTTCAATGTAACATTAATTACTTTTTTCATTTATATATCTTATAATAGTTACAGTGGACACTAAAACCTATAAATGAATTAATGATGATACAAGGTTAATTTTGTAAGCTTGTTATTCTCTTTCTTTTATTTATTATTTTTTCTTTTTATGTGTAAAACAACCTAGACAACTATTATTTTGGGATGGATGGAGTATATATTTGAGATCTTTTTTTTACATGGCACCCCTCCTTCCCAAAATAGTTGTTATTCTAAGCTATTTTACACAAAGCAAGAGAATAATAATTTTTAAAAATTAATCTTACATCATCATTAATTTATTTCTAGATTTTGCAATTAATCATTAATGGTTTAAGCTATATCTAGATATATTACATTTAAGTTCATCAAATAAATTGTTGTGTGATTGTTATTGTTTAATTAATGGTATTGAGTTTAAGTTCTGAGTAAGAAAATGCATTAAATATTTAGAAAGAAAATTTGGTCTCTATAATAATCTTATCTAATTTAAATAAAATTGTTTCCCATAAATGATACATACATTCTATATTAAAAAAAATCATTTAATAAAACAACATAAGCGATCATTATAATTAATGAACCTTGCTTATATATAGTAATTAAGAATGAAGAATTAAATCAATGTCCTTACGGATAAAAAAAATAATCCGATATTTATGTCTGTATGGCCTACAACATACTTAACTAGTAACTAGAATTGTAAGTACGCATGGGAAAAGGTCATATTATTATTTACATCTACCTACTCACTGTGTGACACATGGATTATATAATCTATCAAAACATTGATGACTTACAGAATTAACATGGTACATATAAATTAATGTAATCAATGTAGTGTAATGTAACAACATTATGACATACATTAAACAACTTTATTAGAGTTTCACACGCTTTAGACATTGATGTGGACAGGCTTAGTCCACGTAGGACGGCGGTGTGGTGCACGGTCGGCCGTGGGTCGGGAATCATGCGGCGGACGACATCATTGAAACTGATAAGAGAGTCCTTTGTGGAGTCCACCATAATCGTTCCTTCTCCAAACCTATGGTAGTGTGGTAAGCATCAATAAATTTTTTTTTTCTTGCAATGGATAAATTTTATTTATAATGTTGTGACTGTCACTAATTCAAGAAATTTTCACAGGGATTAAATATAAATTTTTCTATTAAATAAATTATTTATACTGTGTGTGAGAATAAGTACCTAACCATTATGTCAACCCATAGGGTTAGGTAATGAAGTATTCCTTCCTCTAACATATGCTATATCAACATTTTAGACCAAGAGATAGTTGGTAGATCGTCAACATGTTTTTTTAATAGCTATAATTAGATTTTTTGTTTATCTTGAGGTATTTTGATAAGTTTTATTCTTTTGAATTGACTATAGAATATTGACACTAAATGCTTGTTTGGATGAACTTTGAAAAAATTGATTTTATGAAGTAATGTAATTTATGCATGAACAATTTTTTTATTATAAAATCAAGTTATAAGAATAATTCAATACAAATTTTTCGATCAAACACAAAAGTTATTTAAATTTTTTTTATCTAAGAATAATTTAGACTCATAATCATTTATGAACTCTTATCTAACGTGCAAACAATCATGTCAAAATTTATTCAAAATTAATTTTAAACTCAATCAATTATCTACCCTAAAATCAAATATCCATTAATCATTGATTTAGAATTTTAAGTCACATTTAGTATTTTTCACCACTCTTTAAGGATGTCTTTCGAACGAGTTGAACTCAATTCTTCTCCCACAACCTTATTAACATTTACGGGTAGATATATATGTTCCTTTAAAAAATGGAAAGATATGTGTTGTGTAAATATTTATGTATATGAACAAAGTTTGATCCAATCAGTAGAGTTTAAACATGTTTAAACAAATTTGATTCCTATTCATGTATATATAGAATTTTTTTGTTGATAGATAGTATCCATTTGGTGATCAATCATGTGAAAGAATTAGTATACGATTATTAGCTGAGATTTCCTTGATGCAAAACCAAAAAAAGAAAACATTTATGTATTATTATTACCATTGGCATGAGAAAAAGGTAGACAGAAACACATAGCGTAACCGGCTAAAGGAGATCCCCTATGGGTCCTTAAGGATCTTAACCCTTTTGACATGGACTCTGCTCCCAACCCCTTGTATCTCTATCAATTAATTACACTTCACCCTTTTATTTTATGTTATTTATGAAATTTTAATTTATGGTTGACGGTGGTTGGTGAAGAGAAATCACCATATTATTTGAATTCTGTAGCTTTACATGAATAGCAAGATTAGAAAAGAAAGAGAAAAAAAAAGGAAATTGCTAAATGGGGTTCACCAGAGCCTTCAACTTCACTCCCTATTAATTTGTATCTAGGTGTGAGCCACAAGCTCCATTAAAGGGGGGCATGAACTATGATTGCACCCCTTATAGTTGCTAATTTTTCAATTCACTGAACGGGCTATAAAAACATCTATGTTCACTTTCTAGAGCGCAGACTCTAACATGTTACTCAATACACTATGATTTAAACGAATTTTTAGACCCCCCTTGATGGGATTTCTCTGTACCCTTTTCCACACTATTTGTAGGAGTGAAATTATAAGCATTAATCACCTTGTGATTTTTCATTCAATGAGGTGATGATTGATCATAATGTTTATCAAGAGTGGGCATTCCTGTTCAGAATGTCTATTACAGTCGCATCTTAAAAGTTGGATTGATTGAAAATTCCACCAATGTTATCGCAAATCGATACATCATGTTGTACCGATCAAGGTTTCTTCTGGATATTTAGAATGATTATAGAATGAGATCGATAGTATTAGGGGTAGAACTTCGGGACCAATGTTTACCAATGGAGTTAAAAGGAGATGTAAGAGGTGTTATACTATGGTAGAATTGAAGGTTCCATTCAATACATACTTTAAGAATAAATTTACAATTTAATCCTCGAGAGTGAAACTTTTGTCTCTATACAATTTAGTCTCTCACTTTATGTACAAAATTTATAACAAACTAGTCTTTTTATTGATGATTATTAAAATTATTTAACAGAATGATTGAGTTGGCAAGTTAATTACAAATATGAAATGAGACCGATGATATCACATGTATACAATTTAAATATTTGTCTGTACACATACCTAGCAAGGTTTGATGGATGGAATAATATAAAAAATTAAGAACTTTTTTATTCAAACTGAGAGGTTGATAATAAGAAATTGGGATAAAATATGTTTTTAATCTTTTTATAATTTTCAAAGTTTGATTATTTATTTAAAATTATTTGTTTTTCATTCCTTTTAATTTTAAAATGTATTACTTTTGATCCTTCAAGTAAATACTGTTTAAATTATTTTCCGTCTTTCCATAAAAGATTTTCTAAACTACCTTAAGATCAAAAGGGATGTATTTAAAATGACAAAAATTTAGAGAAACTAAAATCAAACTTTAAAAATTTTAGACAGACCATCAGTGATCAACTTTGAACTACATCAAGATTTGCAACTTGTGCCCTGAGTAGGGAGCATTCATTCCTAACATGTGCCATCTGTTAGAGTACCTTTCACAAATTAACATTCATTCATCTGGAAAATACAAAGAACAAATGTTCTACCAGATGTCACATATGATTCGGTTTGTCCCCAACATCAATTTGGTATAGGAAAACAGAGAAGTATAGAAGTTGAAAATGGTGGATGGTTATGTATTTCATTTGAACAAGAACTTTCCAGGCATGAAGTATAACTGGGGCAGAATAGGGGCCTTTGATTGAGAAAGAATGAAAATATATGATGATGGTCACAGAGGAGTCCTGCATGCTTTAGAGATGACAATGATTGAATTTCAATGAAGAAGCTCCTACTACTCTGCCTCGTGTTCAGTAGAATTTTCTAAGGGTTCAGTGGGGTGTCCAATTCAAATTGATGGTAACGCGTTTGGAATTGACTACATAGATCCCGTGTTGCTTCTCTTGTACACACATTGCCTCTTTTAGTTATAGATGCAATTTTCTTTCCATTGATTAGGATTTAGGAAATTTTCTTTTATGCTACTTTTTCAAAAAGGTATAATTCTCCTAGAGTTACCTTTTCTTTTTCTACTTTCATCGTGATAAATTTATGGTCATAGTACTTTCTTGCCAAGACTTGTCACTCATAAGTAATGAAGATCATTTACTGCTTCATGAGGTTGATAGCTTAACTGCAGAAACAGTATGTGTTTGTTAATTACAAGATGGCAAAGTGATGGAACAATCAAAGAACTAAGACTAAGCTATAACAAAATGGAATAAAACATATGCTATATAATTGTACTGGGCAATTTTGCCATTTGCAACACTATAATAATTAACATCTGTTCATATCGTAGTTAGGTGATGTTTAGGTAGATCAAAATCAAAGACGGCTTGACATTATACCATTCCAGTAACGCAATTAAAACTAAATTACAATTATTGTGTTTACTGTTTAGTTTCATCTTGGATGTAATTTTTCATATCTCGAATGTAATTGTAAGAAACTAACAGTTAAAGTTTTTATATCTTAGCGTGATTTTTTACTTCTCATTCAATGAGTTTCTCAATACACTACATGTCATTGTGATTCAAGTCATACTAACTGCTAGGTAAACTTGAAAGATTTAAATATTAAATCCTTATCAAAGCAAAGGGAATAATTAGTCAACTTATATTTTACTTTGAATTACAAGTGTGAATGTGAAGTCTTGAGTAAAAATGAGTAAATTGGAAAATATATAAGTGAAGAAGACCCACAAATCTTCAATGTTGCTATGACATTCTCATTCAGACAGTATTCGGATGAAGGGAAAAAAATTTGGTTCGGGCAAAATTACCTCAAACAAGTGCTGATCACAGTTTTAGGCAAAAAAAATCCCCTTCCAAACGAGCATATGTAATGTGAATGTGAGCAGTTAGTAACTTAAGATTTGAACGTGGTAAACATATGCCATTTTAGTAATGGCAAAGAAAAACAGTATAACAATTCAGTCAAATATAATGTGACCTATTCGTAAAAAAAAGGTTCATAGATAAATTTCTTCCACAATGCAACCTTTTTATTTCATTTGATAGTTGATGCACGACATAAGCATTGATGATAGAAAGGGGAAAAAATTGCATCATTTTAAATTATCCTCGAGTTATTGTTTCAGGAGACCCAGTAATTTTCACATATCTTATGGTTCACTTTATAATTATAAATGAAATTCATTCTTTTTAAAGGATGAATTGAATTAGAGAGCTCAATGTACATGAAAATAATAAATAAACCATCAATATAATTTTTAAAGTATTATTCTCTTATTAATAGTTCTTGAAGTAATGAAATTATATAAGTAATCGCTAAAGTATTAAATATTCGTTAATGTAGTCATTATGTTAATATATTTAATGTTGAGAGACTAATTTAAATGATTTTTCAATACTTGAAAGATTATGTAGCATGATTTTTTTTTGAAAGAGAGTATGATTTTTAATACTTTAGAAACTATTTATATAATTTTATTAATTCAAGGATTGTATATTTAGGAGAGAGGTGATACTTTCATGACCAAATGGATGGTTTATTCTTAAAAGAACGAAGCTTGATAAAGGAAAAAGGAAGTGAAGAGTATATTTTTTCTATCTTTGAATAATATTATAAATGCGACAAGATCTATTGCCTAACAAGTTTTAAAAGTTTGTCATATGTTCAAGTCTTGATATATTTTAAAAATAAAAAAATAAGAAAAATAAACTCAATTAGGTTAAGAATAGGTTTGAACACTTAATTCACTTAATATTATTTTATAAAATATAAATTTAACAAAACTAACTATTGAAATATATGTGTGATATCATCTTGATTGTTATGTATATTAAATTTTAGATAAATTAAACATTGATAAAAAAAAATGTAATTACATTTACTTGTATTGTAAAAATTAATTATTAATTATACATTTCAAAATAAAATTACTAATGAAGTGTCAGTTGCTTTTGATTTACTTAAAATTTAATTTTAAGGGTTAGATTAATTAATTTAATGTCCGTAAAATGTTATTAAGTAGATTAAGTTTAACAACAGTTGTACTTGAAGTAAGTACATTCTTAAGTGTATTAATTGTTTTTTAAAAAAGGAATCTAGTTAGTAAATACTTGCCCTAATTAATACTACTTCATTATTTTTGTCCACGTGAAAAAAAATTATTAATTAATATTATCATTTATATCATAAATATTTTGATTTCTTAATTGTAGATTTATTCCTGCTTCTTTCTTATAAGTGTATTTCTTATTTATTGAGTCGAAAAAGATTACTCTTAACAATAAAATTCTTTCTTTTAATATTTAATAAATTACATAACACAAAATCACTAATTAAGTTAGAATAATTAAATATTAATTAATTCACTCATTCAATAATTTTATTTTTGTAATTTATTTTTTTATGGGTACACTCAGTGGCATTTATGACATGTGCAAGAAATATTTAAGAATTAAATAAAAATAAGGATATGATTAACATATAGTAATTAATGTTATTTTTAACTTGAACAAAATAAATACTATATTCAGACCTTATCCATTGTTATTTTTAGTCTCGTCACCGATTTTTTTTTATCTTCTTTTTATTTGGTGGAAAGTTTGTACCTTGCTCTTTAAAATTCAGAAAAGAATTGAATTACATGAATCAAAATTATCATTTAGAAATTTGAAAATTTTGTCGATTTGGTTAAGTTACACAATCTGTTTTTTTATGGCTTGGCTATCTTTGTTGTAAAAGTGACCATATTATTATAATGAGGAGTGGTAGGAACATACTTAATAAAAGAAAGAATCATTAAAAATATAAAGTGGAATTCCCAAAAAAAAAATTATTTATATATAATAAATTTCAACCAATAAAAAATAGTGTGTCAAAGAATATATTTCTAGCATTTCTAATTTTCTTGGAAATATGTTTCTTGCATTTCTCTATTATAATTTATAAACGTGTAGCGAATGCTAGTTCTTCAATGTGACGGTTCGAAAAACGTGATGACGCTCAGGATAAACATTATATTAGAACTCAGCCAATGGTAACAATATTTTGACCTTTGTAAAAAAAGAATTATTTATTTATTTTATGTTGTAAATGTTTATTTTGTTCACAGTAAGTTTAGATGAATTCAATGATGAAAGAAAAAAATTCGTTTTCATCGCTTTCATATAAAATAATATATCAACCTGCACTAGTTGCGAAGCATTAAAACTCATAATGTATTAATTAGTCTATTAGGTTTGTTGATAACAAATCGTGGCTCTTATGATTGTTGGTTTATTCGGTGTTCAAAACATGCACAAATATGACTAATAATAATTTAAAATGATCTATGTTGTGTTCAAAATTTATTAAAGTAACAAAGGTTATATTTAAATACTTAATAGTGTTCTTTGTTTTCTAAAAACGAAAAAATGTCTTTGAAGACTTAACATGTATTCACACTATCAATAAAGTTTGACATTGTTTGAAGGCAAAGCTAGCTCACACGTGCCTCCAGCAAACTAATTCTATATTATGAGCTGTTAGTCGGACAAAAATGGGAAGAGGTCACTTTTAAAGATTCCAAAATCAAGTTAGTAAAAGGTCAAAGAGATATGGTGGCTAGGTAGAGGTGGTACTTAATACATGAGGTCTTCTTATTTTTATAAGCTTTTTTAGGTATTGAAATGATAAGATGAGTTAGGATATACTGATATATAAGTTAATAATCTTCTATATGATAGAATAATTATTCTTTTGCGGAGGAGAATCAAGAATCTTTGAATTATCTCTAGGATATTAGTTCAAAGATGAACATGACTATATGATATATTCTACAGCACAAGTTATACGCCACTACTTTCAAGTGGCCAAGTGGCGGGAGTTGTTATTGGCCGCAATGAGTTTTCTTATTTTCATCTCAAAAAATATTATAGGATTGTGATTCTACTACATAATAAGAGGTGCAAATGTACAACAGAATCTGTTGCACACAATTTTTGTATCTTTTACTATGCAGCAGAATCACGATTCCATAATGTATTTTAGTGTTGGGAGGGGAATGCACAATGAAATTATAATTTCATTTTGCAATCGAGGATTAAAATATGATAGTATAATGAAGGTGTAATTCCGTTGTATGACATGTAATAGTATTACACTTTCATTTTACATATTTTTTTCTGGAAAAAAAATGTACAACAGAAGCATGATTCTGTTGTACATTATACAATAGAATTATTACACTTTCATTTAGTAATTTTCTTTAAAAATGTACAACAGAAGTGTGATTCCATTATATATTGCGTATAATGGAATCATACTTCCGTTATATATTTTTTTAGAATTTTAAAAAGTCCACAAAAATGACATGTATCGTATCAATTTCATAGAAATGTCAACTACATTTTAAGGCTCACATCCATAAAAAAAAAAACTAGATACATATTCAATATTTGCTAGGAACAAAATGTCTACTACATATTTCAAAGTTTTACACTACATATTAATACTACAATTTCAATCGTTAGAAAGGTCTATTACATATTAAGATCCTCTAATTGATTCAAATTGTATTGAGTCGAAAGTTTGTATGCATTGATTTAAGGCCTTTGCCATGAACGGGCTTCGAGTGAGCAGTAGCTTCTCCATTGTGGTATAGCAGGAGGAAAAGGACAACGATCCTTTAAAAAAAGTTCATTATCATACATACAAAAGATGAAGTTAGCGAAAATAATTGATATTAGCTTACAAAGGTAAAATAAGATGAGGCTTTGCTAACACAGGACCTCTAAGTGGAAATAAGGTCCAACTCTGCAGCCTAGATAAGTAGACCAATACAACATTATATCAACTAACAATGACATAACACATGTCGGGAATGGTCATCCACTTCTCATAGGGCATTAGGCCACATTCGACATACAAAGATGTTATTAATTCCAACAATCTCTCTTTTAAGCCAAATAATTGAATGTAAATAGTGTCATATTTGAAGTTCTCAATTCAAATCTTGGCAAACGAGACACCAAGACTCCAAACTCTGGCCTAGCGTAGCTGCAATTGCCCTGTAACCACAATTTTCATCCACTTGGACATCAACAATGTTCAAAATGTATTCTTGCAATTCATTAAGAAATTCATCCATATAATTGTCCTTTTTTTCTTCTTATTGTCACATTCACCCTTGCGAGCGACACTTGAAGTTCATGAACTACCAACCATCGTGTTCATTTCATTGACATGCTTCCACATTGAAGGTTCATGCTTGGTAGATTTTACAGACTTTGATGCACCCTTTGTTTTTATCTTCATTGCAGGGGGACACATCAAAGTGGTATCCAAAAATGCAAGTTCACAAAATTTAGTCTTCAAGGTGATTTTCCTAGACATGTCTAGTTTTGAAAATCTCTTAAAATAATGCACCAACCTCGTGTATCAGTATTAAGTCCCCCCTAGAGTCACCTATGTCATATGAACTATGAATGGATAACATCTTCCAATGTACATGAATGCTCTTCAAGGGAATGTAGCCATATATACAAATAAATTTAGTAAGCTAACAAGCACATGGTAAACCGTGAGTAACTCTAAGTGTGCAACCACAAGCAGAACTATTAGTACATACAGTGTCAACTCGGTGCAACTCATGGAAAATCATGTCTTCTGCTTCTCTTGATACAAAGTCGCATAACTTCTATTAAACTTGTACTCGACCACATTTATGCTTTTCTAAAACGAAGCTTAATTATTGTATACTGCAAGACAAGCATGTTATTCATTGCATCCCAACAACTAGACAATTCTCTCATGCTATCATGAAGCAACCTTTTCAATCTTTTATGTGCACCTTCAACCTTGTGTAATAAAAAAATGAGATGTAAATAATTCTCTTATTTTTAACAAAATAAAACTTAAGCGAAAAAAGCAATGTCAAATAATTTATGTACCTATTTATTGTTGTGTTTCCAAGATGCATGACTCAAACAACCCATGCTTGCACAAACTTCTCCTTGAAAGACGTCAACCATGTTTGTTTGACACAGTCAACAAATGTTTTATAATGTGTGCACCGGGTTGTAAAGCTTTTAAAGCATGCATTATATGATACTTCATCCATATATTGCAACAATCATTCCTAAACATCCATGATATTTTGCCACTCTTCACCCTTATCCACAAAGATTTTGCATTTTGCACTGACATTCTTTGTAATGTGGAACATACATAACAAGTTCGTTGAAGAATGAAAACCAATCTCCAATGCATTCATGAAAGCAAGATCCATATAACTGATAATAACCTAAGGTAACACGTTATCTGTCACAAACAATCATTTAAACTTACTTAAAGCCCATTCAATATTATCCATTCTCTCAAAACTTAAATAAGCAAAGGCAACAACGAAAGTCATGCTTGTTGAAGGGATACCAACAATTTCCAATAGCGGAAAATGATACTTGTTTATCTTGTAAGTTGTATCACAAATCAAGACTGTTGAAAATGAATTCACGAGTTTGATGGAATTTGGATGTGCCCACATTATATCTCTAACAACATCTTCATTGTCCAACCATCTAAACCAGTAAACATATTGTTCGCGTTCTATCAACTTCATTATATGTTGAATTTTTTTCCTTGAACCCCTTTCTTGGAGAATGATATCTATGACATTCACTGTATATGGTTTTGATGGTGCTGAGATTTGTTTGATCTTGATCTTTGATTGCCAACAAAATTTGATCAGGCTTCACCATGTTTTTCGTCAATTAGTTAACCATAGTGTTTTTTCCACTGCTTAAACGACTAGCATATGAATGACCAAGCAATGTTTCCATCACTTTATGGTTATGAAAACCACATTCAACAGCAAGTCTCCACCCTATGATTCTCACAAACCTCCCTTTTAATTTAAAAAGACACCCAGATTTTCTAGTTCCAGTGGACTTGTGCACTAACTTGTGTTTGTACTGTTTGTACTTCTTTCTCCTCTATTCACAACCCAATATAACATTTTTTTACTTACTTCTGACTTATGAATAACAACCAAAAACTCATACTTCTTTTCGACACATCGAGTCCAATTCAACAAATCATTGCGCTCTTTAAAAACCTAAGAGAATTGAAAAAATTATTCAATAACAAAATACAAAACACATACGAATAAAAATCTAATGAAAATACCTTATCAGTCACAAAATAACTAGAAAAGTGAGGATATCTAGGTTGCGTCTGCATATCAATGTTTTCACCACCCATATTTTCATCATTATTATCCACCACACCATCATTTTCATCATCAGGCTCGACTTTATATAAAATGTCAAGCTGGTAAAAGAATTGTCCTCCATCATCTATATTTTCTCATCTAATTGGCATTGTAACCTCATTAGATATAAACATATTCCAATCCATTAACCTACATAATTAATAAAAAAAATATAGTTATTTTAAAAAAATGCACAACACAATGAACTGTGTTTCTGTTGTGATATACTTTGTACAACACAATGGAATCAGATCATGATTTCATTGTGCAATAGCTTTTGTTACTCAAAGAAATCAAGATTTCATTGTGTTACATAATACATTGCACAATGAAATCATGATTTCGTTGAATAACAAAACTCATGCACAATGGAATCGTGATTCCATTGAGCAACAACAAAATTAAAAAAAAAAATAGAATCATGATTCCGTTGTGCAAAATTGCATAACAGAATCATGATTCCGCTTTGACTACAAAAATGAAAAAAATACATGATAGCGTGTGAGTGCTGAAAGTGAAGAGAAGGAAGAGAGTGAAAGAGAAAAGAGAGAGAATGAATGAAGAAATGGAAGAGGGAGAGGAGAATGAAGATATGGGAGGTCGAGAAGAGTAGTTTGTTAATTGCTCTTGACTGATAATGGTTAAAAGCAATTTTATTGGGGCCAATAGTAATCCCCTCATGTGGCTTTGGCATGTACGTTCTTGTTTTAACTTTTACACAACCTCTTATGGGTTGTGGCGAGTTCTTTCTTTTTTTTTCCACAAAGAAAAGATTGGGGTTTACTTTCTAGACCCTCTTTTTACTTCATGCACCTCCAAAAAGACATAAAACAGACAAAACTACCCTTGCATCCAACTACCAAAAACCATTGTGCCTCACTCCCCACCCAACCACCCAACACCACTGCTACACGCAAACACTAAGCAGCCAACACCATCATTGACGACCATGGTGCAAGGATGAAGTCAGGATGACAAAGGAGGTGGGAAACATGACCCCATTTTGGAAAGGCTATTATGGAAAACACTATTTTTTTTTTATACTTTCAAATAGCCTTTCTAGAAGCATGCTAACACACTTCTTGCTCCAGAATTATGCTAACATAATTTTGAAAAGATTATTCTAGAAGACACTATTTTTTTTTTTATACTTATGGAATCATGAGAACATACTTTTGAAATAGTATTTCCAAAATTATGTTAGCATGCTTCTAGGAAGCTATTCTGGTAGGTACTATTTTTTTTATACTTTTGGAATAGCCTTTCCGGAAGCATGCTAACATATTTCTATAATAGCCTTTCCAGAATTATGTTAGTATGCTATCGAAAATGTTAATTAAAAAAATATAAAAAAAAGTAGTGTCTTCCAAAATAGCCTTTCCAAAATGGGGCCACGTTTCCCTCCTCATTTGTTGTTCCAACTCCATCATGCCTTTTTCCATAGTTGTTGATGGTGGTGTTGGCTACTGGTGTTTGTGTGTGGTGTTGGGTGGAGGGGCAATTCGGTCTGTTAAGGTCTTTTTCGATATGTAAAAAGCAAAAAAGAGGTGTTGGAAGTAAAATCCGATAGGTTGTCAAGTAACCACATCAACAGCCTAAACAATAAGTATCCCAACTAAGCAATCAACCATGTTTTTAAATTGCAACTACACAAAGAATAAAGACCCACCATTCATGCATTGTTGCTTAATAAGGATATTGTATTTTGGTTTTTTGGGAAATTCATTTGAGTATTCGACTTTAATTTTGTTAAGTTTCCATTATGATTCTAATCACAAATAACTTATTTTATTGATAAAAAAACAAACAGCTTATTTTATTAGTGGGACTTGGAATCTTAATTTAAATTCTTTTTTTATTAAACTAGTAGTGTTATAACTTTTAATTTGGAAAATAATGAGATTGCTAAAAAATATACATTTTCATTTCAACATAAGTTTGTGCCATTATATCATTTAAAATGAACAGTCAAATGAATGTCAAATTTGTATCAAATTAACAAGTACATAATATCATTCCAACTTGTAATTTAAACATAAATTGAATGTTGATTCAAGACATAAAGTACTCAAAAAGGTGAAAGTGCAAACAGAAGATTATGCAAAATTAAATATATCATTTGAAATAAGATATGGCATAAATTCCAATTCAAGACAATAATTGCTTGAACACAATCATGATAAGAAAACTATGTAAAATATATCTTCAAAAGTAAAGATATGACATAACCTTAAATTCAAGCCATAAACTACTCGAATGCAATCACAATAAGAAAACTATGCGAAATTTATTTTTAAAAGTAAAGGTACGAGTCAAGAATAAAATAATACATAATGTAAAATGCAAATAAATAAAAGATAAATGCAATAAAGTAAATAATGGCCAAAAGCTCCAATAGTCAATCTTGTTCTTCAAAAAAGACTATTTATTGGTAGTAAGTAAATGGTCATGAAAGAAAACCTTTGTTTCAGAAGAACTTTAAGTTGAACATTGGAGCTTCATTAGATGCAACATTTAATGCCATTCCTGTTCAACTTGATAATCAAATGTAGAAGTAGGAAGACCTAATGTACATTTTATACTTTGTCTACATGTTTGGTACGGAGTTTCTATTGTGTGATTGATACATTAAGTTTGTCTGATATGTCTTGTTCTTTTTTACCTTTTTTATCACTATGACATAGTATTAAAAATCTACCAATTTGACTGATGATTAATTTTCGTTGGAAATTTGATTGGGCATCTTTGGTGGGTCTCTCCTCCCAATAACATTTTTTTTATTTATAAGACTCAAATCTAAGACCTTACTTAAGAAATCTGAGTCAATAATCACTCGAATCAATAACTTGTTGATACATTTACTCCTTTTATGTTAGTTTGTGATGTTAAGACTATTTTTAAATCAGTAATTTTACTCATAAATTTCTTTACAATTTCTCAATGAGACAAAACTAGTAGGGCACGTTTACTCATCTTCTAAATAAAATAATGCTACAGTTTGTTTTTCTGCATACTTAGTTAAAATCATTACAATTACTTATTTTATATATCTTATTCACTTTTGACTTGTTTGTTGTTATTAAAAGAAGAAGGTTGGGTCATTTTAAACTTGACATTTTATGTGTCTGTGGTAGAAAATAGGACACATCTTGAAAAAAATATTATTTCTATCCTTATTTATATTTAAATTGTTTGCAACTTTCTAATATTATTACTTTCTCACATAAGGGTATAAAAATATTTAAAATTAAATAAAAATAAAAGTATAATTAAAAAGACAATAATTAATATTATTTAAATCTATTAATTTGATAAATAAATAAAAGAACAAGTGAGTGTTAAACATTTGTCATTTTTTTAATAACTAGAAAATCCAAATCTTCTTTAATAGTTACGCTAATCTTTGAAGTTATTTAAGGAAAACATCAAACAAAACTAAACTCATAAAAACATTAAATTTAGATCCCTTTGTGCAAGTTTTTCTCCCTAACCAATTAAAAATTTATGCGTAAAGTATGTTTTCATCCTTAAATTTTTTGAGATTTATAATTTTGATCCCTAAATTTTTCAACAATCAATAAACATTCTTAAAAAAAATTCTCTCCTACGTTTTAGTCGTTTTCGTCCGTTGCAGTATTAAATGGTTACATGTTATTTGCTTTTATTATTATTTATTTATTTTAGTTAAAAATCACCAAAAATTATCTCCTTCACATAAAAAACAAACTTCTGAAAACACAAGCAAAATCAAATGATTTTAAAAAAGAAAAAGGTAAATTACATTTATATCTCCTGTATTTTTTCTCAAATTGCATTTAATACATCTTATTTTTTATACATTATTTTTACCCCCCACTATGTTAATATTGTTAACTAGTATCAATGAAAATACCTGAACAAACGAAATTACCTATTAGAATAAATTACACTTATATCCTTTGTGTTTTTCTCAAATTGTACCTGATATCCCTTTTTTTTTATACATTATTGGCCTCGACGAACGCATCAAGGATGTTTATGTCACTGACCCTGACTATGCTAGTGTCCAAGGAATCAGAAGTAACGATAATGGTGATCGAAGTTAAGACGGGGACAAGGAGGTGGTGGTAGCGACTACGATGAAGGCGGTGGCTATGATGGTTGTGGTTACTCCGGTAGGAGTGGATGCGTCCGGACACCGTGTTAATAGACGAGGACGACGATAAGGAGAAATAGATGATGTTGCCATGGGAGAAGAAGGAGGTGGTGGTGATAAGTAAAAATAGGTTGTTGAAGTAGAAAAAAATTTGTGAAATCTAAAATATGATTTTGAGGAAGAAGATGAAAATAGTTATATATAAATTTTCATTAAAGATGTTAATTGAGGAAATAATCTGTATATAATATGAACTAAATAATTAAATTTTTTTTAGTAAAATAAAATAAATATCAAATATAATATAAAAAAAAGAGAATAAGATGCAAATATAATTTATTCAAAAAGAAAAACACATAAAAATCAAAATGCGGCAAATTTTTAAAAATAATACAATTTAATTAAATAATTAGCAAAAGGGGGCGATTTGAACAAAATTTAGGGATTTGGGGTCACCAAAAACGCCTTGCCTAGGCGTGTTTAAACACGCCCAAGCTGGGCGTGTTTAAACACGCCCTGGCAAGGCGTTTTTGGTGCCCTAAATGCCTATAAAAGCCCCTGCAAATGGC
>CM023956.1:21087308-21179831 GCA_013407115.1 Glycine latifolia
AGGGGGAAGTTCAAAGATTTTGTATTATGTTAAGCTCTAAGGTAGTCGAAGAATTGATCTTGGCCTTGGCACAAAGGAACTCGCGTTGTTGTAGATTCTTGCGGCATCCTCGACGATGACAAAGATGCCAACCCAAACGTGGATTTCTTGCTTTGGTCGTGGATCCAGAAAACACAGCGCTAACGGCCAAATCTACAGCCTCCGCGAGCAGATTTGCGAGTTTAGCAACTAAATGCACGACTTCTCCTTGAAAACAAGCATTCCGACCACGCGGCTTTTCTATCCCATTTGGTGGTTGTCGTTTTCCCTATCCCTTCCGAAGCCCTTCAATGGAACCTACCCTAGGGTTCCAAATTTAGGATTCATAAATTAAAATAAATTATCTCACTTATTTTGATTTTGGAATAATATGACATTTGAATAATTTATTATTTATTATTTTTGTTAATTCTTACGTTGGTTTGAATAATATGTCTATGATTAAGATGCAAATAAGTTGAATGATTTTATTTTTTCATGTTATTTCATTTTGTAGCAGATATACGCTACCACATATTATTAATACTTTTGAATACCCTTAATCAATATTAATTTTAGCCAATAAAAATTATAATAAAATAAAATAATAATAAAAACAAAAGATGAAAGTGACTAAAATCTAAGATGAAAAAAAAGTTTGAGGACGTTGACCTCTTATTGATAAGTTTAAGAAAAATATATTTTACTCAAAGTTTATTTATTATATTTATGTATTATCAAAATTTAATATTTTTTATATTTAACAAATTCCAAATATTAAATTAAAAAATAATTAATAATTTATTTTTTATTTTTATTTATTTATTAAAAAAAACATTGCCCACCAAAAGGCCAAAAGGCAGACAAAGGGAGAAGTAAAAAACCACAGAGCAACACCGATCAAAGAAGAAACCACCGCAACAGATCTCCGTTTCTCGCCAAACAATCACAAAATGGCTGCCTTCAGCGGCGACGAAACCGCACCTTTCTTTGGCTTCCTCGGAGCCGCCGCCGCCCTCGTTTTTTCCTGTAACTAACTCATCAAATCTAAGAGTTTTTTATTTTTATTTTTATTACAATTCCCGAAACCGGCGTCGTTTTATCTGAAACCGTGTGTCGTTTTTGGTTTCTCAGGTATGGGAGCGGCGTACGGCACCGCGAAGAGCGGCGTTGGGGTTGCGTCGATGGGCGTGATGAGGCCGGAGCTGGTGATGAAATCGATCGTGCCGGTTGTGATGGCTGGTGTGTTGGGTATCTACGGTTTGATCATTGCGGTTATCATAAGTACGGGCATTAACCCTAAGGCCAAATCGTACTATCTTTTTGACGGCTACGCCCACCTCTCTTCGGGTCTCGCTTGTGGCCTCGCTGGCCTCTCCGCTGGCATGGCCATCGGCATCGTTGGCGATGCCGGTGTTAGGTATTCATCATTCAAATTTAATCATGCTTCGAGTTATTGTGCTGCTGCTTTATGTTTTCATTAATGTTGCTTGCTTGTTGTTTGGTTGATGGACTGAGTGTGTGGTGGAATGAGCGTTGACAAAATTGATTTTCGATGAAATTGAGTTTGCAAAATTTATTTGAGTTAAAATTGATTTTGAAGTGGTGTGATTTATGTCTGGATGTTTTTATTCTAGCAAGTTAATAGCAAAACTCATTTTAAGTTTTTTTATCCAACATGCAAAAGTTCCCTAAAGTTGTTTCAACTCAGAATCAATGCGTGTTTGGTTTCACCTCACGTTAGAGAATTGATTCCAAGTCCAAAATTGATTTTAGATGAATTTTTACATATTTGGTTTCACGTCGGAGAAGATTTCAAAATTGATTCTGAGTTGAAGCAACTTTGAGTAACTTGTTGCATTGGATAAAATATTTATACTGAGTTTTCTCGTAACTTATCCAAACACATACTCAATTTTGGATATAGAATCAATTGTTCGTCGTGACACTAAACATGTGAATATTTATCTCAAATGATGATAACTGGTAATTCAATGTGCTTCTGGAGAATCCAATCTAAAACCAAACACGTGCTTAGTTTTAGAGAATATTTTGTGTGGTTACAGGACTGTAATGAAGAAATCAAGAAGCAATCATTAAAAAAGTTAACCATTTAACCTCTTCAAAAGTGTTTAGAAATGAATATATATTGATGTCTATTATTGATTTTATTACAAGTCCCAAACTTGCTATTGCTACGTCTACTTCTAGTATCATTGTAGTTAGTATTGCTACTGTTGTTTTCAAATTTTCAATGCTTTGTTCAGTAAGACGTTTTTTTACTCATCTTTGTGCAACATGTCCCTGCTTTGGTACACACACACACACACACACAGAGTCAACTGTGTATTCTATATGCTGCAATTGTTGAATTATTAGTGAATCTAAAATCATAATGGCCTTTCAAATATTGTAATACTTTTGGAGAGATGAAGAATGAGGTGAAACTGTTGAAGAGTGCTGTATCATATAATTGGGCTGAATAAATACAGGGTTAAGCAATTTATGAGAATTTTGATTGTTATACTAATTAGTGTCTTTTCTGTTGAAGATAAATGATTACCAAGTGTGGAAGAAGGATGTTTACTTGTCTTTATTTTATTGTGATAAAATGCATGTATGGCCAAAGGTAGTTCAGAACTGTGATCACACTTATTAACTCCATGCTATAAAGATTGTTGGTTTCTTCAGATCCTGGAATGATAGTATAGTATATCTAGTTTGGAAAAGTTCAATTTGGTTAGTTTTAGGTGACACATCGTGATGCATTTTTTGTTCACTCCTGTTGATTATGAATTTACTAATAGTAATTTGAGCTTCATTTTGACAAATTGAATATGACATGCTGGTTACTCTTTTGCAGAGCAAATGCTCAGCAGCCAAAGCTTTTTGTCGGAATGATTCTCATCCTCATTTTTGCTGAGGCATTGGCATTATACGGTCTCATTGTTGGCATCATCCTCTCTTCCCGTGCTGGCCAATCCAGGGCTGACTAATAAATTTTCCCGTTGGATGTGGTATACAACCACAGATTGTTAATGTTACTGTGAAGTCTGGGTGGGTAATGTTAGTACACAGACTGCTGCTTTGGCTTGCTCATGTGATTCTATTTATGTTCACATTATAAAATATAGGCTATCCAGGAAGAGAGTCAGTCGAACTTGCCTTAGCCCTTCATTATTTTTAGTTATATGCTCAATCCAGACTAGAATAGAGATCTCCGTAATAAGACAGATGTATGTTTTGATTCCATTTACTTTCAATATTGTTTTCTACTCTTCAAAATGCCTCCCACCTCCCGCTATATCTATTATTTGATTTCATTGAGATATGATCTGTCGAAATGGGTTTCTTTTTATCATTTTAATTAACATGATAGTATTCTTGCTCCTATTTGGTGCAAAGTAAATATGATAAGTATTTGGATTTGGTATCAAAAATAAAACTGTCATTTGATGTGGTAAATTGACTGCAAGCGTGGATGTGTAACATGTCATGTGATAGCATTGATCTGCAAATAGGAGCGAAATTAGCAAAAGTGTGTTAGTATTGACTGCACACCTATGTCACCTACATTGCTTGTTGGAGCTATCTTGCCAGTTGTCAGTCTCCCTTAGCGAAGCTTTTTCCTCTTTTGATCACTTCCTACTTGCTCGTTGCTCGTGTCCTTTTTGTTCCTACATTTTGGTACATGCTTTTTCTGAAGCATTGTTGTAGTAGTTAGGAACATAGGGTGTGCTCCCTTATTAGTAGTTCCACAAGGGTTTTAGAGGAAAGTCGTTATCTCATTCAGAAACTTGATTTTCTTTCTTTCTTTTAGAACCCTCTTCCAGGTTTAACGATAGAAATCTTTGTATCTGATTTGATGGATTTTCCCAAATAACAATATCATCCCAATCCATAATTTCCTTCTGACTTGGGTAAACCCCCGAGGTTCTTTAATATGCTTCTGAGTTTGTAAGTTTGCCATCTATGAAGAGGTTAAGGAAGTCCATTTGCATATCTCACAAGGTCACGAAAATATTTTCTTATGCTCTCCTTGTAGTTGTATTAGATCGCTAGTTGACTTTTATATTTATGTATGAAACATGGTTTTCCTCATTAGGTTTTCGTCTTCCCTTTACTTCTTTCATATTTGACCTCCAGTTTTTGAATATGGCTGACTTGGCTCCAACCAAATAGTTAGGCCTTTTGAAAATTTGTGTTCTCATTTATATGATCTGGCTATACAGAACGTGTCTCCCCTCTAAGATTTCATGAGTGTTTGGATACCTCGATGGAATCGATTTTGGCTCCCAAAACTGTGGTGTGACCGTGAAAAATCAGAGGCAACAAATTGTTGCTTCACTGGCACCGTGGAAGAAAAGGGAGGTGTGGTCACCGCACCACTTTACCAAACACACACTTCCTCAAGAACTTGATACTTTTGCATTTTTTTATAAGTGATGCTATTTTGGGTTACTTCCTTTTTAAGTTATAAAAAAATTCATTCCTTAGTAGGCTATCATATTTTAGGAAACGACCGATATCGTCCTTAGGCCCCTGCTTATCATATGAAGACCATCTAAAGCTGTTTCAAATTTTCAGAGTTTTGCTTGTGGACCTTGTGTTTTATTGAGTTTATAAAGTTTTTGATTTATAGAATTAATTTTGTGTAATGAAACTAACTGGATTCATGGTACTTTACATTTTAATAAACTACCTTGTTTGGAATATGATAGGTTTCAGAATTGAGGAAACGTTTGTAATTCTGACTGGTTATGATATAAACCTTACATTTTGGGCATGCCACTATCACTTTTGTTCCATGATCAACTCGTTGTCATTCCCCTGGTAGGCACTGGAATGTTCACGCAAAGCTTCTCCTTACTCATAAGCCTTTAATCCCAATATATGACTAAGGAAATTTATATGAGAAGTAACATAGGCAAATGCATTGATTGTTCAGAATACCTACACATCAATTTATAGACATGAAGGATAATTCACCACCTAAGTATTCTTGATAATATAATGTTATCCTATTCTATTTACTTACCTAAAGTCACAGGGTAGTCACGAGAATTATTGGAGGAGGATAAACTAGCTGCTAGCTTTAAGAACACTATTTGTGGAAGAATGGGTTCTTGAATATAAAAAACTAATTTTCTGGGAAGAACGTGTTGCATGAGAAGGGTTCATAATCTCGTGATAAATGGAGATATGATGCGAGTGAAGAGTCACCATTGTCCCACAGCTTCTTGTGCAACGGCACTTGTCCCCTTCTTCCCTACCAATATGTTTAAAAGTCTTTGGTTTGACTCCGGTTGAAGCTCGTCTCTTGTCATCAGTAAGCAAATAATTCACTCTTATTTTACGAATATGTTTCTGACTTTTAATGTTTCTTGTTGAAGCTCGTGGCATATCAGTGTCTGACCCTCCTTGAGCAGTCAAGTTGGTAAGTTCTACTACTTTTAAAATCAAGCAAACTTGGTCCCTATTTCAATTTTTTAACAAAAAATCTTTGAATCTCATTTTTTATGCAAATATTTGAGATTGTGATAGATTTAGGCTTTGAAATCATTTTAAAAAATTGTAAGTTACAAATGTAGTGAAAATTTGATACAATTTGAAAGATTTTGTAGGATGTGATATCAGCATTTGAAGAGGAAATAAATATGAGATTTAATTTTCAATTTTGGATGAAATTTGATGTATTTGTTTGAGTTTTGAGTAGGAAATTTAAAATAATTTAATCGATTTAATTATGAAGATAAATAGAAAACAAAATTGATGGGAAGACCAAACTTTTTAATTTCAAAAATAAGGATACTTAATAAGTTCCAAAATAGTCAAAAAGTGTGATTAAGTTATAAAGACTGTCTGCTTTATCGATTAGGGCATGAGTATTTCTTTTATAAAAAGGGTGGCATTTAAAAATCAGACAAGTAAAGAAGAGGTTAGAGTTATTTAGTCAAAAAACATACTGGATTTTCGCAAGGAAAAAAAAGTATAACTAATATTATGACAATAAATGAAGTTCATTCAGTTTACTTTGGTTCAGGCTTAGGCTTTCTATGCTGAATTTATTATTTTTCTTAATTAGATTAAACGACCTGAGGTTGATTTCACGTTTTAAGGTAATGAAAAAGGATGAAAGCGTCAGAAATGAAAGGGAATCAAAAGGGATGAAAGAAAGATGATAGAGTGAAAAGTGGAGTTTTTTGGTAGAGATGGAAGTAAAAAAGAGATGAAATATTTGAATTAAAATGATTTAGTAAGTAAGAAAATAAAAATACAAAAATTAAGTATTTATATAATTCCTATTTTATCTACTATAAACATTTTTTTGTTATGATTTTTTTTATTAAATTACTGTATAATTGATTATGCCTTTATGGTATCCTACAAAAGGCAAAACAATCATTCAAGGGAATTTTTTATTAATTATCATTTAGGGGTTGATTTTGAACTAATATTGAAAAGATGATAAGTCGTAATGTAATATATGATATAACTTCTGAATTAAAAGTCGTAATCAATATTACAACTTCTAATTTTTTTAACAAGCAAATTTAAATTTTTTTTCTTCTCATTTACGACTTCATAACTATGAACTTAAATTTTTTTTATGACATTAAAGTCGTAAAATTTTTTATTATTTTTTATTTTATATATATAAAGTTTTTCTCAAATATTTTTTGTTTAAATTGTAAATAATTTTTAATTTAATTATTTAATATGTATATATATATATAGTTTTGTATAATATTTTTTATATGATTTTATTTAATATTTTCTATATTTTTTTAATATTTTTTTATTTAATATATTTTATATTTTTTACTAATATTAAAGATTATTATTTATCTTGTAAATTGAAAATATAAGTAAAATATAAAAAAATATTTAATATAAGTAAAATATAGAAAAAAATATTAAATGAAACAATATTTAAAAATATAGAAAAGATTAAATAAAACCATATAAAAAATATTAAATAAAAATAATTTATTTATTAAATAATTAAATTAAAAAATTATTTACAATTTTTAAAAAAAAATTTATGTATAAAAAACTTTATGACTTTAAACATAAAAAAAACTTAAGTTTACCACTTTAAAATAATAACCAAAAAAAACATTCAAATTGAAGTTGTAAAATATTTTTAGGATTTTAATTTTAATTTTTTTTTACAATTTTAAAGTCATAAATTAAAAGCAAAATAACATCAAAAAATATTTTATAATTTTAATTTAAAAATTTAAAAATTAAAAGTCATATAATCCGTTACGACTTTTATTTTATAAATATTATAATTTACACTTTTCTGTATTAATTCAAAATCGATCAAATAGTAATTATAAAAAAAAACCCCTAAATGGTTGTTTTGCCCCTACGAAAGGCCCCTCAAGTTTTAAAAAAAATGCAAGCCATATTCGATTTTGCTAACCATAAATCGAATTTGGCATGGAACATATTCAATTTTGAATAAAAATTATGGTCTCGTGTGCCTGTCCAGAGTTAATTTTGGAAATATCTAACCTTTTATCTCTATCCACATTCTTTCTTTGCATTTCATCTAATTTTTTAGAAGAAATTTGTAACGATGGATCTCACCATTTTGGTACCAATTGTACTATTACTTTCACTACATCTGAACGAATGAAAGTTTGAGAATCTTTCGTTTTCATTGGTGCTGGAACTTTCATCGTTTCTTTTTTTTCCAAAGAAACGAACACAGCCTAAGGTTAGTCTTTAAGGTCCATTTGATAGAGTGAAAAGACATAAATTGAAATAAAAGTTTCAAATCAAGTAAAGTGTAAAAGTATGAGTTTTTTTTTTTCAGTTTCTTTCTCTACAAACAACACACTATTAAGTTCAGTCCATTCATCTAATTTGTCAAACGAATAAAACATAAAAGTTCTATCGCTTGGCGAGATTTGCTCCTTAAAGTCAAAACACATGCAGCCCTTCAAATTTCAAAGGTAAAAAGGGTGTCATTTTTCCGGCTTGTTATTATGAACTTAGACTTGTGATGCTCTGGATGTCTCATTACTTGTCCCTTTTGATTTCTATATTCTCTCCCGCCGCAGCTACTTTTAATTTTCTCGTTTCATAAGAAATAAAAAAGACAAGATTTAACCTTAGATAGCCCATTAGTTCAACAACTGCGGTGCTTACAAGATTCAAGATTGAGAGTATGGAGGCTTTTTTATCAGGAGGTATTAAAAAATTCAGTAATTATTATATGAAAGTTGTGCATTTTTTATTTATTATTTAAGGGTAAGTCGTATAAGATGGTATAACTCCTACATCAGAAATCATATTACCTGCAACGACTTTTTTATTTTTTGTTTTTTTCAAGTTTTTTTCCCACACTCTGAAGTTATTTTTTTTTTCAAAAGTCAATTCGAAATTCATAAATATATTTACAACTTTAAAATTATAAATATATTTACGACTTTAAAATCGTATCAACGATTTTTTTAATTAATTTTTTTATGTATATTTATGATTTTTTTTATAAACAACCTTAAAAAGTTATACATACATTTACGACTTTAAAATCGTTGTGCTTCTCCTTTTTTGTTAATTAATTTTTTACTTATATATATGAATTTATTTATTTTTATTTATAAAAATCCGTTGAAAAGTTGTAAATATATTTATAACTCGTACTAGCATAATATTTATTTCCTTTTATTTTGGTTAATTACTTTGTTATGGTTTTTCGTTTATTTATATATATATTATGGGTTATTCCTTGCATTTGGTTTAATTTTTGGTTGGTAATTTATTTTTTATGGTTTTCGTAAATGAGTTAAGTAAACCCTTTTTTTGGATTTTTGTTATTTGATTTATTTCATTCTATTTTAGTTTTAATTTCATATTTGGTTTTGTGAAAATTTGAAAAGTTGTTTCATTTTGTTAATTAAAGATGTAAGTAATATTAATTATTGTAAGTAATATTAATTTTTTATACCATTTTATTTAATATTTTAGTAATTTATGTTATAATTAATTTTTATTATATTTATTTATTTTTATTTTGTTAATTAATTAACTTAAGTTATGTTATATGTTAAAATTTTGAAACGCACGATAATATTAAAGTACAATTGAATTAAAGGATTCTAAATACACTTCTTTGTTTGATAAGTTACTTAGTAAAAAATTGAAACTTGCTAATTGCACCTTTTTTATTAAGTATACTCCAATATTTTCTTTTAAATCTTAAATTCCAATTTTTCCTTTTAAATCTTTAATATCTATTATATCATTTCTTTCATCTCCCTTGCATATTCTCTTTTTAATGCATAGACAACAGTATTACCTATGTACGTACGGTGATGATCATGTTTCTCAACAACAATAAACACATACATGTGATCATCCTACAACAATAAACATGGACACGTAATTATAACATAAATCACTAAAATATTTAATAAATTTTATAAAAAAAATACATACAAACTATTAAATCAAATTACAAAAATAAAATTTACTTGCATTTCTAAAAAATTACATCCAACAATAAATCTCTACAAATTTCAATTTTAACATTACTACAACAATTTACAAAATTAATTAAAATATTAAATATAATTCAAAGTTACTAAAATTTTTATTACAATGATTTACAAATATATACAAAATATTAAACCAAATTAAAAAATTTAAATTATTAATAATTAAATAATAAAATTAAACTACTTTTTTCCATTTTTAAAATTAATTACACAAAAATTAACTCAAAACCAATATTAAATAAACAAATAAAATTAAGCAATTTTTTTTAATATATATATGGATTTACCACTTCAAAGTTGTAACCCATATATATATATATATATATAAAGCTACGTTTTTTTTAAAAGAAAATTCTAAGTATAAAGTCGTAAATATAAAAATGACTTTAAAGTCATATTTGTATTTACTACGTTTGAAGGTGCATTTCTAAAAAATAAAAACATTATGACTTTAAAGTCGTAAATATATTTATGACTTATGAACTACAAAAATAGTGAAGTCGTAAAAAAATTACGATTTCACTTAAAAAAACCAAAAAAAGAAAACTCGTGACAGGTGATACAACTTCTAATTTAGAAGTCGTATCAGGTGGCACAACTTACTCTTAAATAATAAATAAAAAATGCACAACCCCTTATATGGTAATTACTGAATTTTTTAGCCCCCTTTTGATCAAAAAGCCGAGTATGGACATAGTCACACAATACTTTACCATAAGAGGCAACCTCAATTTCATTTATTTTTATGATTTTCAATTCAATTGGAATTTGACCAAATAGAGAACAACTTAGGGTGTACATTGGTGTTGAAAGCTTTAATTTTGTTGGGGGGGGGGGGGATCCCTTCTTCGTTTTAGGTTTTAACAAAAGAAACATACATTTTTACTATGGGTCTTATCTTTAGGGTATTGATTAAGAAATTTGAAAAAAAATATTATATAAATCATAAAAAAACATAAAAAAGATAATAAACAACATATTTTTTTACCTCCAAATAAAATATTTTTATTTTAAATTATGTAATAAATGTCCTTAAGATAATAATTAACATTTACATTTTACTATTAATCTTGTTACCATGTGTCCATTAAAAAAAATAGACACTTACAATCACCCATCAGGCCATGATGTAAACAATGAAAAAAGTTAGACAGGAAGCTAAGAGCATCTCCAACGCAAGTTTCTTAGTGGGTTTTTTAGGTTAAACAATCGGTTCTTATGCATTCTTTGGCATTGGAGCAAACTGACATGACGATATTTCCTCAGCGCACGGTCTGTTCCTAATATAAGGAACTGTTGCTTACCATTTAAAAACATTTTTTTTGCATAAAAATCGTTATTTTCGTTATTCTCAACACAATAACACAGTCCACAGGAAGTGATTCAACAAATTTGGGAAGAAGATGAATAGTAATATCACAAAAAAAAAATAAAAGCGTACCGGTGACAGTGGTTGCTGGAGATGAAGGGTCTTCGTGCTCATCTTCAAACATTGTGCATGCGAGGATCCTTTGTAGAGAAATCGGCGACGGTGGTGGCCGGAGATGAAGGGTCTTCGCATGAGGAAGGGGGAAGATGCGTTGGCCCACACGAGGAAGGACGAAGCTGCATGAGGAAGGAAGGAGGAAAACAAATCCGAATAAGGAAAAGAAAACAGAGAAGAGAGAAGAGGCACGTGTGAGGAAGTTTCTGGAGGTTAGGGGACGCGTGGAAGAGATAAGGTGAGGGGTGAGAGAGCTGAAGGAGTAGGGAGGCGTAGGAATGTGAGGGGGCAACCGTGAGAGTTGAGGGAGAAGGTTCTGGAATTAAAAAAAGTGAGGTGTGTGTAGGGGGCAACCGTGAGTGAGAGGGAGAAGGTTATGGAGGTAAAAAAAAGTGAGGCGTGTGTGTTTGGATCGTGTGTGTGTAAAAAATAAATAAATCAATTTATTTATTTTAATTTATATTTATGAAAATTAAAAAAATGTTAAGTTTTATTAAAAAAATATAAATATGTCGAATTTTTTGAGTTTTTTATGGTTTCTTGCATTTGAGCAAAATATTGGATGAATTCCTTAAAAGTGACATAGTACTGTGGAGATCACAAAAAGTACCGTGAAGACCACAAAAAATTATTTAAAAAATCCAATTGAATTCGTTGCATTGGAGATGCTCTACGCAAACAATCACTGATTTTCTTTCCTCTGATCTCTCTATGTTTATACACACATATTTCAAAGTCTAGGCAAATCATTAGAATATTTATTCATACCAACATTTCTTTTGTTCCACATAGCACGAAAAAGAAAAAAATGCAGAATTTTTCGATCTACAGTTTGAATTTTATCCATTCAAAGAAATTATATAAAGATAATTTCACTCATCAAGAACATTGAATGAGAATGAGAAGAAAAAGTATACAAAAATAAGTATAAAAATGAAGCTAAAGAAATAGAATAATTAATTTAAAACAAATTTGAAAGAACAGAGCAAAAGTCAGTGACAAATGATTACTTTTTTCTTCCTAAATCCTGTTCCTGATTCACGCCCAAAACCAAAACCAAAAAAATGGTCAACATGACAGATCACATTGCAATAATCCAAATTAAATAAATCAGGACGCACTCTAAACACTGCCTATAATAATTGAGACTTATAATCCTTTCTTTCCATTTTT
The DNA here is from genome assembly GCA_013407115.1 of Glycine latifolia. NCBI lineage: Eukaryota > Viridiplantae > Streptophyta > Magnoliopsida > Fabales > Fabaceae > Glycine > Glycine latifolia. The sequence goes on from CM023956.1 coordinate 21,099,498, forward strand.
TTTCTCACTACAATTACGATAACAGTGAGAGCCACGTGTAGCATCAAGAAACTCGTATACCCATAAATATTCCACGACACTATATCCTGGGTAACAGAATCAACCTCTGACACCACAAAGTTTTCACATGATCTACGTGTCAAAAAGACATTGACATCACCAGTGGTCCTCACACTGCCAACTCAGATTCCAAGTTCTTCACTTGAAGCTAAACACCGAAGTGTCCATACTCCAAACTGCAAAAGAGATTTTTCTTTTTCTTCTTTTTTTCATACAGAAAGAATTCCACTCCAGCTAAGAACACAACAAACAACTAAGAGCTACTGTTTCATTTCTAAAGTCGCAAAATAAAGTTATTTTCCGAAAGAAAAATGTTAAACTTCAGCAGACACATGTCTGTCGTATCAAAATGTCAGTTTCATTCAATTATGGTTGAATAATATGCTTAAACTGCTGTTGTAAACTCAGACACCTGTCCGTTTTCTGGGTTACACCGGAGAAGGTTGCGTGGTGGGATCAGCGGAGGAAGCAATATCGGGTCCAACACGACAACCTTCGAGCATGAACACAATATCAGACATGGTTGGACGATCAAGAGGATCCGGTGCTGTGCAAAGCAAGCCCACTTTCACACCCAACAGAAACTCTTCCCATTCAGAAGACTCTGGGTCAAGTTCAAACAAACCAGGCTCTAATAACTCCGTAATTTGCCCCTTCTGAAGCTGCTTCTTCACCCACTTAACAATATCCTCGTCCTGTGTGAACATCACGGGCCTCTTTCCGGTTAGAAGCTCCAGCAACACGATCCCGAAGCTGTACACGTCACACTCCTTCGTGGCTTCCCCGGTTAAAGTAGCTTCCGGTGACACGTAACCCAACGTGCCAACGGAAGCCGTGCTTGACGTAGAGGCTTCAACTGCATTGTTGTTGTTGGTAACTGTTAACTTGTCAAGCCCGAAATCTGATAAATGGGCTTCGAAGTCTGCATCAAAAAGCACGTTTTGGGGTTTGATGTCACCGTGGATAAGTAAAGATTGGTGCAAAAACGCTATGCCGCGAGCGATTCCTAGTGCAATGAGGTGTCGCATTGGCCAATTCAAAACATGCCCATCTAAATGAGAAGCTTCTTGGAGCAACGTTGCGAGGTTTCCATTGGGCATGTAATCGTATACCAAGAGTCTAACATCTGGTGAACCAGCGTAGTAGCCTCTGAGAACTGTTAAATTTCGGTGCCGGATTTTGCCCAAGGACTCTGCTTCTTTTCTGAACATGTTTTCGTCTAATGACCCATCTTGGAGCTTGCGAATGGAAAAGACCATTCCGTCGTTGTAGCAGGCTTTGAATACCAACCCATGTCTTGTTCTGCTTAGCACGTTTTCTTCGTCAAATTGCCGCGTTGCTTCGATTGTTTCCGCGAGAGTGATCTTGGTGTTGAACATGACGAGTTTTGGACCGTTTGTGTCAGTGCTGCAACGGCTCTGGCTTGTTCCGGAACTCGTTCTTGGAGTACTCTTTTTCTTCTCCCCGGACACTGCCGCTTTGATCCTTCTGCGCCATTTTAGTAAGCTGAAAATGTAGAAGCAGCAACATAGTACCAATAAGCAACCTCCAACTGCGATGATAATGATCAACACTATCAACCTATTTCTCTCCCCACTATCTGTTTCTTCGCATTTTTTATCCAATGGCTTCCCACATAGGTTCTGGTTGTTTGCAAATACAGAAGGGCTGTTGAATTTAGAACCCAACATAGCTGGAATCTCACCTTCTAAGTTGTTACATGAGACATTGAAGTTAACCAAACCAGGGATTGTGTTCAGATTACTTGGGATTTCCCCACTCAAATTGTTCGCAGAGAGATCCAGCGTTGTTAGGTATGATAACTCTGCCAATGACTCTGGTATAGCACCAGAGAGTTGGTTGTGATCTGCTAACAAAACAGTTAACCATGAGCATTTGGAGATATCCTCAGGCAAAGCTCCAGTTAAATTGTTCTTACCCAAATCAAGCATTTTCAAATGGACAAGGCTAGAGAGATCTTTGGGAATTGGACCCTCCAAGTAATTTGATCCAAGCTCGAGAATTTCAATGTCAGAGCAGTTTCCAATTTCCGGGGGAATCATTCCTGTGATGCGGTTATGGGATAATGAAAGAACAACCAATGATCGAAGAAAGCCATAGTTCTTGGGGACATGCCCAGAAAACTCGTTAGAGCTTAGGTTCACGTGTTTCAAACTGGTCAAGCTGCTAAACCCTTCAGGGATCACCCCAGACAACTTGTTCTCTTGAAGAGAAATGACTTGCAAACTGGGAAGCCCTGAAAGTTCAAAGGGCAATTCACCAGAGAGATTTTGTTTGCTCAAGTCAAGTGTAGCCAGACGGAAAAGATTCCCCAAAGTTGAAGGAATTTCTCCGTGGAAGCCATTGCCACTCAGATTCAGAACCATTAATTTACTCAGGTTCCCAATTTTACCAGAAACATGACCCGAAAATTTGTTTCCACTGAGGTCTAATATTGTCAAATTCTTCAACCACATCACCTCCTCTGGCATTGTACCATTCAACCTATTACCCCTTAAACTCAACGTTTCAAGAGACGCAAGCTCACCAATACTCACTGGAACAGAACCAGAAAAATGGTTCACACCAAGAGACAGAACCTTCAGCCGTGTAAGGTTACCGAAAAACGAAGGAACCTCACCGGAAAACTTGTTACCTTCAAAATCAACAACACGCAGGGACCTGCATTTCATGATCTCCGGCGGAATCCCCCCGGAAAATGAATTCTTGGCTATCTTCAACTTCTCCAATTTCTCGAGGCGTCCAATTTCCGGCGGAATTTCGCCGGAGAGCGCATTGCCAGAAACATCGAGGACGGACAGCGTGGTGACATTGGTTAACCACAGCGGAAACTTGCCGCCCACGCGATTGCGCTGAATGTTGAAAACATTGAGAACGCTGAAACACGTTGTGGAGGCTTGAGGCCACGCGAAGTCGGTGAAGCCATTAAACCCTAACTGAACGATGCGGAGCGACGGCGTTTTAAGCGAGACGTTACAGAAAACGGAAGCAGGAATTGCCCCGGTGAAATTGTTCTGCGCGAGGGACAGCACCTGAAGTTTAGGGAGAGCTGCAATTGCCGCCGGCAACACGCCGGCGAGCGCGTTCCCTTCTACGCTTAAATGCACGAGCGAGGAACAATTCGCCAGAGACGAAGGCAAGGTTCCTCCAAGAACGTTATGATCGAGCCAAAGGTATTGCAGATTCTGAAGCTCACCTATGCGCGCCGGAATCAGGCCAGAGAATTTGTTGTAGGAAAAGTTGATAAGCTGAAGTTCTGTAAGAGCCGCCACAGTGCTCGGAATCTCGCCGGAGAAAGAATTCGCGGAAATGTCGATGTATTTCAGACTGAGAGGAAGTTCGCCGGAGATTTCGCCGGAGAGATAGTTGCCGGCGACATTGAGAATCTGGAGGCCGGCGATGTTTCTGATCTCCGGCGGAAGTTCACCAGAGAGCGAGTTGTACTGTAAGAACAAGGCGCGTAGGAGTGTGCATTTGGAGAGCGAGTGAGGAATGGTGCCGTTGAAGGAGTTGGAACGGAGGCTTAGCCTTCGGAGCATGCGTAAGTCTGAAATTCGGTCACCGAGCTGGCCACTGAGTTGAAGGCGAGGCAAACGTAACTCGGTGACTCGGTCGTTTTTGCATGAAACTCCACGCCAGTCGCACGGAGCTAACGGAGTTGATGGATCCCAGCCGCTGAGTGCGCCAAGAGGGTCATGGAGGTTGAGCTTGAACGACGTTAAGGCTTGAATCTCCGTCACGGAGCCGCACTGGGCGCATGATAAGAAGCGTGCGCACAATAGCACGAGGATGAGAAAGGTAGGCATGGTTGTAATGGTAGTGAAGAAGAGGAGAGTAAGACGTTAGTGTGTGGTGTACTGATCGAAGGCAAGGAAGAAGCATAGATGAGTCAGTGCTAATGTGCGCATTTCTGTTTCAGATTCACTGAAACGTACGCATAGAGAATTAGAGATTCCCTCACTCTTCTCTGACTTTGTCTATAATTTGTGTTTGCTCAGACATGAAATAGAGTTCGCTCTACTCTCTGACTTTTTTTTTTTTTTTTCTGGTTATAATATTCGTACCACAATAATAATACTTTTTATACTAATGATTTTGATTTGTTTTCATATTTTTTTTCTTGGAGCTTTGTTTTTATTTATTAAGATAACTGTAATAATTTAATTTGAAGTTTAATCATACTTTAAAAAAATATTCTTTTTTTATTAAGATAACATTAATAATTTAATTTAATTTTTTTCTCTTCTTTTCATCTTTAATTTTATTTATTATTTATTCTAATTAACTTGAATTAAAGATATCGTAGATGTTGATGTATATTTTTCACAAATTTAATGTGTTGTAAATTAAATTATATTTCTTAAATATGAATATGTTTGTTTGTGAATGTTTTACTATTTTCTTTTTTTGATTGTGATTTAATTTCAGTTTTTTCTCGTTTTTATTCACTGCACTGCAGTTCTTTGATGAGAGCTTCTGAAAAAGTGTAAACGGCGCCAAGGTGTGATCTGGCCCTAGGGTTTCTGGTGAGTTTTGAATATCATGTGATGGAGTAGGCTCTGTCAATCAAAAGAATTTGATTTGATTTACTTTTTACAGATATTTAATAGTATTTAGTTATAGATATATTCATGTTTCGCCTAATGTGGTAGGTTTTCAATGAATCGGTGTAGTTAAAAGTTTCTCAACGATGTGATAGCATGAATCATTGAGCTATGTGTTTGTCTATCTTATCTATGCATGTTTAACTTTCCCTTCTGTTTTGTTGTCGAGAGGATTTTAATCAGTACATGTAATTAATTCATATTCTTTCACATCATGTTTAAATCACGGTTGATGCCTCCTAAGAAATTCTCTTGGTCGAATGTGGAAACATGCAAATTGCAATGGTTCTGTTCTCGGATGTTTCATTTTATTATACTTACCCTCCTGTTTTTGTTGTTGAGGGATTTCAGTGTTCACTAAATTATTAAAAATTATCCTCCTTAAGATAATACATATTTTAATTAAAATTTTATAATTAAAATTAATTTAGACATATATGTTAATTATGCTTAATGTTTCATATTTTAAATTAATTTTATTAAATTTAATTTTACTTAATAAACACTTTTACTTTATTCTTATTCTTTCGTATCAAATTGAAAATCATGGTTGATGCTGCCTAAGAAATTCTCTTGGTCGAACGTGGAAACATGCATTGTGCGTCGGATGTTTATCACTATTAAAAAAATGCATTCAACAATGTCTAAACACAACAGTTTTAAAAAATCATGTTAAAAAGATAAGGTGATGACAATTTTATAAATGGAGAAATTGTAAATCATGATGATTTTATGAAAAATGTCGGTAATTCTATTATACAATACAATAAGCATGTGGTATCTAATTTCACAAGAATTAAGTGTGAGATGAACAATTTGGATTCCAAATTCATACACATGTATATGTAAAAAAAAAAACATTATTTCTAAAACGATTCTTTAAATGAATTGTTTTAGAAAGTCTCTATTTTCACAGTTCTTTTAAAAAAAATGTTTTAGAAAATTCATTTGACGACTTTTTTAATAATCATCTTAAAAATCAATTTTTAAACATTTTTCTTAAAAAGACAAATGTAAGAATGTTTCGAGAAAAAATTGATGTAGAAAATAGACTTTCTAAAGATGATTTTTTTGGAACATTTTAAACATCAATTTTTTAACCTTTTTTTAAGAAAATAATTTTTAAGATGATTTCATGAAAAATTTAATGTAGAAATAAAGAATCAAAGACGATTTAAAAATTGTAGTGAAAAATTGAAAATGGTTGATTTTTCACGAAGATATATTCAAAGACAATTAGTTAAAAGTCTTAAAAGAATCGTCTTTTGAAGTAATGTTTCATTTTATTTTCTATGATTTACTGTTGGAATTTAGATTTGGATCTGATCCACTTCTAGTCTTCTAAATTGGTTACACTCTATTGGGCTATTCGATGAATTGGAATGGAGACAAATGGTACCCACCAAAACAAAGAACGACGATGATTGAATTTTTTAAGCTAATATTATGATGGATAGGACACATTTTACTTGTTTGGTACTTTATACTTTCATCCCCAGATTTTGGCTGGACGTTCAGTGTTCCCTTTAAAATGTTGAGTTTGGTTCATTCCTTTGGGCTTGAATGGTCAAATACATCAGCCGAAGTTGAAAGCAGAGAGAGCCAAGTTTCCACTGTTTTCTTAGGCTTTAGAATCTATTTCGGCATAAAGTTCTCATAAAAAGAGTACATCAAATGCTAAACAATCTCGAAGGATCAACTTAGATTTACGTCATTGAATTGGGAGGACCACAAAAATAGATAGTTACGTTGATACTTTAGTTGAAATTTTTGACAAATCAAAGACAATCCATACCACAAAGTTTCAAATCAGCGCAATGTTTTTGGTTGGTTTGGACCAGGGATTAGAGCTAGTTTAGGGGAAAATACAAAAAGGAAAGAACAAAGGGAAAATGGTGACAATTGTTTTTCTTTTCTTTTCAAAACATATGTATTTTTATTAAAAACAATCTTATTCAAATAAAATAAAATTATTATTGACAATAAAATTCTTACTGGAATTTAACACTAATTGCATGTCTATGATTGAAATAATTTCATGTTAGTTTCAAGAGTGGAATGATTTCATGTCTTGATTCACGTATTCACTTATTTAATAGTCAAAGTTTATTATTGTTGTATGTTTCATTAATCTAGGCCATACATTTTGCCAACCAAAAGGATTTCATTTTATAACATGATCCTTTATTCGTAACTACATAATAATTGAACAATAGTCCTGCCAGCAATAAATGGCCTGGCTTTAATTGGCAATGCAAGAAATTAATCAAAAGCCTATTGAGCTAATAGGAGTGACTGTTTGGTGCAGTGGTTGAGAAATGGAATGTGGTTCTAATGGCTAGAGATGGCTAATAGGCACCATCCATGCCATGTATCATTAATATGAGCAGTGGCAGGGTGATGACTAATTTATGGCATTTGGTTTTACCTTTTCCTGTCTTTTTGTGATTAATTGAATGGTAACAGGTCATATTTTAAATGCTATGTTCGGTCATCTAACTCAACACACTTAGCTTTCGGACACTAGAAATAATACATCCTTCTCATTTTACTGTACATGCATTAAAAAATAAATTTTAAAATATTCTTATTTAATATTTTGATCTTTTAATCTTATTAAAATTTGTTATATTTGGATTAAAATATTCTTATTTCTAATTTTTGTTAAAAAAATTTTATATTAAATAAAGGTATACTTGAGAGAGAAAATATTAATTAGACTTTGAAATTCTAAAACACCATTTATTTGAAAAATAAAATAAAATAAAACATTAAAAATATGACAGAGATAGTAGAATAATTCTAATTTTTTATAACTTTTTTTTACAATTTTTTTTATATTTCTAACATTCTCTATCGTCTCTCTATATAAATTAGAATAATTATTTTAAAGTAGAGTATTTTTTAAATGTCATTCTTTAATGAGAGAGAATTTAAGAATTTTTCTTAACAATTTATAATTTATCATTTTTTAGATTTAAATTGAATTTATATATTTTCAAATAAATTATCAATAATTTAAAATAACTTTGTATCACAGTTTAAATTATTTATCATAAATATAAATATAACTTATTAAAAATATTTATGTATTACGAAATGTAATATAATATAATTTTTATATTCAAAATATTTATTTAGTATATATTTTAATTAATTATATAAATAAACACTTTTTTTGTGCAATACACACGTGCTAAAATACGAGTATGTATTTATATTTTTTATTTAATACTTATTTTTTTAAGTACTTGGACGATTATTTAATTTCTAATATATGAACAATGAGTAAAATAATGTTTAATGAAAATTAATAAACATATTTAATATCTTAAAATATAAAAAAAATTATTTATTTAGTAAGTAAGATAATTAATAAGATGTTTTATGAAAATTTAGAATCATTCAAAATTCTTCAAGTTTCCATGGTTTAATAATTTTAATTAAAAAAATGTATCTTGTGTTATAATACCTTTTTATTAGACTTTCCAATATTTCATAAAAAATGTATCAAATAAAAAAATAAATGAGTTTAATATCTTAAAAATATTTAATATTTTTGACTTAATAAGTAAGGAAATTTGTGTGAATTAGATGTAGTAAAAATTAAAATTATTCTAATATTAAATATACAACTTTAGCCATGATTGTATCTCAATATGTTTTTTTATACAAAACTTGACTGCTTTATATATATATATATATATATATAAATTCGGCCGGGCACTATCTCAGATAAAAAAAAATCAGATTTTATATCAAAACAACCAATAAAGAAAAAAAAAATAGATACTGGAGTTTTGTTTCCACCCAAATCAATATAAGTGTATTTGGATAAATAATTCACTCAATTGCTTATTTTACAAGTTTTTTATTGGATGACAACTTTTTTTAAAAAAAAACTATTAATATAAACTTACTGAAATAAATTTAAAAAAGCTTATTGTATTAAGTTTAACTAAAGACTTATGAACTAAGTTTAAAAGAATTTATAGAAATCATCATATATAATTTAGATTTTCTAATAAACAATTAAGCCTATCAAATTAATTAAAAAACTGTGAAAAAAATAACAAAAAATTGATCTTACCAGTAAAAATTCATCCATTTTGATGATTAAAGTATAACTTATATATGTTTTAGTCTTTATAAATATAAATATAGTTGAATTTAGTCTTAATCTCTTAAAAATATTTGTATTAGTTTTATTCTGCATAAATTTTAAAAAAATTAAAATTAGTTGTTGTCACTTTATAGTGGTGATGTGATATACATCAGCAATCATTTTCAGAGATGATGTGGGTGACAGCGTGCTTAGATGCATGTTATGTTGTTAATATAAATTATTTTTAAACCTAGAAACCATCAATGTTTTTCTTTTTCCACGTTGTCTTCAATTCCGTTAATAAAATAGACTTGATTATACAATTAGTCTCTTAATTTATATATATAAATTTAATTAAATTTTTAATTATTAAAAAATTTAATAAGATTCTTTAATTATTTAATGTAGTATAATTATACTCTTTTTATAGATTATGTTAATTTGATTGACAAAAATTTTGTAAATAAATATATTTACATCAATTATATTAACAATCTATCTAAAAATATCTATTTATATTAATTATAAATATTAACAAAGATTTCATTTTACATTGATTGTATTGATAATTGATGTAAATTTTTTTATTTTATATCAATTGTATTGGTAATCAAAATAAAAATATTTATTTTTATCAATCAAACTAACGAAAAGGATATACTTATAATATTTTTAATAATTAAAAATTAAATTAAATTTTTTAATAATTGAAAGATTCAATTAAATTTTTAATTATAATTAAGTGATCAAACATATAGTTAAGCCCTATAAATAATATACATAGGACGGAATTTTGCAAAGTGAGTTTGATAGAGAGATTTTTGAGAGTTAATTTGTATTGTCGTGGGTTGTACCCGTGAAAAGACATTCTTTGGTAAATATTACTCACATTTGATAAAAGAGACACATATATTAATAAAGATATACTATTGTTTTATAAAATTACCATTTTATTTCTTTTAAATCAAACAAAAAATATATATATCATTCTATTTTTATTTTATTTCTCTTTTTTAAAAATTATTTATTCTATTTCTCTCCTATAAATCAAACATAATATTAGACAAAATTATTAGAAAATTTGAGATCATTATAATTTTACTAATTTCAACGTAACACATTGTCAAAAGCAATTCTCTCTCATAAATTAAAATATTTAAATAAACAACACATAAAAATTAGTTGGAATTACAAAAATAATATTAATGATATATCAACAAAGGTAAAAGAAGACATCTGCGAAGGGTAGAGGGGCCAAAGGTGAATAGGTTCCACCATTGTGTTGCCATGCTTTGCGAGTCAGTCCGCAAAAGCATTCCCCTCTCTAAACGTATGCTTCAAAGTGACAGTCCATATCAAAAATGGATTTCTTCAAGTCCTCCACAAGGACAGATGCAAGAAGCTGATCACATGCACTAGCATCCAAATGAGGAATAGAACGAATCTGCAAACTAGTAGGTTCCCAATGCTCCGTGCTTTGGAAAAGCTTTTTATAAAAGGAATTTACTTCTCTCTTCAAGACCTCATTATCATTGATCCACACGCCCTCTTCAGTTTGAAGAATATTGACTCTATTTCTCCTTAACTGAATGACAGCTTGAGCATGGAAGAATTTTGTGTTACGATTGCCTTGTTTGACCACGTTTTCTCTTGATGACTTTTGAAACCATAAAAGTTCCTCTCGAGCAAGAGTTTGATTATACTAATTCTGAAGATCATTTTCAAGGTAAATCATATCTGATGTGGCCAAAGTATCAAGCAACTTGTGAAAACCTTGGATGCGGGTCTCAAGATGTCTCTTTCTCCTAAAAATGTTCCCAAACGCCTCTTTGTTGAAAAGCTCTGATTGAGTTTTCACCCGACCGAGCTTATAAAAAGCATTACCTGGAGCATGACTCCAAGTGGTGGTAACTAGATCATCATAAGAAGGGTGAGTTGTCCAAGCAACTTGGAATTGAAAGGAACAAACCTGAGTAGTACCAAATTTGGAGCAGCTAAGATGAAGAGGGTTGTGGTCACTCGACAAGAGCATGCGGGAAACCCACACGTCAATATATCCACATTCACCAGACATCTATCTAACTTTTTTCTCACATGAGCTCCATTCTTAACATTTTTATGCCAAGTAAATTGGGACCCCACAGTGTGAAGATCTAAAAGACCACAAACAATACTTATTGAATTACTTAGCTATACTATGCTTAATGTGTTGGATATTTTTAATGAGTTTACATATAATGTTAAATCATGTATTTTGTGTTATTAATTTGTAAGATTTTTTGTTTTTATTAAAGTGATCTTATATGAATAAATTTATTAGAATATATCTATCTGTCGTCCACTCCACATTTTAGTACCTTTTTATCAAGTAATATCCAGTGTTCATCGTGCTATTAACAAAACAAACGTTGAAAACTAGTGGATCACCCACTATGCTTTTATCATGCCTTCAAAAAGACTCTTAAACATGTACATAAATAATTATCTTATAAGTGTAGTCCAATAACGAGTGGATTCGTTCATACTATAATTTGTCTATTTTACATTGTTATCTATTATTTGATTTAAACTAACATTTGAATCTAGCTTGATTAATACAAATTCAGAAGGATTTATTCAAGATCTATCCACTACTAGAATTGTGAAGAGCTTGCCTCATTTAGAAAGATTTGCACCTTCAGCTATCAATATGCCATAAAGACTAACAATAGTCAAATATTGAATGTGTTGATCCCATAAAAGATATGCTCTTTCAACAGCTATAAAAGACAACTCATTTCAACATCCAAGATTAACGAAAAAGAAGTGAAAAATGATTAAGCTAAAAATTCAAAGAGAAACAAAAGGATATCATTTCAAGTGAAACATTGAGCTTAGAGAATTTATTCTTTGCCTAGCAAAGGTTGTTTTGAGATTAAGATCTTCATTGTAAACACACTCTATAAGTGTTAGAATCTCTGGTTCTATTTTAAACGATTGTTTGAGAATAAGGGTGTTCGCGGGTCGGTTTGAATCGGTTTTGACCAAATTTAGGACCTAACTTAATCAAATTTGATCGGTTCGGTTCGGTTCAATTTTCAGAAGAAAAAAAATTTGAAATCCAACCCAACTCAACCCGTTCATGATCGGTTCAGTTCAATGGGTTACCCATTTAATTTTTTTTTCTTAGAACTACTATTTTATATCATGATTCTTTCAAATATCCAATACAATTAACACAATATTATCAAATGTATGAAAGTAGTAAAATTGATTCATTTAATACCATTAACATAATATTCTAAAATAGACTTATAATATAAATTAAAATAAAAGATTCTTGAACAAGATTTACTATAATAGTTTGAATCACAACTATTTCTTACAAACTAAGTTTTGCTATAACCAAATTTGTCGTAACCAGATTTGTTGAAACAAATAAATGAACAAAATATGATTCATTAATATTATAAACATGGGAAATAAAATATGAAAAAAAGGTGAAACAAATAACAATATACCTGAAAGTAATACATTAAGAAGTTCCAGCACTTGCAGTTTCAACACTTGGAGATCCAATATTAGCAGTATTTAAAGTCAAACCAAACAACTCTAAAAATTTAAACACAACCCTGTTAGCACAAAAATTAATTGATATTTTATACAAATATAAAAAATGAAATAAGAGATTACACACCTGATTCGATCTTTTTCGCTTCATTAATCTCAACTTGCAAGTCATTAACATTTTGCTTAGTAGATCTAAACCAATTTTGGGCACAAATGAGAGTTTCAACAGTAGTAGGATTCAAGGAATTACGAAATGAATTTAGAATTTTATCCCATGTACTAAATGCAGACTCAGATGATACAGTAGATACATAAATAACCAATATATCTCTAGCCATACAGGAAATAATATAATATTTGGATGCCTTCAATTTCCACCAATTCAAAATGTCAAACTTAGGGTGATCATCTTCAACATCATCCTCCAAATACCTATCTAACTCATTTTTTTGCACCTTACCCTGTTTTTTCTTGATTTTCATTCTAAATTCATCATCCAAATCATCATCCTTATCACCTTTGTCATCATTATGTTGTGAGACCATGTTTGAAGCCAATGTAATAGAATTAGCTGAATTGCTACTAGAATGAAAAATGAGATGCTCTAGTACATATTGCTGAATCAATTTCTGAATGAGGTCTTTCAATTTTTTCATCATGTCCATGCTCTTCTCAACACCATATATACGATTAAAACAAAATTGAATGTACTCACATTTATAACAAGGATCAAGGAACATAGCAATAAACAAAAGGTAGTTAATTCCACCACTTTCCCAATATTTGTTAAACTTTAACTGCATATTTGCTATCATTCTTTGTATCACTATGTCACCATTATGGGGAGAAATAATTTTTTAATTTTTAATTTTTAATATATATATATATATATATATATTATTATTATGGGTTCACGGGTTAGGTCAACGGGTCTATAAATCTAAACCTGTGACCCAAGTACATGATTAGTTTTGATCGGTTCAGTTCGGTTTTGATCCAAATACATAAATGACCCAACCCAAATAGTTTGGATCAGTTCGGGTTTACGGATGACCCGTACCCATGAACACCCCTATTTGAGAAAGCCAGGAGTGACTTAGTGATAGAATAATACTTGGATGTTCTTAGATTCAGATGGGTCTGAGGGTTGTGTCGAGAGTAGCCTAGAGAATACTTGTAAACCAGGAGTGATAGAATAAAATACTTGTTGCAATCAGTTTGATTAGTGGAACCTCTCACTGGTTGATAAAGGAGAACTGGATGTAACTCAGGTTGAATAAACCACTATAAAATTGAGTATTTCTACTACTCTATTTTAGCTTGTCATAGTATTTTCAAGGCATATTATTGACATATCTTTGAACACAAGTTTTCCATTAGAATTGTTGTTTATAAATCACTAGACAACAGTCCTCTACTACTTATGAAAATATTACTCATCACTGGATGATAGCCTTTGTGAACTATTTTGCTTATAAATCACTTCCACTACGAAAAGATCTAAAAAGTTTATCTAATACATTATTCTACCCCCTCCCCTTCTAGTGTGAGTTATTGTATTTCATATATAACATCTCATTTGGTGTGGTCTATATAAAATGCATAGATATTGTTGTCGCGAGAAATCATAACGATTAATTGAAATGGATTCTGCTATAACTGCTTCAACATGATTCCAAAATTTGAATAGTGACTCAAGTGATTTGGTTGTCAAGAAAGGAAATCTGTCTCTTAACCTTCTGTGGGCTTTTAAGTTACTACAAAAAGTACTTAACTCGGGGTGATTCTTAACAAAAAATACCAAAGAAATAATGTAAAGACTAAATTTGAAAGAAAAGCAATAAAGTCGGAAAATATAATTGGAAAATAATTGTATTGATTGATTGTTTTTTGATTGAAGGTCCTTACAAACATTTCAGAAACAACTATTTAGATTGTAAAATCTAACTTAACTGAACCTAAACTGTATTTACCCACGTTTGTACATGATTCCTTTATTTTTAACAAATTTCGACTAGACAGCAACTGGGCGTATTTCCCTCGTTCCAATTTTTTAGGAACCACTTCTTAGATCATGAGATTTTCACATTCTCAATTGATTTTATCTACAATCCCATTATTTTAGCCACGACTCAAAATCTGATGTGCTTATCTTCTGAGCTTTATCTGAATTTTCAAAATATTGGTTGAATTATCTTCTATAATGGTTGAATCACCACTTTATTCAAAATCACAACAAACTAAATTCGGCTAAGTTTCCATCCCAATTGATTCGTCTAACTTAAAATATTTTGACTGGTAACAAATGCCCCCTATATCTTAACATTGATTCGTTGTGTGAAGGGTTAAGATATATCCGTTTTATTCTTTTTCGCTTCTTTTAATCTTTCCAACTGACTTTATATTTAATATCTCTAGTCGTTACATCTACATAAGTCTTATCACCTTTAAATAACCTTGCCTCATTGTTGCTAACCATCCTATTTATCCTAATATTTGTTTTCCTCTTTCTTCACCTCTGATAATTTCTCTTTTGGTTTCACCATGTCTATCACCAATAACTCTGAATCCAGGCTCTACAAATATGGTGATGGCTCTAACAATGAGTCATTGTCTTCCTCATCTAACTTGTTTGAACAGTCAAGAGGATCAAGAACAACCCATAGCCCTTGGTAGCTTTGTAAACCCTCTCAAGGCTAATGAAGGACACTTCTGCCTCCTTTCTTTTGCTAATGATGTAATCAACGTTGTTAACTTCTTTGAGCATTACCTTTATCATGATAGCTATCCGATTCCCATCATTTCTTGGTTTCAGATGCCTTCTATTTCCTTTAATTTAGGAACTTGGCCTAGGGATTCTGACCGTTACTACAGGTGGCTCAAATGAGTAACTGCTGCAAAAGAAGTTGATTGGAAACAATGGGGATTTGACATCATCAATCTAACCTACCATGACGTGGAGTCGAATTACCCCTTGATCTTTAGCTTATTGAGCTTTTGGTCCACTGCATCAAACACTTTTATGTTCCTTTTAGTCTTCATGACCATTATGTTGTAAGACGTAACTACTATCATTGGTCTCCCTGTCATCAATGGTGACATCCCTTCCTTATTTGACCAACCTTTTGATAACCTAGGGTGTACTTTTGATCGATCCACCAACAGCTACCCCTATTTCATCACGACTCACAAGAAAAAATATATATTGTTTCCAACGCAGAACACGACACTTTTCTCTTGTCCTGGTTTTGTAAGTATTTTGTTTGCTCTTCTTCAAAAGCCATTGTCTCTATATATGCTCCCATGTTTCTTTGCTCAAATTGGATAAGCCTAAGGCAATAGGAGTTTTGTTCTTGTCCTCTCTTTACAAATCTATCTTTCTGGGAGAGTATGAAAACAAAACAAAATATATCCAATGCTTCTGGTCCTATTTGCTTCTTGCAATTTTGGATTACTATGTATTTCCCAATATTTGCAACCAAACAATCGAAATCGACTAATGCACTGAATTGCCATGCCAAAGATCCTACTCTAGGTGAGTCCCTTCGAATCAAGTTCACCACCTCTAGTTTAACTCACTTCTTCATAGAAGTTATCTTTGGCATCCTGGATGACATGGGTACCTTATGGAATCCACAAATTGTTGACCATGTTATTCCTGACTGGTTGAAGATGGACTCGCTTGCTGATTTGGAAGCTAAAGCAGTACAATCGATAAACTAGGGTAGTATCTTGTTGGCTAGAGACTTTCTTTATGGAGTAAAGTTGCTTCAAGGTATAATTTTTTTTTTGTCTTGTGAAAGACGCCTTTTTTTGTCTTTTTACCTTTTGCAAGCCCATGATCATGTTCAACCATATCCTATTGCTCAAACTCCAAGCCAACCCCAGCCTTTTCCTCGTCCGATGTCTATTAGGGTTAAGAAGAAGAAGAGCTCATCAACTGGAATCACAATTAATCCTTCACCAGCTCTACAAATAGGTACTATTTGGTGTCTTTGCCCTTTAGTTTCTCTTTTTGTTTATCCAGCTAACATTTTCCTGTTACATCCAAATGTCTAATTGAAACCATTGATCTAAAAAATGTGGAGGAAGACACTACTCCTTTGACTTTCAAAAGGACTACTATGTATGCTACTGCTAAAAAATCGACTATTCCCGACTCTCCTTTGGCTCAGGTATTAATATTCATTCCTAATCTTATATTGCTTCTTCATTATTTGTCTTTGTTTCTCATTCTGAGTTACTTGCAAAAATTGGCTGCTCCTCATAGCAGAAGCTACAAAAGTTTGAAGATTGGATCTATTTTCACTCTTATCCATGTTAGAAAAGTTTTTAGTCACCATAGATTATCCTTTTATTCACTGTAGCCTCCACTAACCTACATTTTCTTTTTAAACCTCAAGAATCAGTTTCTGTTGAAGAACCTTCCAATGTGCCTTTTAAATAATTTTCTATACCCACTACTACAGTAGTTGCTCAATCATCAAGTTTCACGCATCCTATTTTGTCGAACACCACTAAGGAAGGTTTAACCAAATACTTCCAATCCCCCAACTTCCTTTATTCCAATGGTGTCAGATGGGTCCCCCATTGATGATCACTTTTCTCATGTGAAGCAATTTGTGTCAGAGGATGTCCTTTTTGATCCAACTATGTTGAAGTCAACTTAGATTTCTTTTGTAAAATTGGCCAAGGCTCCCATAGTTTCTGACGCTTGCCGCCAACTCCTCAACCATATCAGCATGGCAAGTGGTGGTTTAATATTTAATCACAATATGCATCGACGTCATTATCACTTTGCTGCAACTGACTTGGACCAACTGAGACAATTGGAACCTAAAAAATCTACTTATATTGTCAATTTTCAGGTTACCGAAGCAAAACGACAAGCTGATTTGGTAGAACAAGAGCATCTCAATAAGAGGATTGCCAACCTAATTGTTGAACTTGGGAGAATCAAGAAAGAATTGGTTGAACTAAATCGTAAGATCACTTTTCTAAATGTCAGGCTTAAGAGCAAGTCTGACAAGTGTGTTCAACTCTATGCCTTGTGTAATGACCCGCCTCGTCGCTACTGTATCGCTAACTCTTAATCACTACATAAACATGTTTTACATGAAGATCTCTTTAATTTAATTTTGAAAATGGTGGTACATTTTTCTCGTGAGCACATAACTACCATAGTCATAAACAAGACACATATAAAAACGTCCCAATTTCATAAATATATGCATAAAAAAATGTGGTTTAGTTGTAAGTACAATAATCCATGTCTAAAATGTACAAGTGTTTTACAAAAGAAACAAGAAATAAAACATCAGGGGTGTAAATAGCATGACACGAGTGTGACTATCAAAACAAGGGGTGCATCTAACAGAATACAACTCCTGTCTGGGATCTAGTCCATCGACATCCCGACTACTCGGCGGCTCCAACAAAAAGTGATCATCTTCCTGGTCACCTATTGCCGTCCATCTGCTCACACGAACAAGGTTCGTGATCATCACAGGTACCAAACCATCCAGTACAACAAAGAAAATGTGAGTTCATTATGTAAAATAACAAGCAGAAGACAACATTAGTTAAGGAAGACAATCCAAGTGTTACAATATCACCACAAAATTCAGGTATTACAACACGCAACCAACATGAACAGGCATCCAGGAGCATTCCACAAGTCAACTTATAATGCCTAGCATGATGCATGCTCTTGACTCAACTCTCAGCATGCAATGTGGTACCATCCCAAAAATAGGTCATCCTAGTGGTCGGATGATGCAGTAGCTTGTCAGGGTCACTCTGTCGTGCACATGAAGCACCCCCCATGATGATAGGCCAAATGGGTGTCAGAAGGAGTTCCTAACAGACGTGGCCCCCCAGTATCCCGGTACCCTACAGCCAATCATCAATCCTATTTACGTCATGCAAATGTTGTATGTCTCTCATGGGCACCATCAACGTATGGCCTGGCACAGGAACAACCCCATCCTGGCTGGGATCTCCATACCTTCTCATGTACATACATACCATCCCAAACGAGGGCCGCCCCAACACGGGCTCACCAATGCACTGACTGTGGTCCTTGCAAGGTTCACCATCCGATCTCGGTATCTCACGTATCTATACATAGCATATCACCACGGCTCCATCAATGTATGGCCTGGCCTGGGATCAACTCGTCCTGGCTAGGATACTGCCATACACCCCCGTGGGTATCTATGTATATCCACCTGCATTTAGATCACCATGGGCTCCATCAATGCATGACCCGGCCTGGGATCAACTCGTCCTGGCTAGAGTACTGCCATACACCCCTCCATGGTATCAATGCATAAAACATCTCAAGCCATCACGTAGGCCAATCTCAATTATTATCACAGTAGACACATACTTCACTTACACTTCATCTACAAACACCACAAACAAGTAAGCCAGTGTGAAGTATTAAGTGTCCGGGTTGGCACCTAGCTCGAGATAAGAATCCAAACAAAGTCGGACGAAGGCGGATAAGATTGGTCAAGGTCAGCAAAGGTCGGTAAAGGGCGGTCAAATAAGGGTAAAGGTTAGACAAGGGAAGACAAAGGTGGACAAGAGTGGACGAGGTCGAAAAAGGTCGATCGATGTCGATCAAAGGCGGTCAAGGATTCTTTGGGTTTCTATAAAATACCAAAAGACGGACTTGGCACTACACAATCAATTACATAAGCGTTGTAATCGATTATAACATATAGCACTTTCAAGACTCCGGATTGTATTAACATCGCTAACCTACACAAGGTTGTCCGGGTAGGGAAAAGCAAGTAACGTAAAGACCCGGTGGTTTTAAGAAAAGGGCTTGAACTTAACAATTCTAAAGAGAATTGCCCAACCGAGTAGAGGACCCGGTGACTCTCTTCCCGAGGAGGCACGAGCTCATTTGAGTTAGGGAACCCGGTAGCTCACTCTCGAAGCAAACTTGAGCTCAACAGGTCTAAGGTATCATCCTGGGTAAGGAACTTGGCATATCGACATCCGCCAACAAGGACTAAATCACATTCTGCATCCACACATACATGCTACGTAACTCGCTTAACTAGGCCTACCCATCCTGGTAGCCGACATCACAACACAAGGGGTTGATACACTGGTTTAACTCGGTCTACCCGTCCCGATAGTCGACATCTCAAACACGAGGGATTGATACATATGTACAACTCGGCCAACCCATCCCGATAGCCAGCACCTCCACGAACACTTCTGCAAAGTGTTTTGGGAGTTTTTCAGCATCAAAATGCCAATTCCACACACACATGCACATGAAGTTCTTACAACATTAACTCCCTCTTCAAGAACATTGCACCAGAACATCATTAAACATCAACACACAAAACACCAATCAACGAACATAAAACATAATCCGTTCCATCCACACAAAGGCACAACTTTCTGGAAAACAACACACACATAGGGACATGAAATCATCGCCATGGTTGGACTCCCTGGTCCTCAACCATGTTACCTAAAGCTGTTATCAAACATAATAAACTCCCCTTACCTAACCAGGAGTTCATTCACGAGCTTCACGACAATTTATCCTAACTTTTGCTCTAGCCACGAGGTCCTTCTTGACGTCAGGATTCTGTGGCAGCGACAGTGAGTTGAAGGTGATACAGAAGGGTTGAGGGAGAAATATTTCTGGGCGTGGGTAAGCTTAGGGAGAAAAGGAGAGAAAACACAAAGGAGAAGAATAGGAGAAACACGCTACCACTGCACGCTCTTGTGCTTAAGTACCCAACTGACAGAGCAGGTTTTGCCTTTCGTGCAAACACAACAACCGCAAGTCAACAAGGACAACTATCAACCACTAACACGCTTACCAAGGCAAGGGCACTCAAAATAGCAATTATCAAATAAAACATACAATAAAACATATAATTAATCACCATATCACACAAAAGAAACGTCCATCTTTTATGACTTGAAATTTGGGGTGTTACACCTTGGCCAAATCACTTGACCCCACCATCCTCCATTTGTTGAATCAACAAGAAGGCTTGGAGAAAGATCTGAGCGCAGGTGAAATAGGTATTGCTAAAGATCGCAAGATATGGAATGATTTATGACAGAAATTTGAGCAAGCCAAACAGACTTTGTTTGCACTACCTTTTATTCAATCTATTTTGGTTTCCCCATCTGTACCCATTCCTCTAGTAGGCATTACGAATAACATAGTAGAACTTGTTACCGAAGTGTCTAGCACTCATGTTGTGTTGCTCAGAATGCTTATGTTTTTTGCCCCAACTACAAATGATGGGCCTTTGGACCAAGCTGAAGGAAATGGAGGCAATGTTGGCACCTTTTCAACTGAGCCAATTGATATGGTAACCGATTTGACTGTCAAACCTTGACTTTCCTTTTGATCTTATGCATTTCTTGCTTTGAATTAGTCCGATTTCAGGCACCCTTTTAGTTTAGCTAGGTAATCGACTTGTGGTTTCCATTGACAATTTGTTTTTATTTTTATTTTTATTTTCTCCTCATTCCCATATGAAAGGATAGAATTGTTTCAAGTACTTAGCATTTATACTTTGTTCCAACTCTTTTAAGCCCAACTCTGGAGGAAAATATGGATGTGACTGTCTGTGCTTAAGCAAGTCATTTTTGGGATGACTTAAGCATGACCCTGAAGTTGAACATTGAGTGTTGATGTGTGTGCTTAAGTGCACCACTTTTGGGACAACTTAAGCACAACTCTAGAAGGCATTTTTATTTGCTCGTGCTTAAGCCTACAAATTTTGCGCGGCTTAAGCACACTTGCAAATAATTAAAAGCCAACTTAAAATAAAATCCCAATGCATATAAAAGGAAGCTTTTAATTAGAATTAGGGATTTTTTGTGTGTTTTTTAGAGAGAGAAAGACTATAGAGAATGCTAGAGGCGGTGCCTATGCTTAAGGATTCTTCTTCATCAAGTTTGTTTTCCCCCATGCCCATGAGAAGCTAAATTCATCCTTCGTTGGGATTTAATTAAATCAAAGCTATTTTCATGTAATTACTATTTTTATTATTCAATAAAGAATTTTTAGTAATGCGAGAAATCAATGTTAGTATTCTTTCAGAACTACAAGTATAATCGAAGGCCCAAAAGAGCTAATGTATTGTACCTAGATGAACAAAGTTGCACAATAAAGGTTGGGAATATATGTTAAGAATGAATATCCACATATATGCCTCAGTTTTTCAATTGCCATTTTGAATCAATTGTCCAACATTAAGGGGGAGGATAAATAGCTGGAAAGGAATATTAGTTGAATGAATTCTCATCTTGATCCTCGAACAAAACAATGTGAACCAAAAGTTCAAAAGATAATTCATTTACAAAGTTTAGTCAAAAGAGTGGGTGAATAAGTATCAACCGCTAATGCTTCAATAAATTTTGATGTCCTAGTATAGTATCATAAACAAGTGTTAGACATGCATGAAGCATGGTTGATCTGTTGGTTTCAAAGATAAAAATCCCCAATTAAGAAAAAGAGTTAAAAGTTAAATAGTCAAATTGACGTTATGAAAATTTGAAAAGATTCCTTTGACCTCATTATATATTTTAGTTTCAGAAGAACTCGTGCACTTGAAAGTAGTGAAAATAAAGTGATCTCAAATTATATCATGAATGAAATATGATGGAACCAAAATATAGTCAATGTTGACGATGTGTTTGCATATAATATAGCAGTAAATGTAATAAATGATATTGAGGATCAATAACCAAAGTTCATTAGTGATTGTCAACAAAGAAATGATAGACCAAAATGGAAAGATGCTATTGAAGCAGAATTAGACTCGCTTGTTAAGCGAAAGGTTTTTGGACCAGTAATCTGTACACCTGAAGGCGTAAAACCAGTTAGAAACAAATGGATTTTTGTGCAAAAGAAAAATGAAAATGGTGAAATTGTGAGATTCAAATTATGACTAGTTGGTCAAGGATTTTCATAAAGACTCAATATTGATTTTAAAGAAACATTCACTTGTAGTGGATACAAGTACATTTTGATATTTAACTAGTATGGTTGCTCATGAAGGACACAATTTACATCTAATGGATGTTGTTACAACCGGTTTGTATAGTTGTATGAAAAATGACATTTATATGAAACTCCCTAAAGGATTTAATTGCCTAGTAGTGCAAGCTCTAGAGAAGATTAGTCAATTAAATTAAATAAGTTTCTCTGTATGTTAAAACAATCAGGATGCATGTGGTATAATAATCTCAGTGAGTATTTCTTAAAAAAAAATGATCTAGAAATAATCCATTTGTCCTTGAAAAAATATGATTTTTCATAATTGTTGTTCATGTAAATGACATGGATGTCATTGGAACTCATGAAGAGCCTCCAAAAGCTATAGACTGATTAAAGAAAAAGTTTCAGATGAATCATCTATGAAGGATAAAGTTCTGATTGGGATTACAAATCAAGTATTAAATAATAGGGTTTTTATGCATAAAAAGGCTTATATAACAATGGTGCTTAAAATGTTCTATCACATCCATTATGCATTCCAATGGTTGTAAGGTCTTTAAATGCAAATAAAGACCCTTTTAGACCTCAAGAAAAGGATGAAGAACTATTTGATCCTTAAGTACCATATATTTGTGTTATAAGAGCACTTATGTATCTTGTTAGTTATATACAAGCTTTGATAAAACATTTGCTATTAATTTATTAGAAACATATAGTTCTTCACCTACACAAATATATTAAAATGGAGTAAAACATATACTTTTTATCTTTGAGGAACAATGGATACTAACTTATTTTATTCAAAAATTTCCAAGTCAGATCTAATTGATTGTGTAGATGCAGGTTATTTGTGAAGATAATTATATGTAGGTTATTTCAACATTGTACAAAGAAACTTGTGGTTTATCTTTAGGGAAAATGGCATCAACTATCATATGTGAAGATAATTTGCATATATTACTCAGTTGAAAGAAGGATACACTAAAGAAGATAGAACAAACATATTCTTACAGAAGTCTTCTTCACTCGTGATCTTTGAAGGAATGATGATATAAATATTCAACAAGTTTATTTAAGTGAGAATCTAGCAAATATCTTTACAAAGTCTTTTTCTAAGGAGAACTTTTTACTAATCGGTACACAAGATTGAACTTCGTTGTCTTAAAGATAATATCTACATGAGGGAGAAAAGTAAATATGTTTTGCACTCTTTTTCTCTTTGCTACGGTTTTATCCCATTGGATTTTCCTGGCAAGGTTTTTAATGAAGCAGGTGATAACATATTGAAAAATGATGTACTCTTTTTCCTTCACTAGGTTTTTATCCCACAAGGTATTTCTTCGTAAGGTATTAATGAGACACATTCTTAGATAATTGACATCCAAGGGGAAGAGTTATGAATAAACTATTTGTGATTATCCATATCTTTCTTTATCTTATGATTTATCTTATTTCTATTTATATCTTGTAACTTCTCAATTATCTTGTGTATCTATAAATAGACTACTCTTAGAAAGAATTCACATAATTATTATTCTATTTAAACTTTATATCTTCTCTACTTTTATTCTCCAAGTTATATTTTATTTAAAAAGTCTTACAATTTTACTTGTGAAGGTTTCTTGTAAAAGATTAAAACCCTCTTTATTAAATTTGAATATAAAATCAAGTATAAAAATTGAATGTTTTGGCTCTAAATATAAATTTAGATAATTTTTTTAACTTGAAATTAAAAAAATTATCCTTTTTGTAAAAAATAAAATCCTTTATAGTTATTTTTCTTTCACAAAATTATTATTATATTATAAATTTTAAGTCAGTGTATTTAATAAAACCGTGTAACATACAGAAATAAACACACAATTTTTAATGATAAAAAAATCACTATTGTTAATGTCAAGAGTCCACTAGTAATGGACCCTTATAATAAAGGGTGCACCACAAACATACTTCAATTAGTATCTACCGTAGTCTACCATTAAACACAATTACATAAAGCCTTCCAAATGCCCTATAACACAAAAAGACTCCATTAGATGACTATTTGCAAACTTTGTTGATTCCAAACAAACTCAACCACTAATTCCTTAATGAAGAGACATCCATGTTTATTGTTCAATGCTGTTAACATTATCACTGGCTGGAATGATACACACCTGTCTAGTGGGTTTGCTACAAATAGATGGATAGTCAATTCTACGTGTTCTCTACACACCAAGCAGAGTGGCCATGCATCAGCACCTCTCATGCATAGGCTTTTAGCGACATATAAGAGAATTTATCAATAAATCACTGTACGAAAAACAGCCAACTCTCAATAGCTTGATTTTCCAACTAGCCACACTTTTCTTATCTTCAAAATTTTCAGGTGATTGCAACTCATAATCATTGAATAATTAATTAATTGGTCTATGTCATTGTGTTGAGTTATAGATTTTTTTTTTTCTGATTTTCTTTTCGTCTCCCCAATTTTTCACTACTAAACATGTATGTAGTTACTTACGAGTTCTGAATAAGTTTGGAAGATGCCAAAAAACTGAGTCTTCAACTCCTCTTTCTTCAAAGTAACCCAAAATATATACAAGCCCAAGTGTAATTAGACACCAAAAATAAAAGCCCAGTCAGCAGTATTAATTATATTGGCCTTGAGAAGAAATTAAGGTTGCAACCTTCCAAGGCATCAAACTCCATATCCATTCTGTTATCTAAAAATAAACTTCATATCCACTCCCTATTTTTTCTCGCTTTTTTTTATAACTCCATTCCCTATTTATATCTCAACTCTTTCATGAAGACCCTTATATATAGCTTCCAACATACTTCTCCACTACTAGATGTTTTGGATCCCACTATAGCTGTATAGAAAGAGCAAAGTGGAAAATATTTATCCTTAAATAACAAAAACAATATTCATCTTAATTTCTAAGTATATCTCCAATTGTGCTTGTGTATTAGAAATGATTTGAAAGCAATCAAATCTATGCATCCCTTAACCCACACAACTTTTATGAAGACACAAACTTCCAACCAACTCAACATATGTTTAGTTCTATCACTTTGTTGGCTCCACCAAAACTTATGTAGGCAAACTTGTGAGCTCATCACAAAGATCATTTGGCGTGGTTTAAAGTAGTCCATTGAATATGTCGGTAATGTTTTGGCAAGAGACTTGATTGAATTATGACAAGACTCAAGTGAGATCCATTCTAGCCAGCCTCTAAGTCTTTGCATAACTTTCTTTTTAACAAAAGAGAGAGATTATTGTCATCATCATCACTTTTTTGGATCAGTTAACAAGTGAAGGTTCAAAATGCACAACTTTGGCAATGTCTCTTTAGTGTGATAACTTGGTTTCCAATACGAGAAAAATCCTAGTATTTGAGCTGTTTGATAACTCTTTATGTGAAGAGTGTTTGTACTGAAGAATAAGGAAGATTTGATTTTCTTCCCAATTACTTGCTCATGTTGAGTGAAAATTTGATCTAGATTTATAGCTTCATTATGCTCAGATTGTAGAAAAAGTTATTTGCAAACAAATAGTAATTAATTAGGGAGGCAATGTCTTCCAATTTTCAGTAGTTCCATTCTTCCTAGTGTTGAGGAGATAAGAAAAACCCTCTACACACAATGAAAAGTAAAATGAACAAAAGTCTCCTTGTAAGACCCTAATTAACTTGTGTGGTTTGAAGAAATCGTTGAGCTAGATATTAATTGATCACTAATACACTCCCTATTTAATCGACCTGTTTTGAATTAACCTCTAACTTTTCAACATAATCACCCATGATCCCATTCATTCAATGTGCTCATAAAGCCTTGGTCATATCAAATTTGTCCATCACATGGTTATTGTTCCCTTCGTTTCTCTGGTTTTTAGATAGTGCACCAATTCGTGTCCCACTAACTTGTTATCAGTTAATAATTTATCTTCCAGAATGCATTTTTAGCTTATATTTTTAGGATAATGTTTTCCCTTAAAATAAGGTGTATTTATATACCTTGAGAGATAAAAGTCATAAGAAGGAATAGAAAGAGAGATAAATTAATAGATTGGATGAGTGAAAAAAAAATATAGAGATGTGACTTGTGAGATGAGGGTAAAATTAGGATGTGAAAAAATCAATACGATAACATTTAGAACGTGAAACATTTGCAATTGTTATAAGTGTGGTTAAATTTATTCTGTGAATTTTGATTTTTTTATTTATTTGTTTTTTGATTAAAAACTGTTTTTGTACCGGTGAGGTTTTTTGAAATTAATTTTTCAACTTTTGGTTTCACGATACTTTCAAAAAATTTAAAATGACAGCTGGTTGTTGATGCTCCTTCAAACAGGAAAGATAAAAACTTGTTAGGTGATCAGTTTAAGGTATAAAAAAAAAAGCGTTTAGCCTCAAAAACTATTTATAAAGAACTTATATTTATCCTACCTAAAAATAATAATAATGAGGGAGGACTTATACCAATACATCAAAGCTAGAAATAATAACAGAGCAAAGACCAATTGACATGACTATGTTGGAGAGAAGAACAGTACTGCACTTAGAGGACAAGAACTAGTACATGTATTAGCGAGGAAATCATTGATAATTCGATATTCTTTTTCCAAGTAATTGGGAGTGAAAGCTTACAACACTGAATTTTGTGACTTTCATGTTGCAAAAAATATCCTCAAATTACATTAAAATAATAATATATACGTAATTTTACAAAAAAAATGATTTTTTTTCTCAAACATGGCTTATAGTTTAGAAAATTAGGCATCCATTTCTCTTCTCTTTTTATTTATTTATTTATTTTAATGTGTGATGAATAGAAATTATAGATCACTCCGTTTCAGCTGAATTCGAATAAAACAGTGCACTCTACAACATGGGTTATTTGGACTTCATGTTCCCTTTCCCTAATATTAGAAACTCCGAACTTGTTTTTTTCTTTATCTGTTTGTTCTTGGACACTCCCTATTGTATTTCTTAGATAACAATAGCATGTGCTTATGGATTGGCTGTTCTTCAATACAGCACTATGTACAATGGCCTGTTGTTAACTTGTTACGTGATTGAGGTATTAAAAGGAGTTTCAAACGGTAATGAAACGGTTAGGCGATACGTAATAATTATTTAATAAAAGGAGTCTCTAACATTTTAAAATTAATTATTTTGTCATTTGATCCTTTTTATTAACTGTCTTGTAATGTAAGAGACACATCTTACATGGATGCTACATGGTTCTAACGACATTAATTAACTCTTATTGCATGTTTGAGTAAGTCTAAATTAATTTAACGGTCAATCCAATGTATTACTTCTAACACACAAGTATGATTTTTTATATGTAATTTTGAACTTTCCGTAATTTAAATATATATTTTAACTGGCAATATCTTAATGAAAGAGATGTAGTTTAATTGATTAAAAAATATGCATAAATTATTATAAATTTTAGGATATTTATCTTTGATTTATACTAATAAAAAAATAACTAACAGCTAATCTTAACTGAAACATGGTTGTTGTAACTAGAGTTTCATTTTTCTCTATCACATTTTTTCTTCACATTCACACCCACCAGCAAGGCAGCAACCATGCCCTCTACAAACAACTATTCTTCCTCTTCACTCCCAAACATTGACAAACATGTGACATGGTTTGTGACAATTATTTGGGTGGTTCAAACAGTGATGGAACCAGAAATTTTTTTTTATGTCCGCAAACTTAGTGGTGGAACCCCCCAAGATTATGTCCAAGATCATTGAAGATGACCCTAAGAATGATGCTGCAATAACTAATGCAAGTTGCATTTTGTATGCCATGGAGGATTTTGAGTTTGCATTTTTGTTGCACCTTATGCAACTTATCTTGGGGATTTCTTATGAGTTGTCGCAAGCACTACAAAGAAAAGATTAAGACCTCTTAAATGCAATTGGTTTAGTAAACGTAGTCAAGTATCGTTTACAAGATCATTAGCAAACTCAATCAACTTTTTTTTATGTACAAGATTATGAACCCGCTCAAAATGTAGTTGCTTTTGTAACAAGATGTAGATAATAACTTGACCAAACATTAAGCCCCCAAATTTTACTAATCCTCCAAAACAAATATGAGAATATACTCCAGTACATTCATACATCATCATTCTATTTATAATGCAGATCACTAATTATTGCTTTAACAATCAAATCAGCGAAAGCTTAAGCAAGATCTTTCTGAATTTTTTATGAAGTCAATTTGTGATTATCGGGGGCCTTTTGCAAGACCACATTACTCATCTCTTTATTTGGCTTAGTATAAAACTTTAGAGTTTCAAGAAATAAATCTTGCTGATTTGAACTTTCAGATTCATCATGTCCCTGAAAAGGCTGACTATTTCGTAGTAGGTATCTAGCACAATCTAAAGAATTTTTCAGCCGAATACAATAATCAATTCTTTGTTATTCAGAAATATTTGAAAAGGCAATATCAATATGTTGCTTTTGCTTCATCAAATCTTGACCAGCTTGATAACATCTATTATGAACACTCCTATACTCCCCAACATGAACTTTGTTTGATTCTATCCTTCTTCTACCAATTTTTTAACCCCTTACTGACAAATGCTTCCTTCGTCGAACCACTACCTCCAACCTTCATATCAAATAGATAACAATACAAGCAAAAACATGCATCTTGTGATACACTATACTCCAACCAATAATCAAATTCTTCATACCACTTAGGATTGAATCTACGCATTTTTCCAAACATTTCTGTTTGAGGGAATGGTTTAAGAATTGGTTGAGTTGGCCCCTTAAGCAAATAAGCTCTCCGAATATCCTCTCTCTCTATAGGATTTGATGTCATTGAATAAATTGAAGGTCTTTTTCCCAGATCCACTTCAAGATTTTCTATATTAACTTTTGCTTAAGGTGGTTGTTCAAAACTTTGAAATTAAGATGCTTGTGGTAGTACACTTTGTCCTTGAAATTAAGGAGAATTTTCCACAATTGAAACATTTTGTCTCTGAGGTTGATCGGATTCAGTTCCTGAATTTGTGGGTTTTATACGTTTGAAATAAGATTGTATCTCTGACAAATAAAAAAGTAAATATCAATTATATTGTTTATGCTATTAAAACAGTTATAACAAATAAATAAGTATAGAAAGTTACCTTTCATTGAGACTTGTTAAATTATTACGAACCCACAATTAGAACTCAGTGATTGCAAATTCCCAATGTAGGCTCTGCCTACGGAAAAATGTCTACATGTAATATACATCTTTGATTGGGCATATGCAATTTAGATTGGGCATGTTTGATTTACTTGTCATGTTTTTCAATTTAAAAATTGTTCTAAAAAAAATATGTAACTTGTAACTAACTACTAATTTTAACCTAAAGGCAGTAGCAATAACAAATAAACACACTAATTTTAATGGAATTTATGCTCCAGCAAACGTACTAAATGTTACAACTCACAATAATGAAAATAAGAACAAAAAAAGTGTAATTTCACTAGGCACAGTGCAAAGATTGAAAATTTAATAACCAGAAATAGAAGATCACAAGTACCAGTTGAAAAAAAAAATTGTAACTTGTAACTAACTACTAATTTGTAACTTGAAGGCCTGAACAAAAGAAAACACATATTTGGAGTCACAAAATATATCAACAGCCAACAATGGTATGCGCAATCCTCAATTCCTCACAGAAATTAAAAAAAAAACAAATAAAAAATGCATATTTGGATTTTTGAGTCACGGAATATATCAAGTTATCAACAGCCAACAATCACGAGTTCAAGACGAGTCTAACCTTCGAGGCTTCAGGCTTGGACGGCGGCGACGCAACGAAGGTTGAAGATGAAACCTCCCTGGACGGCGGCAACGCGACGAAGGTTGAAGATGAAGCCTCCCTAGACGGCACGACGCGCGACAGGTGAAGAAGGTCGAAGACGACACTTGGAAGGAGTGATGGCACGACGTCCGACAACGCTTGAACGGAGTGATGAAGTGCTGGACGGTGCGATGAAGACAAGGTCGTGAGGTGGTGTGGGCTGTCGCTACGGATGAAGAAAACCTAAAAAATGGCCTAAAATGAAACGACACCATTTTACTAGAAAAATAAATAAATTTTAATGTCCGCACGTGTGGATATTGGCCCCCGCTTGGGTTCGCCCCTGGGTTCAAAGATGGTTGAGGTGAAGGGTCATGATTGGATGAAGAAAGGAATGGCATAATGCAACTTGTTTTCAGGCATGGTGAAATAATTAATAAATAGGAGTGTGTTCATCTTAGGACCCAACTATATGTTGAGATTGTGATAAGGATAAGGGCATTAGCATTGTGATTGTCAAAATTGTTATTTGCACTGTCAAATCCTAACAAATGATTATTTTATCCTTCTGAATGTTTTTACACTCTCAATCTTTCTTTCTTCCTCTCTCAATTTTCCATCCCCACCATTTTCCTTTCCCACACGCACTATTTTCTCTCCCTCCATTTTTAATTGTAATTATATTAATTATGATACAAATTAATATCAAAAATTGATTTGATTATTGTTAATAAAGATAATTCATATAATAATTAATTCGGTTGCGTTTATATAAATGGTAACTTCTATCCAATTAATTCAATTTTAATTAAAATATATATTAATTACTATTAAAAATGATAAATTATATCACAATTAAATTTATTGCTTTTAAAAAGATAACTTGTAATTAAAATTAATTAAAGAGGGTATAAAAAAGTACACAACAAAAACCTGAATTTATTTTGTACTTTTTACAAAATACACAACGAAACCATGTTTCATTGTGTTGTTTGAAGGGAAAAAAAAATGTATAATAGAATTATGATTCCGTTGTTGAACAATACAACAGAATCATGATTTTGCAGTGTATTTTTTCATTCTCCCTTTTACACGACAGAAACATGATTTCATTCTATTGTTTGGGGGAAAAATATACAACAGAATCATGATTTCATTGTTGAACAACACAATGGAATTATGATTTCTTTGTGTAATGTGGAGGTGAAAAAATATGTGCAGTAAGCTTTTCATTGGGTTGAGGCAAGGATGAAGGTGGGTGGAGGTTGAACAATGGTAGGCATATAATGGCCTTTGATGGCAAAGATAATGGCTTTGGGTCATAAGTGATAGAGGGCTTCATAGCAATTTAAAGTAGGATTTTTAGTCCTACACCAACCAATTTTTCAATACATCCAGCAATAAAACGAAAAATCAAAAATACTCTTTTGTAAGGTTCATACGGATTGACCAATCCACATGGTCCATACGGATTGGCCAATCCATATCCGTCGCCAGCTGCCGCAGCCACGCCTAGACCACCTCCCTTCACATCGTCTCCACCCTCCTCTCCCTCCCCTCTGTCTCCCTCTGCGACGCCTACTCCCATTACTGCAACTACCCCTCCCCCCCCCCCCCCCCCCCCGCCTCTAGCTCTGCACCCTGGAGAAGGGTCTGCCTTTGGGAAGCTAACAGGGATCTAATGTTGTCGCGGTCGCCATGGCAATGAATAAGCTATTTGGGAAGAAATTAGGAGTGGAGTTGGTTCTGGCATCACTGAAATCAAAAGACAAGGTGTCGAGGTATTACGCGAACAACGTGGCGCTGTCGATAATGGCATCACTAGAGTTGATGTTTCCGATGGAGAAAGAGCTATATCTCTTCAACGTGATGCCTAAGTTCGAGGCCTTGACGAAGAAGATGTGGGCAATGCTGCCTACAGAGATTGGGATGTTGCACCACATGTGGAACTGCAACTAGTCAGGTGCTCTGGTGGTGTCAGTGCTATAGGGCGACGTGGTTGGCTTGGGGAAGGCGATCCGTAATCTGTAAGATTCTTACGATTCGCAATCCGTATGGATCTTATGGAAGGGTATTTTTCATTTTTCGTTTTATTGTTGGGTGTATGGGAAAATTGGCTGGTGTACGAAGAAAAATCCTTTAAAGTGGCATAAACTTAAGTCCGATGATCAAGTGGTTAGTTTACAATTGGGGGCTTGTAGAGTTTATGGGAATGAAATTATGGTTATATAGGATGAAGTCTGGATGAAATTTTAGTGGAGGTATTTCATGGAGTTTTATTATAAAAAGGCTAAAATATATTTTTTGTTCTTGAGAAGTTGGAAACATTCGGATTTGGTCCCTATAAAAAATTTGTCCCTTTTTTCTTCCTCATAAAATTATAATGTGTTGTTTTTTTTCAGAGCAAAATTCGGTTGTATCGAAACCTACATTGATGATTTTTTACATCAATTATGCATATAAAAGATGTAAGTGCAATGTTTTTTATATGTCATG
Organism: Glycine latifolia; assembly: GCA_013407115.1. Taxonomy (NCBI): domain Eukaryota; kingdom Viridiplantae; phylum Streptophyta; class Magnoliopsida; order Fabales; family Fabaceae; genus Glycine; species Glycine latifolia. The sequence goes on from CM023956.1 coordinate 21,132,142, forward strand.
CATATAACTGATGTAAAAAGTTATACATGTGAGTTCAGATATTCAAACCTTACTCCAAACAAAAAGATGACATTATAAATTTATGATGGTGAAAAATGAACGAAAATTTTTATAGAAATAAAAGCCAAACTATGCCAAATTTATAAGGATAAAAAACATAATTTAGCCTTAAAATAAAGATGATTGCTTTGGGATGAGGTAAAAATATACAATAAATCTACAATAATTCTAAATTTATCACAAAGATTAGTGTTAAGAACAAAATTTCAAAAAAAAAAAGGGAGAGATGTTATATAATTTGAAATTAAAAATATATAGAATTATTCTTGAAGCATACTTAAAATATAGAAAGTTGTTATCTATTTATATTAATGGTTCACAAGTTACTGTGCATTCTTTTGTGCACAGTAAATGCAGTTCTCAGTTCTTAGTAAGCACATTGTACAAAAGAAACATAACATAAAGAAAATATTGTTTTTCAGAAGGTGGAAAAAAAGAATGTCCTATGTTAAATGGAGCCAAAGGGGGAATTTTTACATGTCCAAATCAAACTTCCTATAAAATAATTGGCTTAGACAATCAAATCAACCTCACAAAATATTCTTCATACTGGCTGTCCAACCAAACGATTTCTTTCTTGTGCGCCTTGGAGCAAAGTTGAGCCCAAACATCTCCTTAAAAGCCTGATCTGGCTCTACTGAACCAACCAGCTTTGCAACAATGGTGGCACTCTCTCTAATGTGCTCTAAGTCTTCTGATTCTGACCACAAGCGATGGGCCAAGTGCAGCTTTCTATTCTTTGAACTCGAACGAATTCCCCATTTATTGTACAGGTTCTCTCTTTCAGATTTTGACAGCTTCTTCTGCATTTGCTTGCTCAACATCTGTCTCTCTCGTCTAAGATACCTCTTGCTGCTTGCAAAAGAAACGCATTGTAGGTTTTGTAATTACACAAAACTTTAAACTTTTGTAGTTGAAATAAAAACTTGTGAGAACTTTTTTTAAAAGAAACTGAATACATGAAATCTTACCTTGATTCAGGGGTAAGTCCATCTTCCACAGTCTGATTCCCTTTGTCAAAAGTTTGCTTGAGATAGAACAGCCTTCTTAGCTCTACTTCCATATAGATAGAATCTGAAGGCTCTCCTTTGAACAGAAGGAAAAAATAAGTCCTGTGAACCAATGAAACATTACAGGCATGCCAGAGTTTAATAATCTCTTTCTGCAGCCGCTTGAATTCTGAAGGCCATTCCAACTGTTTTTCTTCCTCAGATTGCAATGGGTCCAAACCAACATCTTTGAACTTCTTTGTAGTAATATCGGACTCCATTCCTGTCTCTTGAACCTGCCATGCAAGACAACTGAAAGAATCACTGGCTGAATTTTCATTATAAGGGTTTTGTTAATAATATATACATGCTTCTTCCATCACTTGCATGGTTAACCAAAGTACAAAAGTGAATCCGTACAGTAGATTAGAAACATTCTCAGTCAGATCAAATAACTGACATTTTAGCCATCAACATTTGCAAACAAGACCGAGGAAGACAAAAGAAACAAAAATTACAAATAAAGGAAGATGAACAATAGAAGCATACCTCAAGATTCGCTTGCAGATTTGAACGTTCAAGATCATTCTTCTCTTTTCTTCCAGGTGCTAAAGAATTATCGTTGTAACTTCCATTATAGGTGGAAGATTTCATATTCTGTGCATCAGAAGCTCTTCCCAGAGAATTCTCGTAACAAGCCCATGATAACCTCTCAGCATTGGGATTATAATTGAGTGTATAAGTCTTCCTTTGAGGTCCCCGGGGTCTTCCTATTAAGTCTTTTGCGATTCCTATTGGGGGGGTGTTCTGAATCATTTCTTCTTGGTCAAACCAATCTGAAAATGGATCTCTCATGAGACTTGCTTTACAACTTCTGCTTCTGGTTAATTTCATGGTTTTAGAACTAGATGCACTACTTTGTGTCGGACATGGAGATATTTTCTCTGGAGAGGGAAGAACAAAACGTTCTTGCAAGCCGTTTATTTCTTTGTTGTCCTTTAACCCAGATGAACACAAATCTAGATTTTCTTTGTCTCTATTATCAACTTCAGTTAATCCTGAGACTGCTGGAGATGATGCAGTAGAGTGTGTGTGTGTGTTTGTAGTTAGATCACCTGACTCAATGCACCTAACTTCCCTACAACGGTCCCCTAAATTATCTTCAACGTTTTTCTGATCCAAATCATTCTTTGCAGAATCACCACTTACAATAGAAATCGCAGGGGGAGAAATCCTGTCGGGAAGGTTCTTTTCCAAATCAGGGAGTTGGAAATAGTTCTCATCAGAACTAATACTGTGTCCATCTGAATATTGAGATGCATCAAAAGATCTGACACTCTCAATGCAGTCAAAACTTGATAAATTTGGTCGTTCGGTGGTTTCATTTTCAAAGTCAAATGAACTTCGCACACGTAATTTGGGATATTGATGACCTAAACTGTCCTGAAGATTGGGTTTGAACATAAAATGAATTGAAAAGGAATGCCAATTAGTACTTTTAATGCTTTAGAGTAAGCAAACACAGTACACTTACCAGCTCAGTTGAGGACGCATCGTCTCCAACCACTTGTAGCATGTCCTTAATTTGAGATTGAGCAAGGTCCCGCTGCATCGAAACATCCATTACCTCTTTCTTTAGCTGCAAGCACAGAGGGACAACAAGGGCTTTCATATTTACAATTACAGGTTAAGAAGAAACACATGCTCAGACATAAGGAAATTCGGTATCCTCATTCCTTATACATTCTAAAACTCATGCTGATGGCATATAAATGGTCAGTAACGATACATAGTAGAAAACATTTGAAGGTATCTCCCCAAAATGAATTTTTTATCAAAAAAAAAGGCCAACTGAAATTGTTTGTTATGTGAATACTCAGGGCAAGACCTTAAAATGAGAACCCCCATGCCAAAGCTCACCCTTTTTCTCTAAGAATAATTCAATATAAAAAGTTAATATATACAGAAGTATGTAGCTAAAGAGATTCTACAGTAGGGAAGGTGTGGAATAAACCATGAACTGCAGAACATTAAAGGACCAGATAAAATGAAACAACAATCTGATAAGAACATCTAGTCATCTACTACCTTACAAGCTGATTCAAAATAAAAAAATCTACTACCTTACAAACAATCCAATCTACTCTTTTTAAGGAAATGCAAATACCTCATGTAACTATGTGGCTAATATATTTCATTAATTTATCAATAGCAATTTTAGAAATGTTACTTGATGTCGGAGATGTAGAATAAATTCTACTTCAAAGCATAATAAACCTAATGAATCTTTGTTGTGAAAATGTTGATCCTTACCCTCTCAATTTGGAGGTCTTTTTCCTTCAGCAATGCTGCAGAATCAAATTTAAGGCAGGTTGGCCCTGAATTTTTCAACTCACTTTCCAGTCTAGCCAACTCTTTTTGCAGTTGCTTGACCAACAGCTTATCAGACACCACTACATTGACTTTTGAATTAGTTGTCACTTCTTTAGCACAACTTGCAAATAAAAGGGTGTTTCTGGTTTGTTCAGCATGGCTCCTTGCAGGGCTCATGGTGCAGATGATTGCAGTTTTAGCATTGCCTGCTAATGAGGACTGCAGTATGCGAGTTAGCTTTGAATCTCTGAAAGGAATATGTCCATTTCTCCCCTTGCTGCCATCAAATTAACTATTTTTAGATAAAATCGAAAAAAATATTTTCCAAAACTATATCAAATATTGATTATATCGATGCATTCAGTAAATTTATGAAAGAAAAAAAAATCAGTCTGAAAGAGTTTCACCTTTTCATAATTCCCAAAGTAATAAACTTGGTAATAACAGAATCAGTTGGCCAGATTATTGCATAATAATGATGTAAATTCATGATTAAGGAGCGTCCTAGAGTTTGGGGCATTACATGGTAAATATTTGTGTTTCTTTCACTAGGTGTCAATATTTGCAACATATAATCTATTTGTACCAAAAGTAGACGATACGTATGAAAACAGAGAGAAAGCTGACCAGTTAATCAGGTGTCAAGATCATGCATAAAAGTGAGCAGTGAAAAGACAGACGACAGAGAAAAAAGAGAGAGAAACGACAGAGAAACTTTATGCAGGTATCTTTTTTGTATTAATACAGTTGCGTTGCAGGTGCTACCGTTAGATAGATCAGTACATGAAAATCACCTCATTTGAATTTTGAAGCGAGATTAAGCAATCACCATATGCTATTATTATAAGAAAAATAACCTCACGTAGCCAAAAAAAAGTCATGTGTATAGAAGTGAACAATCTTCCAACTTCTCTAAATCCAACACGTACTTTACTATTTTAAACTTACCCAAAGCTCAGTTTCATGTGGGTTAAAGTTCTGCGTAAGGCTAAAAGGATATGGAGACGGCGTGCATTTAGTTGAGTAAAATAAATATTGAAATGCAAACTTTGTAAGCTAACCTCAGTTTGCGGATGACAGTTCCTAGAGTTAGTAAACTACGATTTATGTGGCAACCCTCTTTCAACCTCGTACCAGCTGAATTTGTTTGGGATGCACGCTCACTCCCAGCAAGATCAACGAAATTCTGTACCCGAAAATAATATCATTTTGGTTTCCAATTATTGTTCAAGTAACAGAGTATTTCTTGTATATTTTTCTGTAATCTGAGTGAATCAGTCGTACCACAGAAGCAGAAAGGGAGCTCATTTTGTCATTTCCCAGAAATTCACGAGCAGAACTTTCAATTGTCTGAAGAAGAATCACATTATTTAGGAATCGTTAGCAATGAGGTGCTGTAAAGTTCTCTTCCCTTGGACAATATTACAAAAATAGGAACATAAGTACCAGTCTGAGAATCTGATGAGATCTGGAGCTCACTTCATTCAGGGAAGTCTCCCCTATCTGCCTTTGAGCTGAAAAAATGCAATCAATTTATGATAACTAAGCAGTCAGCTCTAGCTGGACAGAAGATTTGTAATGTGGAAAATTAAGCAAAAAGAAAAATAGACAAAGAAAGTAAATCTGTATAACTCAATTGAAGCAAGGTCATTCAAATTATCCTTAGTCCTTACCTTCGCAGAAAGAAATAAGTTCTTGAAAATGGTTCCAATCCCTTAAAGTTTCCTCTGTGAGTCTCTCAACAACTGTACCTTTCTGTTTAAATTGCAAACTGTAAGGTTTTTTTTTTCTTTCTTTGAGAAGCAAATTGCAAATTGTGCAGTAAAATGTAGAAGCACCAGTTTTTTGAGAAAAACTGATAAAGATATTTACCTCTGGATCATCAAGAAGTCTAAGAGGTGTACTGTCAACACTAAGGAGGTCCCTGACAGATTCATTATAGATCTCCAATGCTGAAAACTTCAAAACAAACTCCCTTTCCGTGTGCTGTGAAAAATCCTTATATAATCAATATAAGGATTTGAGAATAACAAGGCAATGCAGTGATTCATTGATGAGTTCAGATTTCATTTACCTTTTCTATGTAGTTGAAAATATCTGCTATGGCGAAATCTGTTATACCACTCATGGTGTATGTTTTTCCGCTGCTTGTTTGTCCATATGCAAAAATGCTTGCTGATCAAATAGGTAATCAAAGATCAATTTGGCCCGGCCGAAGTTGTTAATATAGAAATTCCTTGGACGTTCATTCTTATGAAGGAAGAAAAACTCACAGTTGATACCACTGAGAACTGAAAGAGCAACTTCCTTAGCTGCTTCTTCATACACCTGCTTTGTGGGGCTGTCAGTCCTAAACACTCGATCTACAGCAAAAAAAAATATATATATATAATAAGAAAAATAAAAAACTCAAGGTGGATCAACTGAGGGAAGCAATTTTAGCTATTGACCCATGTTGGACTAGTGGAATAAAACCCAAAAGTATGGTCTCCTTCTATTTCCATGTATAAAAACGACCAGATTTATGACATTTTATACATAATATTCTCCAAAGCAGAAATGGTCACAACTGACGAATCATCTTAACAAAACTATGACTAAACAAAGATCCCAAAGAGCCCTAGATTGAACCCGACAACATTCCAACAATCTGAGTGCTCAACATCAATTATGATGAATTCCCACCACATTCTCCAAGCTAATTCATTCGGCCTTGTGTTATTAATAAAAGACCATTCTCACGAAATAAATCAATAACCATTCAAACACATGAAAACATTTTCACATTCCAGGCAGCATTATAGGAAGCAAAAGCAAATTAAATTAACCCCATGTTTCCACTATTTTATTTTTCACCCAAAAATTTCTTCCGTACATAAACCTAACAGTGGAAATGTAAGATTAGCTAGCCTCTTGTACCAAATGTGTAGGCTGTTGGATACAGGGACCTTTCTGTAGCTGAAAGGTTGCTCCTGTACATGATGGTTGTGTCATTAATGCATTCCCATTCAGAAAGATCATTTCTTGTGAGCTCCTTTTCATTCAAAGGTCTCACACGAACAGAAACAAGAATCCTCTCCTCACTGTCTGCTAGGTTTGGCATCGCCTCCTCCTCTGCAATGGAACCCATTTTCTCAACTTTCTTCTCTAGCAAACCTTCAATTCCACCTATGACAACGGGACCATGTCCCGAATTCAAAGCACCCCAAAAGGCCACTTCAACATTCAATTATTTTATTACTTCTCAGTTGCTTTTTTTGAAACTTATGTTGTACTATTGCTGGGATGGTATGGAACACAAGGGCCACCGAAGCTTTCAACCACCATTCATTATCTGCGGCGACAAACTAATCAAAGGTTACAACAACACCATAAACAAGCAAAGAAAATCAAAAGAGTGACATTGTTCTATGCAATTTTATATTCAATAGTGTCAGAGAGCGGCAAAAAATAATAATAAACCAGCATGACATGCTCCTATAATTTTAACACAAAAATGAGGTTCTCTACGTATTCTAATGGAAAAACTTGTTTCTGAGATGTTCCCCGAGACACAGAAACGGACTGTCAAATTCTCCCTCACATGGAACATTTGAAATTTTAGAATTTGTTAAAAGAAAATTATTACCAACGGCGACAAAGACTGGGGAGTCAAATTATTAATGATTTTCAAAGAAAATTCTTCACCAACTTGGTGTGCTGAGAAATTTGGAAACAAAATTTATGAGACGGATTGCCAGAAGAAAAGAAAAAATTGAATGGACGTAATTATCTTACTAAACTAAAAAATCTTAGCTGTTTCTTTTCTGTTGAGTTTCTAGTTCCCCTAATTTATCATGTGGAAGATAATCCAAACAAACCCGATTACACAAATAGGATAAATTTGAAACAAAATATTATATTAAAAATAAAACCAAAATTGCAACGTGCCTCATAGCTGAACCGTTAATGTGACGCAAATTTTGCCGTGTTTAAGAAGAAACCGTTAAAAATTTAAATCAATCCCGAATTAAAATCTGAGCTTCAGATAATAAACATTAATCTATCATGATCAATCAAACACAGGGAAATTCATATTTTCAGCATAAACATAACTCTACATCAAATTATAAAAAATAAAATAAATAAATAAATAAATAAAAACTAGTCCTCAACTCCTCATAAACAATACTAATAAAAACAATGACGATAAAGTGAATGATAATAATAAGCATTATTAAAGAAAGAAGAATTGAGAAGGTTTCTGGCATCGGTAGTCTGAAAAAAAAAACAGAATGCTGAAGTTTAAAAAACCAGCATCTGAAAAAGAGGAACAAAAAAGCGAAACGAAATTGCACGAGAATTTGAAAAGGGAACACAGAAAACGAGCGTTGATGTGTGCGTTTCTTCACCTGCGCAAATGCAATCGAAAACGAGAACGGTGAGAGAAGAAGATGATGGAACGAGCAGTGGAAGTCGAAGATTCTTGAGCTGCACGAAGATGCGAAGTTAAAGAGGAAAATGAAAAATGAGAGCGAAAAGGGGGAAAAAAGGGGTGAAAGCATGAAAAACGTGAGTGTGTTGTGTTGCTTTTGAAATAGTGAGGAGAAGGATATGGCGTCTCCTTCTTAATTTGTTAGTTGCAGTTCACTCTACATTTTCAGCTTTTATTTTATTCAAATAAATTTAACGACCGCGCTAAAGAAGAAGAAAGAAACATTCGTCTCATACAAATCACTGTCGAAGCAAATTACCGACATACCCCCGACCCTGTACCGGTGTACCTGCACCTGCTGATTCAGTTTACAACTACGAACTTTTGTTTAAAGAAAATTTAACTTTTTGAAAAAAAAAATTAAATCAAAGTTTTATGTGCAACATTATATTATGACTTAGATTTTTGTTCCTGAACTAAAATTAATTAATACACTTTTGTTTTTGAAGAAATTAAACAAGAAAATTAAATGGCATAATTTGATCTTAATGTAGGAAAAAAAATCTCAATTCATTATATTTTTATTGTTGCTGCTGCATTGTTTGAATGTTTTAATGTAATTGCTAGGATAGCAAATACATTAAGGCTCCCTACTTTGTTGTTTTTGTTCTTCTGATCAACTGTTGAGGCTTTTAGTCAATGGTTTTTCACTCATTTTTTATATGATTAAAATTTTTATATTCACATTTATAAATATTTATCCACGTGGGTCCGCTACTGATTAAAACTGCAGAAGTATAAAGAGGATTCATTTAATTTTCTTTTTTATTGCTAGGATTCACTTGACTAATCCCAAGAGGAAAATTTTAAAGGTCCTCTGAATTCGAAAAATTAATAAATAAACATTTACTCCAAGAAGAAAAATTTTAATTTCTTTATATTTTGTAAGTCATATATAAATATTACTGTAATGAGAAGCATTCTAAAACTTTATGGCATGTCAAGATATTAAAACAAAAAAATTAATTTTACTTTTTGTATGAATTAAGAAATACGTAATTTTTTTTAAATTATTTTTAAAGAGTTTTTAAAATATTTAATATCTCTAAATATAAACTGAAATAAACATCCACCTTGTTAAGAACGTATAAATCCCATGCTACATTTGTTTTTCTCCCTTAAATTATAGGGAAGTGTGATATGAAATGTATATCTCATTTCATGAAGAGAAAATAAATAAAAGAGCCATATGTTTATACAAACATGATGTATAATATTTGTTTGTATGTAGAATTTATTGCTCTGCGTTAAATTTTTTAATTATAAGTAATGTAATTTTAAAATAATGACCTAACTAGCAAAAATACTATACAGAATAAATTTATTTTTTTAATTTTAAGATATTTCAAATTTTTTATTTAACTTCCAATAAATCTCCTCCCATTAAATCAATTTATTTCAAATTAATTAAGAGAATTATATTGAATATTGAACTATTTATATCAACAACTTTTTATATACTACTATGTAGTAGTATTTAAAACAAAAATACTAGTAGTACTATAGAATAATAAATCATTAACTCTTTTTTCAAATTTAAATGTATCCTAATAAATGCAGCTAAGATACAGAGCAGCTCTGAGAACTGAAGAGGAAAGAAAAAAGAACCCTTCATTTGATGTAGGAAGATCATAAATCGGTGAAACACATGCACGTGGTTCATTTTACAACTTTTACGGGTTGAGTCGTTGACGTGTGTATGATAACGGATAACCAGTATACCACGGCACCAGACTTGCCACCAATATAATTTGAACTTCAAGACTACTGGTGTCTTTTTTATTTTATTTTAATTAAAAAAATTCTTTTATTTTTATTATTTCCATCTTTTCTGCCCAACGGATCCTATGGTTTTCGTACGGAATATTATTATTGTATAGGTTAATTTTAAATTATGAAAAAATATTATGTTTTTCTTTTCTTTTTTATAAATATTTATTTAAATAAGAGCTCATTTCTAAACAATTCATCAGATCAGAGTTTCACGGTTTGCATTTTAAGTTAAAGTTCTCAAATAACAAGAAAAAAAAAGGCATCCATTAACCAATATATGAGAGTTTATAACATTTATGATACGAATTCAATTTCCTACTAAAAATTAAGCATTTTGTTTTTGCGTATTCATGCATGCTGTATCCAAGTGTTGTTTTGACGACAGAGTGGAAATTATAGATTTGGAGTTTTTTTAATTGTAGTTTCACTAAAATTACAATTAATTAAGAATCAAAATTTCACGTTTGAGATAAATTACAAATAAAAGATAATATTAAACCAAATTTTATTAATCATCGATAAAAGTTGCTAAATATTTTATATCAATAATATGATTATTAATGATCTAAAATTTCATTAAAGGATGTTGGTCGCGATGTCACAAATTATTATGGTGACTAAGTAATTTCTACAATTGGTTCAGATGATGCTTAATGATGATGATCGAGTAAACTCGCAAACTAATGGTCATAATAAAACTTAGCATATCGATCGGACTACTTTATTAGTTAATTAGGGAATTATACTAGTTTTCATATTTTAGGCTATAATTGAGGTTTTTGGGTTGTTTGGATAAGTTTATTGAAAACCACGTCTAAAAGAAGAAGAAAAAACTAGACAATTTTTTTCATAAGCTATAATTAATTTATGTATAAGTTAAAAAAATATTTTTTAGAAAGATTATATAGTAATTTTTTATGTTATGCATAAACTAGTTCTAATTTATAAAAAAGTTTCTTTTTTTCTAAAAATAATTTTGGAGAAATTTATCTAAACAAATCTTAGTGTGTTCTATTATTTATGCTTGTTTAAGGTATGAAAACATTGGTTTGTAGAAATTGTTTGTTATTTTGAATAATTGTTTCAAAATATAAGTAGTAGCAATTCACTAATTATTTGAAAAAAAAATATAATAATTTAAATTTATTTTTCATTTTTTTAAGAGAATTTAGTTTTCATTTTAAAATAGTATAAAGAGTTTAAATTATTATATAAATCATGAAATATCATATAATTTTATATTTAACATGTTGCTAAAATTATTAATTACAATATGCAAAATATTAGTAAATGTCGATTTAATTTTTAACCAAAATTATGGGATATAAATTAAATTCCTAAATTTACTAGTTTTAAAATTCAATAAACTCACATTCTTTAATGCCTGCCTCGTGCATGCATAAAATAATATTAGAATATATAGCTTCACCTTAAAACAAACACACACACACAATGTGTTTCCATAACAATGTGCTTCCATATGGGTCGTGGAATGGTCGAGTGAGCCTTTCATGACAGGTATGTCGCGTCGCGTATATATATACATATGGTCTATGATTGAAATCCCACGTACCTAGCTAGAGTGTGTGAAGCTTGTTAATCACAGCATGTATCAGTATTATACTATTATAGGAGTCCTATCAAGGGTCCTATGTATAATCTTAGAAGCCACAAGCTTATGGGAAGAAAGGTTTGAAAAAATTAAAATCATTGAATCAAAATTTGTTGTACAACACGTGCGTTTGAGATTGAGGGTATGCCCAAAACTCAGACATGTCAAAGGAAGTGGCCCCATAGAGAAATTAAACATAGCACAAAATGGTTTTATGATTGTAAACTCTCTCTGCATTACATTCTCTTAAGGCCAAACTTATAATCAATGAGGTATTAGTTTATTAATTGAAAAATTTATTGTCATGGGTCGGACTTCAGGAGGCATGGCAAATGTCATGAAAGTTACCAACAAAATCCTTAATAAAATTTAAACTTTATAGATTCCATGGAAAGTGATAAACCAAATTTATCCCATGAAAATTCATCATCATCAGTATAATTTCTACTTATTTAATAATGTGAAAAATTAGTCTGAATTTTAACTGATTCACAATGTAAAAATTCTTAGAAATCAAACTCAAATATTTTGTGTTGATGATTTGTGTTCTCTCAAAACTACTGGAAACCAATAGGAAACAAAGCAATCTGTGACGTATTTCTTGACTTGATGGTACAATTACAGGGGCTAAATTCCAAAACTGGCCCAACTGCCCAAGATGATTAATCCTAGGAAAAGAACCTCCGAAACTGGTTGAGTTGATTGATGCAATCAAACAGGGAAGCGTATGGCCCAATTAATTTAGGTTTCGTTTAGGGGTGATTATAAGTTTTTAATTTTTGGTTTTTAAATATAATTTTAAAAATAAAATGTATTTTACAAAAATAGAATTAAATTGGTTTTTAACTTAATTTCAATAGAGTTATTATTCAATATCAAAATCAAGAAAAAAAAGTTTTATAAATTTGATTTTTAGTTTTAAAAAAAATAATATAACCACCAGTATTATATTATTACCACCATCATTTCACCATTGCCTCCTATCATCATCGTTACATTGTTATTGTCACCTCCATTGTCACAATTTCATCACAATTCTCATTGTCACTATCACCGCATGTCGTCATTGTCACCTCCACCATTGATATTGTCAACACACCTCACCTTACAACCTCCACCACCATAGTATTGTTGTCACTGTTACTATCACCATCATTGCCGGTGTCACTATTTCGTCACCTCCATCATCATTGTCATCATTACTACCACTATTTCATCACATCATCGTTGTCCTTGCCATCACCATCACTCCAACACTGTTATCGCCACTACCATTGCCAATGTTATTGCCACCACCACTGCAATGTTGTCATCGCCACCATCATTCCACCGCTACCACCACCACCATTACCACTATTCTACTGCCTCCATCATCATTATCGTCATTGTTGTCACTATTTCACCCCTACCATTACCCATAATTTTAAAAATTGAACCGTAATTAACTCAATCAAGGCATTGGATTACTGGGTCAATGATCAAACCAATGGGTGACTATTTAACTCACATGACCTGATCTTTATTAAAAAAATGAAACATTTCTATCCAACCAATTGATCTGTATGACCCAGTGTGTTTCCTCCCTTGGACGTGATCCAACCTGAGATAGTGGATCACTAGTTTAACTACAAACTTAGTCAAGTCATACTGAGTTGCACCAGATTCAAAGTATGGTCAATCTGATAGACAAGTTGACCCAGCCAAACCTCTGGATCGTGATCGAACCGATCAGATTGATCCGAATTTAAAACAAGTCATCACCAATTCATCGCTACTACTGTCACCATCACCATTCCACCACCATTATCACCATCGTCACCACCACTACTCCACCCACACTACCATCATCACCGCCACTTCCACCCGCTACCTCTGTCACCACTATTATTTTATAGTAAAGCAAGATAAAATAAAATACTTTACTCATTTTTTTCAATTTTAACATCTTTTTAAAAAATAAATATAAAAAATAAACGGAAAACCAAAACTGATTTTAATTTTTAAAATTGCAAAACTAAAAAAAAAATCATTCCGAAGATTAGACATTTTCAATTTGATTGTCAATTACCAACAAGTCAACCAATGTTTTAACATAAATTGCTAGCAATTCATTTGAACATGTTATCTTGTTGCGGAGCAAGCTCATTACTAGGTGTTCTTATCCACATCTTTTTTTTAATGTACGAATTCTGCAACTTAATAATATTTTTTTACATTTGATTTTAATGGCAAGATGAAATATTATTTAAAAAGGTTAAGTGAGAAACTGAAAGTATTATAGGTGGACGACTCAACCTCGCAGATTAATTATGAGACAATAAATATTATAGGTGGACGGTTCTTGCGGGCTACTTCTCATATCTCATATTACTACTGTTTGTTTTTTTTAAAATAATTTATATTTCTTAAAAAATAATTAATTACACAAAATATTATAATAAAATACTTATCTTTAACAACAAAATATTCTAATTTTAAAAAAAGAATACAATTGTAAATCTAGTTACATATTTGAGTGGTATATATTAATAAATGGTAATATTAATGAAAAAATTACCAATACTTTCTTAATTCTTTAAAGTGAAACATTTGAGAAAAAAATAAAAATTAAAGAAAAAGACTTTTGTTTAAGAAATAATATTTTATAAATATAATTGTACCAGAGGTACAGCACATGTCTAGATCAAAAAATGTTATGAGCCTGGAATCTAACAGCTTCAAACTATGTATCATCCAAAAAATAACCTGTCTCAAGAAACTGTAATTACAGAAAGGAAGCAAACCAAAATTAGCTAGATGGTTCTACATTTTGTTATGTCGTCGAAAACAACAATGTCTAATAAAATTGTCAGTAATTTAATCTTGAATTAAGAACTCTCTTCAAGGTATTTATGGCAGAGATGCCCCTAGATTAAACAGATCACCATGCACTTTGATATGATACGGCGCTTGGCCAATGAACGTGAGGTGTGTGCACAGTGACAACATAAAAGAGAGTCAAGAGAGAATCAATATACCTGTGAGTGTACCTCTTATTTATAAGGATGTTACCTCTAGGTTAATTGATGTCACTTCTTGATTAGATAAGATATATCCTCTTGATTAGATAAGATATAATCTTTTAATTAGATAAGATATATCCCTGATGGTTGGGATTAGGATATTTGATTATCTCCTTTGATAGCTATTATGCACGTTGTTGAGATCTCCCTAGTTATTATTGAGATTCTGAGCTAATGGACCCTTAATGAGCCTTATGGCAATGGGACACTTTATTAGGTTCATATGTTGGGTCCGTAACAGTTGCCCCCCAGCCTGGTTGTCAAGGCTTTTAGGCAGTCGGGGTGTATTAGTTGACAATCTCATCTTCCAGTTCTGACGGGTTCTGATTTGCGCACATCATTTCCCCAACTGGTTTGTCGATTTGCTTATTTTCTTAACATTGATCCCGGTTTTTGTATATGCCGGGTTGTTTCTTTACTGCAACTGTGATTGTCCATATATGAGTATTGCATGTGTTTCGGTCCCCCTGGATTTGTACGGTTCTATTCCCCCCGGATTTGGACAATCATGAGGGGCCCACATATCTCGTATATCTCGAATCAGGAATGGGGAACGTCTGTCTTGAAGTTGCTTTTCGCAGCTTGTCGTATCATTAGCCGTAATGCATTGTTGGCGTGTTGTTTTTCCCCTTCGATACACACATGCATTTAATGTTGTGTCGTTTCATACTGCGAGCTAATTATGAAATTTTGAATTGACTAGTCTTTTTTGCCCCCAAACATTAAAGCCGGGTTGAATTCTGATCGTGAATTGCCCCCAGATATTCAAGCCGGGTTGAATTCTGACCATGAATTTTTATTTCTTCTTGTGATTGTCAAACATCCAGGTTTCGGGATTTATCTGTTTCAACGACAGGTTTCTCGCCTAACCCGGATTATTATGAGAAAAGGCACACACCTTTTGATTTTTGATAAATGAACTCAAAACATTTTTAGAGTTCTATTCAATGAAATCGAGCATAATTCCGAAATTCATTGTCACATTAACATATGAACTCAAAATTTGAGTTCTATTCAACGAAATCAATTATAATTCTGAAATTCATTTAACATATGAACTCAAACACTTTTAGAGTTATATTCAATGACTTGGCCAAAGTCATAAATATCTTACGCAGAGTCTACTTGAATATTCATATGGTATTAAAAACCATGTATTATATTATGTGAAGGTTTTATCTAAATCTCCACATTACATTCCAGCTCATACTACCGAAATTTAATCCAGACCAAGGACAATCTGTCACATGTTCAAACTCAATTTTTAACCAAGACCTAAAACATTTCAACCTGATCAGGGTCATCATGACGGTTCACCTCCTTAGCCCATAATACAACTTTGATGCATCATACACATTAAGGTTTATTTTTATACCCCCATTTTATCTAAACCCGGATTTAAGTATCTCGGTTTCAGATTTTTAATTTGGAATTGCCTACGTTTCATTAGCTGAAGGTTTTAACCAGTTCAGGTTTTACCCTTAAGCAATCATTTCTTGAGTTTTTAACCATTTCTTGGGCTTTACCTTCAAGATCTCTTACAACTTGAGTTTTTAACCCGATTCGAATTTAGGAAGCATCCTCCCTTACTCTTCGAACCCGGCGTGACTTTACATATAAGCCCGGTTTTGTTCGCCATAACTTTTTCATTTTGGCTTTGTTGCCTTAATCTTTGATTAATAACCCGTCTTCATTCGCCAACATTTCTATACTGACTTTGTTGCCGCTTGAGCCATTTTCTTGCCATTTGATTTGTGAACCATTTTTATCCCGAAGTGTCGGTCTTTATTTAACATCATTTATATCCCGGAGAGACCAGTACAACATTTATATCCTGGAGGACCGGTACAACATTTTTATCCCGAAGGACCGGTACAACATTTATATCCCAAAGGACCGGTACACCATTTATATCCCGGAGGATCGGTACAACATTTATATCCCGAAGGACCGGTACACCATTTTGACTTCTTTCGTCGAAGTTTTATGGTTATAAAGACCAATTTTACCTTTTTAATTTGGGCCCCATTTCTTTTGCGGTGCCTTTCTTATTTGAACCTGGCTTCATTTGCCATGGTCTTTTAATATGAGCTGGTTTTCTTCACAATTTACCAAAAACAGAATGTCGACATTTTGATTTGATATTTGGGGAAGCGGTGTCTACTTCTTTTCTCGAGCTTAGCTTGCCTCAATTATTCTTTCAATTTGGCTTTTTGGGCCTAAGCCTTATATTGCATTTCATCTTTAATTGAAGTCTGAAACTTTGACCGGGGTCTTTGTAGCTCGACTTTCTGGCCAAATCTTATTCAAGTGGATCACACCACGCTTGATTAATCCTTGCACATAAATTATTCGATATTCTGGGATCCACTATAATTATGAATTCATAGAAATTTGCCAATCTGTAAATGATTGGTCATTTAAATTGCTTCCATGAAGTGTGGCCCCTACGTACATTTGTTGAAGAAATAAAAATTTTGATTGAATTATAGGTCTTGTTCTTCCATAACTTTTTCTCACGCCAGGGAGTTGTCAACCAATCGTTAACACAAGAATCCCTTGAGTCTTTCAACTGCTTGAATCCGCAACCCTAAAACTTTTAAACCGGGTTGCTCTAACCGAGTTTCTTTTGCAGATCATTTTAGATTCTGGTCAAGCTGTGAGGTGCATCATGAAACCCGAACAATGATAAGAAGAGTTCATCCTTCAATGACAGTGATATGTCTGCATCACCTTATCTTCTAATTTCATGCCATACATAGATAATCTTTTCAGCTCATTTACATCGGGTAATCATGTGCAGGTGAAGGCTCGCTTGCGATAAGGAGGTAAACAAGATGGCCTATGTTTGGGTAATTGCCTTAGATTGAATTGTTGCCACAACACATGAATTGCTGCCACCAACGATCTCGGCTTTGAATAAGTTGAGGTCGGCTTTCATGGGCATGACAAATGGATTCCAAGGAGTATGAAGTGAAAAATTCTTTCTTCGTGAATGACTTGGGCCAGATATAATCTAGGCCCCATATTGATAATAACACTTCATTTTTGTGATTTGGATTGAAACAGTGGAGAATAGCTCTTGAGGGCACACTCTTTATTTTCCCAACATGGGCTCATGCTGACCATGTGATTGTGGTGTTTTAAGCCAAGTCTTGAGTTATTTTGTTTAAGCTTCCAGTGAATGCTTTGATACAGTCCTCACATCAAAGAACAAGATACAACCAAGGAATATGCATAACTTCCGTAACTACTGGAATCACCGATTGCTTTTTTCACTTTGCTTTCTTCATCGGTGCAAGTTTAATAATATTATTTTACCCATATAGTAATATTATTTTGTAGGGATATCAGAATGCTCAATAACCGTGTGCAATAACACAACAAATTAGGATCAAGCTTCATAACTTCCACATGCATATACATGGATAACATATACAAGATAACTTGAGATATAATTCACTTATCTCATCATCATGATTCACTTGAATGGGGCCCATCATCCAATTTAGCAACGCGGATGAAGAACCCAGCTGGTGCAACCCGGATCACCAAGGTTTATTTGTCTTTCATTTGTAACCACCAAACAAATTTTCCTCCTCCTTAATTTGCTTAATACTTTCTTTTCCTTGTGTTGAATTGTGACTCGAATAATCTCCATTTTGTTGGAAAGGTAATGAGAGCCTTCCCTTCATTTTCCCTTCACCACATCCCTTGATCCTTGAGGATCAAGACAAGACAAGTTTATAAAAAGAATTAAAAACACAATAAAAGGAAAGAGTATTCCCTCATTGATGATTTGGCAGCATGTGCCATGCTGGTGTTACTATTGTTGATTACATTTGACATTCATGTATTATGTGGCTTCATATTTTGTCCAAACATAGTTGTTGTGCAAACAACGCTGCAGGAGGCTAGAAAAAGTTTGTCAGCTTGTACTTCAAATTCGATTGGACCGACTTGTTGAATATATGAAGAAGTTTGGCATGTATCATGTCAGTTAGCGTTTTGTTCTGAAACTGCAAATCCAAACAATAACAATAACATGGATAATAATGGTAATAACAAAAAATACTTTAGTACTGCCCTTGGAATGAGCATAAAATTGCTCTCTTTTAATCCTGGCCACGAAGAACTCTTCCAGATTCTTGCAAATATCTAACCGGGTTCCTGCCACTACCGAGATCAACATTTTCTTTCTTTCAGGTTCCTTTGCTCTTCTCAATGATACTGCATGAGTGTATTTTGTAGCTTCATGGCTGAGTTAGATTCCATCATTGTTTGGTTGTTTATTATTCTTTACGAGATCTACAAACAGGGAAGAACTCCAACTTGGTGTAGCAAACCCGACTGACATTTTTGGCTTGCACCATACCTCTTTGATGACTCGGGCAATGTAGTCCGAGTTCGGGTATGTATCACCAACAATCGGCTTCAAGAGTGCAGTTTCCAACCCGGTGTATTCATCGGCTTCAAGAGTGCAGTTTGTTACTCTCTTCTTTAACCTTAGTAAGGAGGTGATCAATCAACTCCAACTTCCACATATCCTTCTGATTGACTTTAATTTTCGCGGGCTAGCTTTGTGGAACAAGAATCCAGTGCTTGTTGAGACACAAATCAGAATCTGCGAGCGGTGGCGTAATGAGCCCTCAATGACTCATACTAATCCTTCAAGATTATTTGCTTTAACAAGTGTATGGGCATGTTCCAATATCTTGGTAACTTCTAGTGCATACGGGTGGCTGTGTTTCGCTGGAACTTGAATTTGCTGGACGGTTGCATGCTTATATTGTATTTGTTGCAAGTTCAGTAAGGAATGCAATAACATACTCGACTAATAGATCCATGTGGTTCGAACCAATTCCATGTTGTTTTCATGATTCGTTTGTCGATGCAATGATGTAAACCTGGGTTCCTAAACCCATGTTAAGGTGGATGAAGAACCTTAACCCGACAACATTGTGTAGTTGCTGGCCAAGGGCAACAAATAATCAATCTCTACAATGCAGGATCAGCTTTTCCCAATGTTGGGGAAAATAATTTGGCAATTTCCTTTTCTTTGCCTCCCTTTCTTGATTTAGGCTATATTATGGTGGAAAAGCGATATATGAACGCCTTATTTCCAACCAATGACAATCACCGCTATTCATATCATTATCTTCCAGCATCTTACAAACAATTTTCCACGTACAGGCTACACTGGCCGGGTAAAGGAAATTGTCGTATTCAATAAAGTGAGATTACAAAAGGGTTCTAGCAACCATTACAAACAATTTCAACAAAAGTTGTACCAAAACATCAAAAGAGGCAAACATACAAAAAAGCTTCTGTACGAAATTAATTTCTACCACCAGAAGAAACTACTCTGAAACAAGACAGAATAGATTCTGATAACCTCTGTTTGCAATTAAAACACTCCCTCTTTAAAACACTTAAATGAATGATCTGAATGATCAGAATGTATAAAAATATTTGATTAACCTTTCCTCAAAATTTGAACGCGATCCAACGGTTAGTATGATAGAAATGTCTCTCACAATACCGCTGCCTACTTCAGAAAACGAATTCAGAACCAGTTCGGTTTGGGAATTTCCGATAATGCTACAAGCCTGTATCTAAGAAACCAACCATTAGATGTGAATAGTGGTGAGTCACAAACATACTGTAAAAGTTTCAACAAGATCTAACGGTTAAACAACGAAATCAATAAGATTGAAGGATGACATTTTCTGTCATTCTCAACATGCGAATTTGGATGCTCTCTTCTGAAACCTCTTCACTGACATGGACAGCGTCATAGTCCACCGGTTGGGGTGGTGCTGTGTTCTGGTCTGGAGGGGGCAGTGGATTTACCTCCTCCAAAACAGGATTTGAATGTAAGCCCCTCCTTACACCCGCATCAGAACGTGGGCGTGCAGTCTGATTGTTTTTTCTTGTGTTTACCATCGCGAACGAGGGATTTGGAATTGTGAATGTGAGATTTGAAATTTAACAATTCCCACAGACGGGGCCAATTGTTTTGTCATCAAGAACAACAATGTCTAGCAAAATTGCTAGTGATTTAATCTTGGATCAAAAACTCTCTTCAAGGTATCTTTGGGAGAGATACCCCTAGATTAAACAGATCGTCGTGCACTTTGATACGATACGACGCTTGGCCAATGGACGTGTGGTGTGTCCACAGTGACATCATAAAAGAGAGTCAAGAGAGAATCAATATACATGTAAGCGTACTTCTTATTTATAAGGATGTTACCTCTAGGTTAATTGTTGTCACTTCTTGATTAGATAAGATATATCATCTTGATTAGATAAGATATAATCTTTTAATTAGATAAGATATATCATTGATGGTTGGGATTAGGATATCTGTTTATCTCCTTTTATAGCTATTATGCACATTGTTGAGATCTCCCCAACTATTATTGAGATTCTGAGCTAATGGACCCTTAATGGACTTTATGGCAATGAGACACTTTATTAGACACATATGTTGGATCCATAACACATTTCTAATTGTATTTTGCTTGAGATTTTATTTTATTTTATCAGAAAACAATATGAGAATATGAGATGGCGGTCAAAGACCATCAATTTGGTAATCATATGAAATTATGAATAGTTGTAGCCGAGTCTGACAAGAATTGCATTTTGCTTTTCACATCATTCTCCCAAGCGATTTTTAAGTGTGCAATTTGTTTCCACAGCAAGTCATGTCCATGTTTTATTTATTTTTTTTCATTAGTATGAAAATTGATATTGATTAGAAAGTCTTGTTGGTTGTTGTTTTTCTAAAACCAAACTTTTTTAATGCCAATAAGGATTGGACGTTTGGTAGTTTCAGCTCTTTTTTAACCAAAAAGTTTTAGAGGCGATGTCGTTCATGCAATGCGTAGAAATTAATCAACCAATGTAATTTCCCCTTTCAATTTTAAAATAATCCGTGCAAACACACAATATAAAATATCACGTATTACAGGTTAAGTTCACTTACTTATAATTTATGTGACCAATAACAACTAATGACTTATGATATAGTTGTTATTAATTACTTTGTCTCACTACTAGGAATATAGCTTTTAACGACACACATTTGACGTTGGTTCTATAGGAACCGTCTTAGTATGCTACGCGGTGGCATTATCGTAAATATGTGGTTAAAAACAAAGACGGGTATTATATAAAACCGTCTATGAAAGGCTAGAGTGGCATTTTTGTGATTATTTTGAACTAAACGAATACGGTTTTTCGTTCAACCGTCTTTGATTTTTGAAGCAAACCCAAAAGAAAGGCCCAATTAACCCGTGCCCTACCCTGACTGAAAGTTCTGTGACCCAAATTTCCCGTGCCCTAGCCTCACTCTTGTTCCGTGAACAATATCCCTTCTCTCGAGATCAGCCATCGTTGTATGGTGATTGAACTGCAGCGATTCCCTTTCTTGTGGAAGCACATCGATGAAGCTCTAGGGAACTTCTTACGAGAAGGCCTTGAACACTTGGAGAACATGATTGCACACATATAGCAATGGAGGTATGCTGAAATTTAACTTGTCTGAAGTATAAATGTATATTTCCTCCATCCTCTACCTATCTTCTATTACATCTAAAGACCTCATCAAAATAAAGTTGTTGGGCCAAAACTTGGTTTCAAATTCAATTAAGTTATTGCCAAATTGTGTTTTACGTCATTTGAATTTGTAGTCAGAAACTGATAAAAGTTTCATTCTTGATATTCCTTTCAATTTTCAAATGTAATCTTGTAGTTGACTCCTTAATTTCCTTAATATTATTCCACATGAACAGAATGAGACAATTCCAATGGAGTTGTTATGAAGTGATGCCAACCAATGGGTATGTTGAGGCTTCATTTCTTAGAATTTGTCTCCCTTTTTAGTTTTAACTGATGGGGTTGGCATTTCTGAAAATTCAAGTATCTTTGGGAAAGATTATAATCCCAAATTTCAGCTGCTTTTATGGGGAGGGGGAAGCTGCTCATAAAATATTTTGGATGTTTGGGACATCAGCTGAAATTTGTCGAAAGCTTTTATTTCTTCCTAAAAATAAGTTGTTTTTATGAATCTGAGTTCGTAGCGTATGATTATTTCCCAATAACTTATCTTCTTTTGCTTGTGTTATGTAAAAGCTGATTTTTTTGTTGCATCCAAATGAAATTAATTATCTTCAAAGCACTTTGCAAACAACTTACCCAAACAAAATTTGATTCTAATTATAATTGATTATAAAAATAATTGATTATACATATTATTGATTATTAAAATAATCTAATTTTTCCAACTGTCCCAAATTGAAATAAGTTTACCTAATGCGATTCCCTTTCTGATGGCTTGGGAAGTTGGGATGCTGTGTTAGAACATTGGTGAATGGTGCTCTCTCTCTCTCTTGGAATAAAATTGAAAAATCATCTCAATTAAAGAATGAGGAAAAATTTTGTTGTGTAGTAGAAACCATTGACATGCCATAAGGCAGTCAGTCAGCTTATTGTTATTAATTTCCATGTCCATGGTTTCCTATTTAGTTATTTATGCTACTCAATTATGCAGTTGGACTACATCAACACTTCCCAGCATAATTTTATCGCTGGAAGCAAGGCATTAGAAATTGCCACGCAACAGACCAAGTCTGCTATGGTTTCTATACCAGTTTCTCAGCAGAAGGTATACTTATTGAGATCTAATTCCAAATATGCTTCATGTTGTTCATTTGAAATATGTATTATGCTAGCCTTTCTTTTCTTTTACAAATTTCTTATTAATCTACTACAGGATGTTCTGGAATCTGACAAGGGATCAGCTTCTGAAAGAAGTGTAAAGTCTCGGGCCATTCTTACAAGACAAGCTAATGGAGTAGTTACTGAACCGGTTTGTAATTGTGTACCGTTTAATTGAAAAGCTTTCCAGTAAGATTCCTATGTGATCGAAGCTTGTGGTCTAGACAGATTTAAATATAATACAGGACATTGATTTTTTTTCTTCTAACTTTATTGTTATGTTTTAAATTGATTAACTTATGCACAAAATTCTCTGTTTAATGAAAAAAGCTCAGCACTTCCAATATTGTATTTTGACAATTTTTCGCGTTTAAATGCCATGGATCATTTTATTTGTATTGTTGAATTAACTGCGGATCTTTATTTCATGAGTAAATAAGTAATTGGCATCTAAATGTTATCATTGTTCTGGCTATATGGTCTACAATTATTTTATTTATTTATTAAATATAATTAATTAAGTATAAGGTTCATTGATCATATTTTAATGTTAAATATGACCAATTTTAATAAAATTGAATATTATTATTGAAAATAATGCAACTAACAACGATGCTAGTATAAAAATGGAATAATTGGATTAGTTGTAAAAAAATTTAAAAAATAAAATTCCAAAAAAAATATGTCATTCAAAGACGGTTTTTTGAAAAAATCGTCTTTGAATGTCACCTTTCAAAAACGGTTGTTTGCAAAAACTGTCTTGGAATGTGTCCCCCAAAAAAAATTTTACAAAAAAAATACTCATTCCAAGTCGGTTGTTTTAAAAAACCGTCTTTGAATGTGTCTCAAAAAAAAATTTACAAAAAAACATCACATTCAAAGACGATTTTTTCAAACAACCGTCTTAGAAAGCTGACAATCCAAGACGGTTGTTTCAAAAAACCGTCTTTGAATGTGTCTCAAAAATTTTTTTTACAAAAAAACATCATATTCAAAGACGGTTTTTTGAAACAACTGTCTTTGATTGTCAGCTTTCTAAGACGGTTGTTCCAAAAAACCGTTTTTGAATGTGTTTCCAGAAAAAAAAAATTCCAAAAAAACATGGCTTTCAAAGACGGTTTTTTACAACCGTCATTGAAAGTATTAGCTTTCTACTACACTCGTTTCAAAGACAGTTGTGGAACCGTCGTTGTATGCGTCAAACAACCGTCATAAAAAGCTGTCGCTGTATTAGTGTCTTCAACAACTTGCCATAAATAGTTGTTGTTATGGTTTGAAACAAAGATACGAATTGTTTCTTGTGTGAGCGACAGTTGTTCTGCTCCTTGCTCCCATCTTCACCATAATGAAACTGAAAGTTGGTTTCATTTAAAGGAATGTTAATTATTGCACTTAGGTTTAAAGAATACTAGTAACAAGGAGCAGAAGATCGATGTGTCTTGCAGTGGAAAACAATAATTAGAGAAAATATATAAATAAGGATGAATATATGATTGAAGGTCAATTTTGGGTGTTAGTTAAGGTGCATTGGTTTGGGGGAGGGGGTCATGTTATGACCATTAAACAACAAACAAATGCAAATGGTTTGGCTTGAGTAGTTAGATGTGTTCATTAACAGGGATTTATAGCCTAACTAACAATTACTATTGGCCCTCCCTGGGTGGTTTATTGGTCAAGTGAACGTAAATCACAAGTCAATTTGATCAGAAAAATAATACATACATTGACATTTGGATTGCATTTTATTCTATACTAACCGGGTGGTGGTGACTTTCATTTTTTATAAGCAAATATTATTAAGAAATAGAGTAAAAGGACCATACAGAAGTCTTATAAGACTAAATGAAAGGATAAAAATAAATTAGAGGATCATTAATACAGCTATGAGCAATAATAAACACTATCCATCTTAATCTTGAACCATGTCCACGATTTAACCTTTAACAAGTACCATTGAATATAAAATTTTGTTATGCATAATCTAAGTAGACCATACCACAATATGTCAAATGGAATACATCTTTTTCTTTCTTAAATCTTAAGATCGATAATGCTAAACCATGGACGGATCCACGTTAATCACTACCAGGACAATTGCTCCCACTAATATTTTAGTTTTTATTTATGTAATATATATTATCCATTATCCTTATAATCTAAAATATAAGAAAATAAGTCTATTCATAATATAAACATTACTTCCACGGATAATTTTATTCGATCTAAATCCTTTTATTTTCTCAATTAAACATTTAGAATATATTATTTTCTTTTTCATATGTGTATTTTACATACTATATTTGTAGTTAATAAAAAGAATTATCTCTCATTCATTTCAAATTACCTTTTTTCTATCTTTATATATACACATATGATTTTTTTTTAATTTCTATAATTTTCAATCTACCTTCTTTTATCTTCATCATTAAATTAAATTTCAATCATTTTTTACAATAAATTATAACAGTTAAAAATAATCTTAAATCATAATTTAAATTGTTCATTATAAATTCAAAAATATAAATTATATAAATTATATTTATTTATTGTAAATTTTAATTATAATGTAATCCATATATTAAAAATGGTTTATTATTATTTAAATTTTAATTATATTTTTTATTAATCCAATTATTGAATTATATTTACATATTACCAATATCGTTTGTGTCAAGTTTTATCAAAATTAAATAATAACAAGAAAATAATCAAATAATTCATATTTTAATATATTTTTAAATATTTATATTATGTCAATTTTAATCTATAAAAATAAGATAATAAATGATTTTGAATTAATATAAATTTTATATATATAACTTATGTGAAAAAAACTTTCAATCTAATGTTAAGTTTTAACAAAATATTATTTAATTAAAAATTATAAAATAATATAATAAATTATCAAAATTATACTGCTATAATTTAATTTTTCTTCATACATAATATATATATATATATATATATATATATATAGTCCCCACAACTTAACATTTTTGGATCCTCATTGAGTTAAACTATTTGAATATTGGTAATTGCTTTTGTTATTCAAAATTTCAAATATGAAAAATTGATACTAAAGACGGCATTATATATAATTTTTTATTTTTTCCCACGCATTAAAAATATATTTACTACAAAATTAGAAAGGAGACAATTTTTTAATTTCATTTTATCGTTGACTATACAGTTTTCGGGTGATGATAGAGCTGGGAGTAATAATAGCTATATTAGCCTATAGGTTGCTAGTTGAGTCTCTAATCTATAAGTGACTGAGAAATTCATAATGCATTTCAGGCTTTGAGAAAATTTCAATTAATTGAGAGTGGACAATGTAGGAGCATGGAGAAAAGAGTATGTCACCCTCCACCTATAGGGTAGGGCTGCTGAAGCCGGTTTTCACTTCTCTGTCTCTTTAACATGCTATCTAGTTAGAATATCTCTAATAATAATTAGTTGAAAGATTTTTTATGTGAAAATTATAAAAAAAATTCATTAAAACAAATCTATATGGTAGGAAATTTTTTAAAAAATAAAATTTATATCTTTTACAATAAATTATTTTTTAATAATAAAAAATAATATTTATTTGATATAAAATAATATTATAATTAAATCATAATTAAGTAAAAATATAAAATATAAAAATGTGAGTTTCTTAAAATTTTCTAGAATTTTTTATCATCGAAACAAAATTATATATGAATTTCTTATAATTACATGATAATGTGAGACTACAAAAAGTGTTATACGAATAAAAAAAATAACTTAAGAAATTCTTGATAGAAATACTGAAATGAGGTATATGAAAAAGTCTGACTCAAATCAAAGGCGATTTGTCTATATACATGGACTAGTTTTTTCTTTTCAAAAATTTTACTTTCTCATAGAATAAATTAATAAATACCAATTTTTCTTAACTGTGTTCGTTTATGAGAAAAGAGAAATGGTGAAAATTGCAACCCAGATGAAAAAGAAAGAAACTCAATCTTTCACTAGTTCAGTTGAGATGAAAGTTGTAACATCCTCAAATTTTTATCTTGAGCTTATATTCATGTTTAAATTAATTATGGATATATGATGATAATTTGATACAAGAATGATAGGATAGAATTTTTTATCTCCATCTGTACTTGACCAAACGAGGTATTTGACCACTCATTTTAAAGCTTAGGATGTTCTATTTGTTGTCCTAAAATATGGAACCAAAGTGAGCATTGAATCGTGCCCAGAATTTATTTGAACACAAGTTGTCCAAAACTGTCCACACCAAAACAACTACTGTCACCCGTTTTTAAAATTTTATATATCTCTCATTTCTTATTCAAATTAGGCTTATGATATATGGAATTAAAGATCTAGATGTGAACTCTAACATATCAAAAATTTAGTCAAATCTGGATTGTTTAATACTTGCAGTTGCAAAGACAATAACAAATGTTAGTGTCTCATTTTGAGCCTGCTGCAGCTTTGGAGTTTTGTTTTTAAAATACAATATCTAGAGTTTTAGAACTCCAATTGAGGCATGTGATACCTTGTTAGAAAGCTTAGAAAGTCTAGTTTAACATAATAAAAGATAGGAATTTAATGACTTGTAGATTAGCACAAATTATAGGAAGAATCGAATCATATGTGGTGAGATTTCTAGGCTATTTGGAAATGAAAAACATGTATGTTATACGTGGAAGCTATCTAACTTGGGAACAAAAGATAATTTTCAGCTAAAAGCATAGAACCAATCCGAATTTGCCTCTTGAATACTCCAAATCCACGTGCTATAGCCAGCTAAGCACAAAGGATCTTGCTTTAATTAAAGCATGCATGGGTACATGAGGTTTCTACAAAAACAATAGCAAAGGAAGTGGTGTACAAGAGTCAAAGGAGTAGTCAGTGTATAAAGTGAATAAGACAAACTAAAGCCAAGCTTCTTGAACAAGCCTTTTAAAGAGGCTATCAACGTGGACATTAAGTATTTAATAAAGGGAATCTTGCTTCAAACACTAAACTGTAGGTGCAGCCGTGAGTATGTGTGTGTTGGTGTGAGTCTACGTGAAGGTCAAAGGAAAAAGGTGATATGTAGTCGTGTGTGTGTGTGTGTAATTATAGGAACCAATCAAATGAAATCAAGCTACTTAGCAAGGCTTCCACGTGCACCTAGGTCAAGAATGAAGGAATATTTGTAATGATTGGATAAAGAAAAATCTAGTGAATAAAGACAAAATTATAGGATAATATCTTCAAGTTATGATTAGTTAGTTACTTTAAAACTAAACTAACTACTAACCAAATTAAAACCTAACTAATTCACTTAATACCTAACTAATTAACTTAATATAAATAGCTCATGATATCACAAAAAGTTGCATATACACTACTAGCATCCAAGCTCACTCTCATGGCCCATTTGCTTTCCACCTTGCACCTTGCTTTCATCTCTCACTTTCTTATTTACTTGTAACCGTAGCCCACTCCTATAGTATCCTATATGTCCATTGTCTTCTTTTCTTTAATATAAATCATCATAAGACTTCCTTCCTTGAAGACTAAAGAAGTGCAACCACTTACTTGGACATTTGCAGTCCAATTTACTTGAGGTAGGCTAGGCTTCAATCCTTAATTAAGAGTTTGTTTGAAACTAGTCTTTATGTGCAATGGTGCAGATTTATGGCTGACCCTAGTAGGCTGAATTTTCATATCATAAAAAGGTATTTTATGATATGGTTATGTTGATTTAAGAATATGATAGGCTGATGATTGAAGTGTTGATAATGTTTGGACTTGATTTTGATAGAAATTGGACTGTTTGCTTATATATATATATATATATATATATATATATATATATATATATATATATTGGAACTGTTTTAAATTAATTTTGAGAAGTAGAGGCTGAATGGAATGTGGATAAAAGGTTTAATTACTCAAGTGGTTCAATTTTGATGATTAAGTATTAGGGTGATAAGTTGAGAAGAACATAAGATCTAGGTTAAGTTCTAATCTTTTATTGTGATAGTGTAAAAGAATTAGAAATTATTTGAAAGATATATTATGGTTTATTAGCTAGATTACTAACATGTTGTCTTTAACTTGAGGATATTATGTTGTTATGCACAAGTTGGCATGATTTTAAGTGAATAAGGTATGGTATCCTAACCATACATTTGTTATGTATGATGTTTGTGATGTAATTTTTTTCATGAGATTGTATGAATTTACTCATGGATTGTATTATTGATGAAAATGATGGAATTTATGTAATGATATATATTGATTCATGTTTTCGAATCCAATACGAGATTTGCGAAACAAAATCTGATACTACATCCAGTACGAGATGTAGAGACCAGGTACAAAAACATGGAATTGATCATGCATTGTTTGCGTAAGATGGTTGCAATGTACTACACCCAGTACGAGGTGTAGCTACATATAGTACGATGTGTAGAGACCATGTGCACTCTGGAATTTCATTATGCATATACATAGTGTTTGAATGGTTATTTATTGATGTTATTGGAATTTATTGATGAATTACTAACGTACTAACTTATTTGGTGGTTTAATTTTGCCTATTGAGAAATTTTATTTCTCACTAGATTTGTTTCATTTTTTTAATAAAGATGGCAACATTAATCATTTTCCTTGATGCCTTAGACTGGTGGTGGTACAGAGATGAAGAGAGAAATTGCTATATTCTTACCATGCACCCTGTTATCCAAATTTATGTATATTTTGGAATTCATTTTCTTGTATTAGTGCTCAATGACATGTTTAACCCTAACGATCCATTCCTTTAGTTTGCCCACGCCTACCCTAATCCACTAATGGAACCTATTAACCTCTCTTCCAGCAACCATAACATGAATCCTCCCTTTGTCCCAGGTCATAGAGGAAATATGAATCTGAATGACAATTCTGATGCAGAGGAAAGCGTAGGTGAAAATTTCTAAGCTAAGGAAGGGGTAACTTTGGCATATGAAAAATAAATAAGGATCGTATTTAGGAAATATATGACCAATAGGTTTCATAATACTAGTACGTTTTAAAGTATTAGAAATTATGGGTGATGGTTAATCTTTAACTTTTGTATATTAATTAGAAACTACGATGAAGTATGGTGAATCTCATGTTTGTATGACAAGAAATGATGTAATCAAGAAATCAGTCCTCTTTAATGAACAAGAAGTTCACCTATAAAATTTATACGTACTTACAATTTTTACTAGTATACGCTTCTTACAAATAAACACTAATAAAAATTATCTAGAGATACATTAGATCGTTACAAAAGTAACAACATGAAAATGATAGGCTTCATGATTGCAGATTTTTTTTGTAAAATTGAAATGAAATGCAAAGAAAGAATGCGCATAGAGATGAGAGGTTGAGTGTTTCCAAAATTAACCCAAAACATGTACATGATACTATAATCTTTTTTATTTAAAATCGAATATATTACATGTCATATTCGATTATAGTTAACAAAATTGAATGTCGTATATGCATATTTGAATATGACTTACATTTTAATTTTTTATTTTTCCAACAACCGTGAGAGGCTTTTTTTAGGATACCATTTTTTTTCTTTTGGTTGCTTTTTGTTCTTTCTGCTTCCCTTGTCCAATTTACCAACATATTCGATTCCAACTCTCCACAATTGAATATGGCAATTTATCATGCGCAACTTTTTTTAAGGGCATAATCAATTATTCCTATTAAACTTAAAAAAAATCATAAAATAAAAACTTGTATGTGGGAAAAATAGAAACTGTAAATTACACTCGCACCCCATGTGTTTTGCTTAAATTTCACTTGATACCCCTCCCTTTTTTTTTACATTATGTTTACCCCCTTCTATTAACACTGTTAACTAACATCAATTAAAATATGTGAGCAGACGAAATTGTCCTTATATTTAATTGTAAAATCCAAATTATCCTCTCCCAATTAGTTTCAGAATTCAGACCCACGTTTCATTCATCTTCCTCATTCACGAGTACTGTTCATCTTCCTCTTATTGGTGAGTTCTTCTTTAGCGTACACGAGTGCGAGTTCTTCTTCCTCTTATTGGTGAATTCTTCTTCTAGCAATGCATGTTGCGTTCTCTCTTCAAACATCTGAGACCAATAACAAAGAAATTGATTCATCAATCATGATCACGCAAATCATCCATCATGCATGAATCTATTTAACAAAAATATTTACATTGTTATAAGTTATCATTATATGTAATGTAATATACCTTTGAAAATTTGTGTATAATTTTTTGCAAGAGTGTAGAAATGATAACCATAATTGCATAAACCACAAC
The DNA here is from genome assembly GCA_013407115.1 of Glycine latifolia. Lineage (NCBI taxonomy): Eukaryota > Viridiplantae > Streptophyta > Magnoliopsida > Fabales > Fabaceae > Glycine > Glycine latifolia. Next base: position 21,163,526 of record CM023956.1, read on the forward strand.
GACAACCCATGTAGGTGTGAGATCTAGCTGCTTGGTGTCACCGCCTTCTCCTTCTCCCGCCATATATATTCAATCAATTGTTGGAAAGAAAAAATTTGTAATAGTGATGATTACATAATGTGTTTTTGTGATGAGCAGAGTTTTAATTATTATTAGTATGCGTGAGTTTTGTGTTGAAAATGAAAATCAAAACATTCTTCATGTTCTTCATGCAAGCGTGAATGGAACTATTTTCCTATGTTGCAGAATTCTAACAACGATCCAAATGAACGGAGAGGAACAACTTACTCTGGATTTTACACCCATCGTCATTTGTCTACCTATCAACTATTTTCGGTCCCATCCATTTTTACTCTTATAATAATTGTTTAGCCAACAATGGCGAAATTTATACTTTTTTTTCCATATGAAATTGGACAAGTGATAAATAAATTGAACTAAATTACTTAATCTTTTCAGTTTAACATTATGATGTGCCTTGCAGTTCTTGATTGAGACATTATATTAAACATCTTGCCATAAAAATTTTTTTGAAAGAAAGGAGTTAAAAACACAAATGCAGGAGCAAAACACTAAATTTGAAACAAATAACCATATTCAATCAGAGAAAAAAATTGAACTAAAAAATTGAAAAAGAAGAAGGAATGGTGTTAACACTACGCACCAAGAAAGTGGGTTCGCATCTAACAAAAAGCTGAGTTCACGTCCAATTATAGAAAAAACAAAAAGAAACAAGAGTCTTAAAATATTTTTAGGTTGAGAGGAAGAAGACGAAGGTATTTTAAACATAAAATTTCATTAAAAGTCATATGACCAGCATGTGCCTAATTTCTGTTAAATTATTAAACAGTGTATAGGACAGAGAGAGTCTGAGTGTAATGTGAGCTAAACAATTAAGGAGTTTTTTGTAGGATGCAAAAAGGAAGGGATATCAGATGAAATTTAAGCAAAACACGAGGGATGTGAGTGTAATTTACTCAAAGAGAAATTATATAAATACTTAATTTTTGTATTTTATTTTTTTATCTGTTAAATCATTTTAATTCAAATATTTTATCTCTATCAAATAATCGCACTTTCCCCTCTCTTTTATCTTTTTTTCATAACTTTTCATTCCTCTCACTTTTACCCTTCTTTATTCCTCTCAACCGAATACTAGCTTACACAAGTTTTTAGTTTTTTGGAAATAAATAGAGGGAATAAAAGTCTATCAAAGAAAAAGAAATGTAACATAATCCAATTGTCTAAGGTAATCGAATAACAAATTCATGCTTCCAAAATCATCCAGCTTTGAAATTTCAAGTTAAGTCATCAAATTTAAATGTTCGAAATAATTAAATAATTTGTAGGTAATATTTAATTTTATTTTTTATCTCAAATCGGAGACCACATGTGTAGAGATGTCAAAGAGAGTCTGAGAGTCAACCTAACTCACCTTGAGTTCAGGCTGAAACGGATTCAAACTCATATTTTGACAAACTCATTTCATTTGTGATGCGTGGTTGATGTTGATTCAAAGGAATTTTGCACACAAAAAAAAATCAAATACAACTTCTCTTACTAGTATTTAACGTAATTTATTTATTTTTTCATATTTTTAAATGAAAAAATGAATTAAACACAATTTTATGAAATTTCAAAAAACTAAAAGGATAGTTTTTAATGAATAAAACATGAAAAAAAAACTTTAAACAAATTAATTTTAGAGATAACAACATTAAATAGAACATATCAACCTCCATAATCCACTTATTTTGATGAGGTGTTTGGGTTTTAGAATCCAATTCAATCATGACTATATTGCTATATCCACTCCCTTCTTTAATAAGTACATTTTCTTTGCATTTTTAAAAATAAAATTACTTAAATAACCTTTCATTTTCAAACTTTTTTCTCACCCTTGCACATTTCCTCTTCATAACAGTAACACATCCCTCCTCTCTTTCTTTATCCTCCTTCAATCTCTTGCTCGATCTCTATTCTAATTTAGGGTTTTTTCATCCTTCAAACTCCAACGTAGTATATTTGAGCTCAAACTACTTTTCTTTCTTGTGTAAATTTTGTCTACTCACACAACATCATTAATGTTTCTCATTTTATATATGCAACAACAACGTTTGGTTAGATCTTAAATTTGTCCAAATTGTTGCAACAAAGTGCTTCTTAGAGTCATCCAAATTGAATGATTAATATCAATTACATGCTTCTCCACTTCAATTGCTTCACTATTGTACAATTTTTCATTGCATAGGTTTCCAATGGTCCTAGTGTTTAAATTTATCCGAATTTTTTTTATAACATTCCAGAAAGTACTTTTTAGAACACAAAAATAGTATTCCAAAAAGTACTTTCTAGAACACAATTTTATTTTTTAACATTTCAAAAGTGATTTTCCAAAACACAAAAACAGTATTAAGAAAATAAATTTTGAAATGTTAAAAACAAGATTGTGTTCTGAAAAGTATTTTTCATAATGTTAAAAATAAAACATCATAAAGGGCATATATGATAATAAAAATTAGAAGAAGAAAAAGCAAAAGGAAGTGTACTTATAAAAAAAGGAGACGTAAATATAGCAAAAGCCTTCAATCCATTGACATGTTTAATCGGCTATATTTAACCTGTATTTAAGTCTGAAATTTAAATATTTTAATTTATTTTTTATTTTTCTAATGTTTTCCCTTTATTTGTTTAATTAATCATTTTCTTTTTTTTCCTAATTTTTATAGGTCAATTTGCAAAGTAACCTTAAAACAGAGTGAGTTGCTTTTTTTTCTTAACCTACTCCCTCCATCCCATTATAATTGTCATATAATAGAAAAAAATTATCCCAAAATAATTATCATTTTAGTTTTACAATGTAATATTAATATTTTTTTTCACTTATATCCCTTATGATTAACAACAAAATTTATAAATAAATTAAAGATGATATAAAGTTAGTTTTATAAAATTATTATTTTCTTTTTATTTATTTGTAAAACAATTTATTACAATTATTGTTTTAGAGTGGAAGAAATACTTCCTAAAATGGGATGGGTTGATCTGACCTATTTTTTTTTACTAGTCAATAACATGTCAAGGTGCATAAATTAACCCATTTTGCTAATTCTATTGATTTTGGGAGTTTTTTTTTTCTTTTTTCTCATTTTTCTCAACTCGGAATCTCAAGAAGATGACACTGGCAGTGAAATCCACCTGCTGAGTTGGCGCCTCCCCATAGGCCACGTAATTCGCTACAGTGGCCAACGAATTACGTATGTTAGGGCCCAGTCTGCAATTGTTCAGGACAAGTGTCATGCAGGCCTATTTCACTGATACTCCCAGCGAATTACGTGGCATATGTCACGTGTCAGCTCCCCACTAAATAATCAATATATTTAAAATTTCAAAAACAAAATACTAAATTACAAAATTGTTTATAAACTTCGAACGGTCATAACTTTTGACTGGAACGTCTGATTGAGGCGAAATCGGTGGCCAAACGCTCGAAATTGAGATTTGGTCAAAATTGTTTTCCAAAAAAAGCCTCTAAGTGCCTCAAAATTAGGATTTAAGATTCAATCATCCAAAAAATTCAATTTTGTCTACTTTTTTAATTATTTAATTAATTAATTTAATGTTATTTTTTATTTTTTCAATTACTTCTCTGAATTTTGACCGTTTTGACATATCGTATGTCTTCATCGGACATTTCTATCAAAAGTTATGATGTAAAATTGATAGTGCATACAAACTTCGAACAATGATATTTTTTATTAAAAATGTCCGATTGAGGCTTACAATATGTCAAAACGCTCGAAATTCAGAGAAGTAATTGAAAAAATAAAAAATAACATTAAATAATAGTCACATAATTTTATTAAAAATGTTAATACTTTTTATTTCATAAGCAAATAATATAATTTTAACAAATATCAACATAACATATTATAATTTTCATTTAATTTACTCATTTGTTATCGTCAATCACCAATAACATATCAATCTTAAATTAAAATTTACATATAATTTTTATTTATTTATTAATATACTAAATTTTAGTTTTAATTCCTTTATAAAAGTTTTGGTTTTGTTTCTTATCATATTAAAAAAGAAAACTAATTCAATTTGCACATTAGGTCTATTATATGTTAATATGTCATTGCATCGAAGATTCATTTAACATGAATTTATGAATGTATTACATTAAAAATACTAACAATTAAGACAATAATATTTTCTAATCATATACTATTTTAATTTCAATACATAAAAGTAGACATGAAACGTGATTTCAATCTATTTATTGAACTTATTGTTCAATTGTGTAGACTTTTTAATTTTTTAGTCTCTCCGTCTTGGAGCTAGGTCAACATTAATTGTTGGGTATTATAATTACTAATAACAAGTGAGTTGAGTCATATGATTGTGTAAACTACTAGGCCAATGAGGCAATTGCCTTGAGTCCCTAATTATTTTTGGCATCAAAATTTTCCACACTTCTACAATAAATTATTTATTATTAATTTAAATGAATAAGTGATAAAATTGTTAATGACAATTATTTACTATTATTTTTTCATTAGTAAGACTATAATCTTGAGACATGAATATAAAGTATTACTATAAATCATCTAAGTGTAATTTTATTATTAATTTAAAGTTAAAATTTATGTACTCTACTTAAAGAAAAGCTATTGACATCAGTATAGAGGTTAAATTTTTTGAAGGAATCTATGATTTATATATTAAGAATATATTTTGTTGAAAACATGGTGTTGGTGATAAAGAGACTCAAGTATATTTGAAGATACCAATCCTTTGAAACTTGATGAGCATGCCTTACATATTGGATTTATTGTTGTTAGATTAGCTTAGGATAACATGTAATAGGTTTTAAGTTCTATAGTATTTAATCCATCATCCAATTCCAAAATGTGTCCAAGTGAAGCTAAGACTTAGGGGCGTTTGGAAGGGATTTTTATTTTTTAGTTTCATGAGAAATTTAAGTTGAGAATCTTAAGTTTACTTTGTGATTTTTTGTTTTCAATTTTAAAATTATTAAAATCTAAAAAGGTAGTTTTTGTTTCAGTTTATTTTAGGTTGAGAAACTTGTGTTTTGAGTTTATAAGTTTCAGTTTATTTTTCACATGTTGGTTCAAAAGTGAGAGCTCAAAAGGGCACATTGATGGTTAGAAAATTTGAGGTGAAAAGAATTGAATGAAATAAGGACTCGGAATTTGGGCAAATTCTCCAAGGAACCACACTTAGCATTCCCAGCAGCCCTAGAATTCATAAATTGATTTCTACATTTCCTCAATCTCGACCCATCAACAACCCCAATCGCAGTATTGAAATCCACACCCAACCTCTCCAACTCGATGCTCCCAATTTTCCTCTTCTTTAACAACCTCTTCTTGCTTTCATCGCGAAACGACTTCGTCATGGAAGAAGAAGAAGAAGACGTCGCTTTGTTGTGGTCGTGGTTTTTGAAATGATGATGCGTTAGGGTGGGTTTGCAAGCTTTGATTTTCTTCGACATGATGTTGGAGGAGTCGCTGGCGGTGATGCGACAGGGTGACGTGGCAGAGATCGAACGATAGAGGGGGAAGACAGTGACTGGAGGAGACGACCACCAACAAATCGTGACAAGGTTCGGCGGCGAGTGGCGGTGAGCGAATGAGAGAAGGAGAGAGATTAGGGGTAAGAGAGTGGCGTGAAAGGAAGGGTGTGAGCGTGACCAGTTTCTCAAATTGGGTAAAGGGTAAGAGAGAGACGACCACTAACAAACAGTCGTTTAGGGTAAAGGGTAGCAAACAGAAATAATAATCAATAAACTAATTTTTATTCTTTTTCAAATTGGGTAAAAATTGTTTTAAAAAGATGAAAATAACCAATTCAGTCTAATTTTTGCCCAACACGTTTCTGTTTCAAAATTGTATTAAGGGTAGCAAACTGAAATAGTAATCAATAAACTATTTTTTATTCTTTTCAAATTGGGTAAAAATTGTTTTAAAAAGATGAAAAAAACAACTCAGTCTAATTTTTGCCCAACATGTTTATGTTTCAAAATTGTATTTGCATTTTAAAACAAAAAATCAAAAATTGACAACCACCTCAAATGTGTCTTAATTTTTCATATTTGTTATCTGATTTTAAAAATAACATTTCTTGAAAAGAGTGTTTTTCCAGAATATTTTTTAAATAGTTTCTCATAAAAAATTTCTCATGAAAAAGTGAAAATCTAGCATATCAAAGTTAATGTTTTGTTTTACTATAGTTAAAATTTATCATGTTATTCTTATTACATTAATTAATGTGGTAAATAATTAAAGTAATTAGTAAAAATATCATTAATTGTTTGATAGTAAGGAAACTCATATAAATATTCTAAAAAATTATTTATAATTAATCAAACATATTTTATTATTTTTTAAAATCATAATTCTCATATTCATAATCGGTGAGAATCATGAAAAAATTTCTCTCATACCAACACTTCAAAGATGAGAAAAATGAGAAAATGTGCTTATATATAAACTGATAAATAAAGATTTAATCTTTTTGTTTTTGTTTTAACTCTGATGATTTAGGAGAAAGAAATTCTAATTAATGCAGAGATTGGATGAGAGATAAGTAAAATTTGACAATAATTATTTTCATCAATGATTAAATTTGGGTATTACTTAACGATTTAACTTTGACTTCAACATAATAATCACTTTCGTCCGTGACAGTTAATAAAAGGGTCTATGTGACACATTCAGAAATGAATTTGTCAAAGCTCTACACATTCAGGGATGAATTTGTCAATGTTTTACCTAAAATATAATTTAATTTTCATTTTCTCCATTTTCTTAATCGTTGTAAGCATAACATTATAATAACACTTAAAAAAAGGAAAATAAACATAAGTTAGAATAAACATAATAATAAACATAATATTAATTAATAAATATAATATGTATGTTCCTTTGAAATTTATATGATGACAATATTAGATAATGACAAAATCAAGTTGAATCTTATTTTTTTAAGGATTAACTTAATGACTGTATATTTTAATTTGTTTGAGTCTCATTTTGGGTAAGATACTTCTCATATTTTTGTTTTGAAATTTCTAATATAACAATACCTTACTCAAAATATGAGACTCAAACGAAAATACATAACTATTGAGTTAATCCTTACAAAACAAATGAGACTCAACTTGATTTTATCACTACCTAATATTGTTACAATAGAAATTTCATAATAATAGATAAATTATACTTATTAATCAATATTATGATTATTATTATATTTATTTTAATTTATACTTGTTTTCCTAATTTTTTAAGTATTTATTGTAATTTTTATACTTGCAATGATTAAAAAAAGAAAATGAAAATTAAATTATATTTTGGATAAAACACTGACAAATTCATCCCTCGAGATGATACGTAAGATATTTCAATTAACGATAATGAACAGAATTTAACGATGAATGAATTTGTCACACTTTTTTTACTTTCAATAATAAAATTTTTTATTTTTCAAGATAAATTTATCAATATTTTACAAAGACAAAAATAACTATTTATACTTAATTTTAACTAATCAATTGTACCCAGTTTATTTATCGACTACTATCGAAACAAAGCTTAGATTTCTCATTCACTAAATTTTAAAATTAAAAAAATTGTCAATTCCATTTTTTTACCACGCGTCTCTCTAAGTCTTCACGTACAAGGGAAGTCTGACAAGGAAGTAAGCAACTTCATTTTCTTTTTGTTTTTTATTTCCTTCAGTCAATGTCTCTGTATCTATATTTCAGGTTGGTAAAAACGCTGCAATAATATTAATATTCTATTTTCAAAGGGAAACCCAAAAACTGAAGCGCGAGGAAGCTAAAAGTAGCAACGAGGGATGAGAGAACAAGAGGATTGGATGATTACGACAGCACTGTTAACGTTGTTGTTGGTGTTTGTTTCTTCTTTACCGGCGTTGAGTTACGGAGTTGTTCCTCCTCGTACTCTGCTCAATAAGCTGTCTCAGGGCAGTTATCTCACCACTCAGGAGCAATGGTTCAATCAAACCCTCGATCACTTCTCTCCCTATGTATCTCCTCTCTCTCTCTTTTTCTCTTTAAATGCAAAATAGAAGTAAAGTTCTTAGCTTACATGATAGACAGTTGTGAAGTGCAACCCTTGATTTTACTGTGGGTGAGAATTAATTTTAGCTGATGAAAGTATTATAAGCTAAGGAGAAATGTTGAGTGGAGTATAGTTCTTTCACTTTTTTTTTTTTGGATTTTGGTTCTTTCAACTTGCATCAAAATATGCTCTTGTCGCCAATTCGATTGTTCCATCTTAACCAGTAGTCTTGAATTCGAGTCTTACATATGGAACTGTATGAAATATTCAGAGGGAGACGTTTTTAGTGGTCCTATCTCGAGTATGATTGCATCAAGTGCAAAATACTCCCTCTAGACTCATATATAAACAAAAATAACTAATTTCACACTAATTAAGAAAGTTTGTTGACATCATTTAATTTTCCTAATCTCAAATAAAAAATAAGGTTATTTCTAAAATTTCCTTAAGTGAAACTTGCTATCATGAGTCAAAAGAAGTCATTGAAAATAGAATTAGAATTAAATGAAAGGTATTTTCGGAATGAGAGCATTAAATAAGACAAAATTAGTCAAATTTGCTTATATTTAAGTCCAACATACAAGACCACTTTTTTGCTTATATATGAGTCCAGAGGGAGTATGTGTTAGCAAAAAAAAAATGCTCGTGTTTTCTTTCTTAAGAAAATAATAATAAAAAAATGGGATTGTTTGGTGTATTTACCTCATATGTTTATTGAATTCTGATGCTGTTAGTTGTGCGTATTTGGTTGTTGCACCACAGGATCACCGTCAATTCCATCAACGTTACTATGAGTTTCTAGACTATTTCCGGATTCCTGATGGACCAATTTTCTTGGTAATCGGTGGTGAAGGTCCATGCAATGGGATAACAAATGACTATATTGGGGTAAGTTGCAACCCTTGGTCCAAATTTTTGTTAATGTCTTTTATTGATTAAGTTGCAACTCTTGATTTCAAGAGTCAATACCAAATATTGTAAGATCATAAGTTTTGGCACTATCACCATTCTTTGTCTATTGTTGTGAGCTACAGTAAGGAAAAGGGTAGTCATCTACATTACAAATTTTGTGTTTTTCTCTCTGTCCTAGTACATATATTAGATGGTCCCCATGTATTTATTTTCTATGAGGTAGACAAAATTTAAATATGACCGCACATTAAAAGTTAAGGTTCATTCCCCCTCCAAGGAGAAATTATTAGATAGTTCATAACCAGCAACTGTTTATAGTCTCGATCAATGTTTGTATAACACATTCAAATTTTACAATTTATGAAAAGAATTTAATAACATTTGATTACATGTCATATGAATATTAATTGGGAACATGGTGGTCGAGGAGACTATCTAATAATTTCTCCCCAACAAGACTTACTTTTCTTTTTGTTCCAATAAAATAAGAGGAGTGTTAGCAACACAGTCTCTAATGCACTTCTTTTAATGCATGCTCTACTATTGGTTAAAATATATTAGAAATTATGAAATTAAGAGCGAGACTTATTAATTAAGAAGTCAGACCCACAAATTTTTGTGATTTCCAATATATTTTAGTTGATAGTGAATGTGTTCAAATGAGTGTTGCTAGCATTTCTCAATAATGATGTGGCTCTTGTCAAGAAAAGATAATAATATAAACTAATTTCAATGCGTTGTTTTATTTTCTCTATTAGGTACTGGCAAAGAAGTTTGGAGCAGCTATGGTTACTCTTGAACATCGCTACTATGGAAAGAGTTCCCCATTTAATTCTTTGGAGACAGAAAATTTGAAATATCTTTCATCCAAGCAGGCACTCTTTGATTTAGCTGTTTTTCGTCAGTATTATCAGGCAAGTTTGAAATTTTTAGAATACTAAAGAAACATAGGTAATACAAGGCATTGGCATTGTTCACATATAAGATGCTTGGAACCAAAATTTCAAAAAGCTGTAAATGTTTACTGAAAGGGATTTGTGTAATTTGTGAATGACATTCAGATGTAGATTAAGGTCAGCAATGATCAGTGGTATTTCCTCATTGGGTCACCCAGCCTATTTCATAAGGTTGGGTCACATCTGACCTAGTTATATATAATCCACCAAATGCATTATATAGATCATACACAATTGACCTAATGTAATCCCCTGTTCACCCATGATACTCCACAATCTAGGAATTACTACCCACAACTACTCACGGGAATCTGATATATATGAGGCCTCCATTGCTTGGAGGGTCAGATTTCAGTATTTCCTAATATGACATATCGAGGTCCATCTTCGACTTAGGCCGAATCACCGAGGATCAGTGTAAAACTAGTGGCATTGAGATAATTGTCATATGATGTTTTCTGTTACTCAATTTAGTGAATTTACCTAATTATGTTGATTAAAACAAGTTGAATTGCATTTGCATGCAGTATAGGAAAGATGTCTTGGAGAATCCCAAATTGGCTTCAGAGACTTCAAAATTATCATCAATGAAGAAACAAAATTAATTGGAATCATAAGAACAGGAGATCATATTGATCCTCAGCAATTATTGCTTGTGTTCTTAGCTGGGGCTTGGAATATGTCATGATTCTAACTGGGTTGTGGATAAATGTAAAATAGTCATATGTGCATGCATTACTTTCTAGTTCTACAGTTTCCTGCATGCTTGTTTGATTATATCTAATGTATATATGGTAAACCATCAAGCAATGTGTTTGTGTTAATAGTTCTTCAATACTTTATAGCTGTTGGTTTATCATATTTCCATCTTCTGTTTGTTTTTTCACTTCAGTTCTAGTTTTTTTATGGTATAAATAAAAAATTTTAAACAATCCATCGTTGTATATGGTGTTTGTTAGATTGCTACTCATTTGATTTGATTTCTTGCTGTCATTTTCATATAGGATTCCTTAAATGCAAAGCTTAATAGAACAAAAACTGAAAACCCCTGGTTTGTTTTTGGTGGCTCATATGCTGGAGCACTCAGTGCATGGTTCCGTCTCAAGTTTCCCCATTTAACATGTGGAAGTCTGGCAAGTTCTGCAGTTGTTCTTGCTGTTTATAACTTCACAGAATATGATCAACAGGTGAAGATAGTTATTTTTGTTTTACGTACACCTTTTGTTTTTTCTATTCTAGATGCTAAAATAAGTCAAAGTTCCCTTTTATTCAATTTCAGTCCAATTATGAATTTAGTTGAGTGAGTTCTATCTTTCACATGCAGATTGGTGAGTCAGCAGGTGCTGAATGTAAAGCAGTATTACAAGAAACTACTCAACTCATTGAGCGCAAACTTGCAACCGATGGAAAGGAACTGAAGGCATCTTTTAATGCAGATGATGTATGATCTGTTCCTTTACTTTTGCAGAAGTAAATTATACTTCACCCAAAAACATGAATCCTGTTGCCAAGTAGACTATCTAGTATGATTGTCATGTTGCATTTTGACTTTTTCCCTGCTTTGCAGCTCGAAAAAGATGGAGACTTTATGTATTTAATTGCCGATGCTGCTGCTGTAGCAGTAAGCATTATGACTGTAGCTGTTACTTTTAATTCATTTCGATCTCTTATATTCAAATTCACTATGTTGTCTTCTCTTTTTCTGGTTTTTTGAATGTTACAGTTTCAATATGGTAATCCTGATAAAGTATGCAAGCCTATGGTTGAAGCAAAGAATGCTGGAGAGGACTTGGTGGTATTGTTTTTAATCTCTGTCCTTTTCCAGAATATCATGAAACTGGTCAATTAGACTTCCTTTTCTTTTTTTATTGGAGGGGAAGGGGTATGGGTGATTTAAATATAAATTACAAACCATCTGAACTTTTCCCCATTGCTCACCATTTGCAAGTAATAGTTTGCATTTTGTTTTCCTTTCTTCCTTCTAGCACTCTAAATTATAGTTTTTAGTCCTATAAAATTCTTAGTCATATTATACAATTCTAGTCAGGAAAGGATCCATTCTATCTCTCACATTGCATGAAAGCTGGGGCATAAAGTCTCAAATTAGAATATGATGTCCTCTGTAATGATATGCATGGTTCTTGGTTTACGTTTATGTATTTCCCTTGTGGTTGTTACTTGTGTTTATATTAGATAATCAATGATTGCCTTTATTCAAGCATTCATAGGGCTAGCTGGCCCTGTCACAGCGAAAAGGTTGTTGTGTTCCGTTGTGACCTAGAGTTCAAAAGTTCAAATCCTGGAAATAGCCTCTCTGCTTCGGGAGTGGGGGGAATAAGGTTGTGTATATCTATCCTCTCCATAACCATAAGTCTTAGGATAAAGGGGGAAGAGAAAGTTAGATATTAGTTTGTTTGTCAGTTAGAGGGGGTTTGTGTGACAAACTAGAGGATGTAGGGAAGGGGGTTCATTCTGTGTTGTTGGCATTTGGGAATTGATCAGTGCTCAGTTGTGAAAGGGGAAAGATCTCTATTTTTTAATCTAAGTTTATAGAAACTCATAGTCTCCTAACACACACTGAATGACATCATAGACTATCCTAGATTTGTTATTGTGCCACTTGTATTTGTTCACTCTTGACAAATGTAGGGTTGAGGTAGGCCTTAAGCGCAAATTTTAAGATGATATGAGTCTATCCCAAATCTTTATCTAGCCACTGATTTGGGCCACTCACATGTTGTCTTCAGCTCCATGCTCCAAATGTCCAATTTTAGGTGTGAGAGGGTGTGTTTATTGGAGCACTTTCTTTGTGATTGCGTTGCATATAACTTGGTAGAGGAGGAATGAATTCATTTTTAAGGCAACCAAATGGAATGTGACAGAGGTTCTTGAGAGGATTTCTAGTTTCGTGACATCTTGTGTGGCTGCTAACTCCAGCAGTGATTTACTTGTTGACAACAGTGGCAGCATTCATGGGACTCACGACATTAGATGGGAAGCTCTGGATGTAAGACAGGTGGCTCTTAATTGTGATGTCAGTGTGATGGATCATGGTGCCAAGGCTTCTTTTGGAGGGGTTATTTGTGATAATTTTGGTACCTTCATTTGTGGTTTTTCTGCAAAGCTGGGATCATGTACCATTCTCATGGCTACACTTTGGGCTATTTTCCATGGCCTTAAGCTTGCTTGGGAAAGAGGGTTTTGTAGTTTCAACTATAAAGTTGCAATCGGATTCTCCAGGGGATATTAATCTTTTGATTAAAGGCTGTAGCCACTGCTGTTCTCATCCTTGTTATATGTTGGTGAAGGATATTCATGGCATACATAAATTTGAAGGTAATATTGTACGGGTGCATGTTCGTTGCAAGGCAAATCAAGTTGCAGACAAGCTAGCTGAGAGTGGAATGTTTTTCATTAAGTGATTATTATCTTTTTGATATACTGCCAAATTTTATTTGTAACGCTATTTTAGTGGATGCTGCTTGTATATCTTTCCCTAGAGGTTCTAGGCGATAACAAATGCATTTCGCCAAAAAGAAAAAAGGTGTGTTGAGATTCCATATTGACTAGAGATATGACCAGTGTAATCCTTATAAGGTTTAGGTAGTCCTCATCTTATAAGTCGATTTTGTGGGGTTGAGTCAATCCTTAAGCCCGAATTCTAAGAGGGTAAATGGGAAAATCTGCAAACCAAGCTTATTTTTGGATGTAATGGGTCAAGTCCAAGCCTACATTTTTTTATTATCAGCAAAGATAATATATATATTAGATAGAAAGACACAGTACAAGCCTACATAATAGAGACTACCCACAATCACTCTCTTGCAGTTCCAGCCATAGCATAAATCTGAACAAGACAACATAGATGATTACCTAATTTTTGCTGTAGGGGTTATAAAGTTGGCTTGGTGGTGAAGGGAGAAGGAAAGGGGGTCATGGGTTTGAATCCCCCCTACTAACAACTAACATTGGCTTATCACAAACAAAAAAAAAATTCTGCCATTAACGTTGGTCCTTCTACCCTGTCAAGATCTTATGCTGGAAATTATAGGGGTCAAGATAAACACTGTTGAGCATGAGGAATTTTTGGGAGGCTAAAAATTGACAAGAATTGCTCATTTTTTAGTATTTCCTATATTATTCATTTTTTAGATTCCAACCTTGAGGACAAAGTTGAATTTCAGGGGGTGGTATTGATAGGGTAGATGGGGAGGTTAGAATATTAGATAGAGGGGTTTAGAGTGATAAATAAACAAATGAATAGGAGGATGTAGGGAAGGGGATCAGTCTGTATTGTTGGCATTTGGGAATTGACCAGGTGTTCAATTGTGGAAGGGGAAAACCTTGGAGGAAAAATCTATTTTCTTTATTTTGTTCTTTGGCAATCAAGAAATAAAAATTTCTCGGCAGACCCCATTAGTTTATAGTGTTGTGCATTGGGTTATCCTTTTACATTCATTTGTCAACACATATCCCTATTCCTCTCTCCCTCTAGGGCGAGTTGTCTTTCTTGACTAGTACATCTGATGGAAACTATATAATCAATATGCAGGATGCTTATGCCAAATATGTCAAAGAGTTCTACATTGGAACCTTTGGTGTTAATGTGCAGACTTATGACCAGGAGTACTTGAAGAAAACTGCTATCAATGAAGACAGTTCTACTCGATTATGGTGGTTTCAAGTTTGCACTGAAGTTGCATTCTTTCAGGTGGCTCCATCAAATGACAGTATACGCTCCTCAGAAATTGATACAAAGCAAGTTCCTCATCCTCACTGTTCACTTTATATACTCCTCTATCGACAGGATTCTTTCCTCTTATTTAATATTTCATTATTACACTATTCTTTAATATTTGTGGTTGTTGATTCTTTCCTCATGCATTGCAGATACCATTTGGACCTTTGCACAAATATCTTTGGAGAGGGCATCTTTCCTGATGTTGATGCAACTAATTTATACTACGGAGGCACAAAAATTGCTGGTCTCTGAAGCTTATCTATGCCTGAAATTTTATTCTCTTTTTTTCCCGTCATTCAAATAAGACATGCAAAATTTTTATAAAGAAATATGCTTTTATGACTCTTACGTTACCATTACCTCTTATTTTAATATATATCTCTAGGCCGTGTTGATTGTTATCATGATTCCTGAACACAATCCAGAAAGTCATTTTGAAAATGAATTTTCTCTTTTATGTTTACATATTTCAATGAGGGCGAGCCCTGGCACAGCGGTAAAGTTGTGTCTTGGTGACCTGTTGGTCATGGGTTCGTATCCGGAAACAGCCTCTTTGCATATGCAAGGGTAAGGTTGCGTACAATATCCCTCCATAGCGTGGAGTGGTTTTTATGTTTACATATTTCAATCTGAACTATGTACATACCATAAAAAGTTAGCTTATTAAACATGTATTCTTCAGCATAAAACTTCTTTATGGCATCTTATGTCTGGATGCTTCATATTTTGCATTCTCTGTTTTTACTCTGAATGTACTATTATACGAAGCGTCTTGAATTTGACCTGATTTCATGCATCCTTTTGTGTTATGTACATGGACAGGTTCCAAAATAGTATTTGCAAATGGCTCACAGGATCCTTGGCGTCATGCGTCTAAACAAACTTCATCTCCTGATCGTGAGTTACCATATAATTTTTAATGAATTTAGACAATAACATTCTTTATCCTTGCCATCTCAGTTGCAATATGTCAAAACTGTATTTCTCGGGAATCCCTGGTGAATTGTTTATTTGATGGCTATCAAGTGACAAATGAGTGGCTCATACTTAAGTGTAATTTTTTGTGCTCAGTTGCTTGAATGTTAGCTGCATGATGTTGGGTTTGGCTCTGATGGGATCTGGTAGTATTCTTAGGTTTGTTTACAGATAGAGGAAGGGAGTGGGGAAAAAGTTCTTAATCATGTGATACAATCATAAAATATATAATGTTCTTCCTTCATTTTGCAATGCCATGGTATTTTCAGTTCGTTCACTGAATGCCGCCTAATTGTTATATATATTAACCCTTTCAGTGCCTTCCTACACTATCACATGTAGCAATTGTGCCCATTGTACTGATTTTCGAGGATGTCCTCAATCTCCTTTGGTCCTTGAAGGTATGCATAACATTTCCACTCCAATTTTTGTCATTATGAAATGTTTCCAATTTAGAACATGCAATTTACAAGAGTTAGCTTCATATTTTCCCGTCAATTACTTGATGATAATGATTCATTCTCTCAATTACAGTTGTAAAATAATGATAATGATAATAATAATAATAATAATAATAATAATAATAATAATAATAATAATAATAA
>CM023956.1:21191919-21236675 GCA_013407115.1 Glycine latifolia
TCACTTTGAAGACCTTGCCGGTAACTTCATTTTTAATCTCAACTGCACCATGGGGAAAAACATTAGTAATAACAAAAGGTCCATCCCATCTAGATCGAAGTTTACCAAAAATAAGCTTGAGGCAAGAGTTAAACAATAGCACTTTTTGGCCAATATGGAACTCCTTCCTAAGAATCCTAGAGTCATGAAATCTCTTCACTTTCTCCTTGTAAATCTTGGAGTTCTCATAGGCTTCGAAGCAGATTTCTTCAAGTTCTTGCAATTGAAGCTTCCTTTTCATACCCGCTTCATCAAATGACATGTTACAACTCTTCATCGCCTAATAAGCATGGTGCTCAATCTCCACTAGAAGGTGGCATGACTTACCAAAAACCACCCTGTAGGGAGACATCCCCAAAGGTGTTCGATAAGTGGTCCTGTGAGCCCATAAAGCATCTTCAAGTAGCTTGCTCCAATCCTTCCTGGTGGGTTGCACTACCTTCTGTAACACTTGCTTTATCTCTCTGTTAAAAACATCTGCTTCCCCATTAGGTTGGAGATGATAAGTTGTAGCAACTCTATGCACAACCCCATACTTCTGAAACAAGGATGTTAATGACCTGTTACAGAAATGACTCCCCTGGTCACTGATAATGGCTCTAGGCACACCAAACTTGCAAAAAATGTTGGATCTCACAAAATCCACAACAACTTTAGAATCATTAGTTCTAGTGGCCTTAGCTTCAACCCATCTAGAAACATAATCAACAACAAGCAGAATATATAAAAAACTATGAGAGAAATGGACCCATAAAATCAATACCCCACACATAAAAAATCTCACAAAAAATAATGGGTTGCTGAGGCATCTCATGTCTACGTGTAATGGTTCCTCCTACTCTCTGACACTGCTCACAAGTGGTGGTAAAGTGGTGAGCATCTCTAAACAAAGTGGGCCAATAGAACACACAGTCCAATACCCTCTTAGCGGTCTACTGAGGACCAAAATGACATCCAGTAAGTGTGCCATGACAAAACTGAAGAATAGACTAAATCTCATGATCTGGCACACACCTGCGGATCACTTGATCACTACCAAACCTCCACAAATAAGGATCATCCCACACATAAAATTTAGCGTCACTCTTAAGTTTATCTATTTGAGACCTAGATGCATGAGGTGGAACAACAGATGCAACTGTGAAATTCACAATGTCCGTAAACCAAGGGGTGATATGTGATGAATGCAAGTGCATCAAATGCTCATCAGGGAAATTATCCCTAATAGGAAAGGATTCAATAGGTCCCTCAATCCTGCTCAAATGATCAGCAACCAAGTTTTCTGCACCACTCATGTCCTTAATCTCAATATCAAACTCCTGAAGAAGAAGCATCCACCTGATCAATCTACGTTTAGCATCAGGCTTCTTCAACAGGTACTTCAAAGTTGCATGGTCAGTAAAGATAGTGATATGGGAGTAAAGCAAATAAGATCGGAATTTATCTAAAGCAAAAACAATAGCCAAAAGCTCATTCTCCGTGGTGGTGTAGTTAACTTGGGCTGCATCTAAAGTGCGTGAAGCATAAGCAATGACATGGGATCGTTTATCCACTCTCTGTGACAACACAACCCCAAGTGCATAGTTAAATGCATCACATATGAGCTCAAAGGGAAGTTCCCAATCTGGTGGCTGCATGATGAGAGAAGTCGTAAGCTTCTTCCTCCATTCCTCAAATGCCTTTTTGTAAGGCTGATCAATCATAAAGTCTACGTCCTTTTGGAGAAGCTTGGACAATGGCAGTGCAATCTTGCTGAAATTCTGGATGAACCTCCTATAAAAACCTGCATGTCCAAGAAAAGAACGCACTTCTCGCACAGAAGCAGGGTAAGGTAAAGAAGTAATAACATCAATCTTAGCTTTATCGACCTCAAGACCTCTACTAGGGACCAAATTCCCTAAGACTATACCTTCATGTACCATAAAATGGAATTTCTCAAAGTTAAGAACAAGGTTAGTCCTAATACATCGATCAAGAACTCTAGAGAGACTATCCAAACATGCATCAAAAGAGGAACCATAAACAGTGAAATCATCCATAAACACCTCCATGCAACTCTCTAATAAATCAAAAAAGATACTCACCATGCACCTTTGAAAGGTAGTAGGTGCGTTGCATAGGCCAAAAGGCATCATAGTGTAGGCAAATGTGCCAAATAGACAAGTGAATGTGGCCTTATGTTGGTCTTCCGGTGCAATATGAATCTGCATGTAACCAGAAAAACCATTAAGAAAGCAATAATGTGATTTACCTGCCAACCTCTCCAGAACTTGGTCAATGAAAGGGAGAGGGAAATGGTCCTTGCGAGTTGTCTGGTTAAGTCTCCTGTAGTCAATGCAAACTCGCCAACTATTGGCTACTCTAGTCAGAATCAACTCATTATCCTGATTTTTCACAACAGTGATACCCGACTTCTTAGTGACCACTTGGACAAGTGAAACCCAAGTGCTATCTGAAATAGGATAGATGATCCCTGCAGCTAGTAACTTCATCACTTCCTCCTTCACCACATCAAGAATAGTGAGATTCAGCCTCCTCTGTGGCTGTCTCACCGGCTTAGAATCATCCTCCAAGAGTATCCGATGCATGCAAATGGAAGGATTTATTCCAGGAAGGTCAGCAAGTGTCCATCCAATGGCCTTTTTGTGGCCTCTCAAAACATGCAACAACTTCTCTTCATGCTCAAGTGATAGGCTGCTAGTTATAATGACTGGAAGCTGCTGAGATCATCTAAATATGCATATTTAAGGTGCTCAGGTAGTGACTTCAGCTCCAAGGAAAGTGGCTGAATGGTGGAAGGCAAGAAAATGTTGGTGGCTGAGGGAAGGGATAGTAGAATTAGAACCTATATCTGTACCTGCAACACAATCAGAGTGAAGTGTGGAGGAAATCTCCGCACAAATACTACACACAAAAGCAGAATCATCACAGGTATAATTACAAGAATCAAGATCAAAATCAGAAAAATCAGAAAGTAAATAAGAAATATCTACATTATCTACTGCAACATCAATTATATCAAGAAGAAGGACAGAATGCTCCTGTACAGGATATCGCATGGCCTCAAAAATGTTAAACTGGACAACGTCATCACCAAACTCCATGGAAAGAGTTCCTGCATACACATCAATTTTGGTCCTGGCTGTCATCAAGAATGGTCTCCCTAGGATCAATCTGGAACCATGGCTGGAAGACTCATTCTCCATATCCAGTATGTAAAAATCTGCAGGAAAAATCAAATTATTAACTCGCACCAACACATCTTCAATAAGTCTAAGTGGAAGCACAACACTCTTGTTGTCTAAGTGAATGACAACAGTAGTGGATTTCAAATCACCAAGATGTAATGATTTGTAAACTGATGTGGGCATGACATTAATGGAGGCTCCAAGGTCACACATGACATCTGCAAAAGTACAATCTCCAATGATGCAAGGGACAGTGAAAGTGCCAGGATCCTTGCACTTCCCCGACAACGACGCCAGTTTTGATAACCGATGTAGTATCGCTTCAAAACAATTAAACTACACTAATTTTGTAGCACGTGATTAACCTAAGTCGACTCAGAGACACAGTCAATATGGTTCCAACTTCAATTCACTAGTAAACAATAGGGGGATTTTTATCGAATAGTTTGCATGCGATAAATGAAAATTGCAGAAAAACGTAGCAAAATAAAAACTAACAAAATTGATAATAGGTATTCTAAAAAAGATTAAAAAGCATCAATCCAATTCACCAAACCAAGTAATACAAATTATCATAGTTCTCAGATAATGATTTTGTTGTGAAAGTTCATTCAATTTTACTAGAAGTGGTTCAATTGAATTAATCCCTAAATTAATTGAAACCACAAACCTAATTGAAATATCATCCAAATAATCTATGATTAAAATTTGAAATTGGGAAATGAATCCATAACCTAATCCGTTTTCAATCCTAAACACATTCATAATCATGAAAATTGAATAGAGGATTGAAGAAGAAAGTGAACATTCACACAGAATTTGAAATACCATACCAGAACTCAAATTCTCCTTGCTTGAGCTTGGATCCTTGGATTGATTGATTGTTTAGCCTTTTATGACCATCATCAATAAAAGCCCCACGAAATTAGTGCAAGAAAATGGAAGAACAGAAATGAAAATGAAGAACAGTGAAGAACAATGAAGAACAGTTGAGAGAAAATAAGAGAGAGTTTTAATTCTAAAAACTTCTAAAAGTCACTACAAAATATGTGTGCGCTAAAATGAAGTGTGTCCATCCAAATAACTAAAATCACTAAAATATAGTGATTGAGTCAATAGGAAAGGATGGGACATAATTAAGCTCAACTAATCTAACTAATTACTAATTATACCAATTTCGCAGCCCAAAATTCAAGTGCAGTGATTCTGACTTCCAAGCCTAAAATAACTCTCAAAATGACAGAATTGGCATCGGCTTATCTCTGACAAAATTGTAGATCGTTTCTTTATCTTTCCAAGGACTACTCATATGCGTCATTTGGATTTCTTTAGACCTCTCTAGGTCATGCACAAGGAAGATAAGTTAAGTAAGCAAAAACTCCAAAAATAAGCAATAATTATCAATTAAGCCCACTTGTTTGCTTAAGGCAAAAACTGAATTAGAATGGAAAAATAAAAGTCTAAGAGAAGTCAAATAAGTAAAGAAAAATTGAAAAATATTAAACTAAAAATACTCAATCAGTTTACTATAAACTATTTTGTTGCTGGAAGTCGTTTGGGAGGATATCTCTGTGGATTTTATCACGGGCTTGCCGAAATCACAAGGATATGAAGTTATATTGGTGGTGGTAGATCGCTTATCAAAATATGCTAATTTCCTGTCCCTTAAACATCCTTTTACAGCAAGTAATATGACAAAAAAATTCATCCGGGAAGTGGCCAATTTGCATGGATTTCCCAAGTCAATTATAAGTGATAGATACCCTATTTTCCTCAATAAATTTTGGGGTGAGCTTTTCCGAACTTTGAGAATGAGTACCAACTACCACCCCCAAACTGATGGTCAAATAGAGGTGGTAAACCGCTGCTTGGAGACTTTCCTTCGCTGTATCACATCCGAACAACCTACTAAGTGGAACTTGTGGCTGTCATGGGAGGAATTATGGTATAATACCTCTTCGCATTCAGCAACACAAACGATTCCATTTGAAGTTGTTTACGTTCGCTCTCCCCCTTTAGTGTTGCGTTATATGATAGGGGAGACTTAAGTTGATTCTGTAGCCACAGTGCTTATAGACCGTGATGATGCTCTTCGCCCCTGAAATTCCATCTCCATAGATCGCAACAAACAATGAATAAGTATGTTGATTCCCATCGTCATGATGTCACCTATGTCGAGGGCGATTGAGTTTATGTTAAACTACGTCTTCATCGCCAGCAATCAGTTGCTCGCCGCATCTATCGTAAGTTGCCACCCGTTATTTTGGCCCCTATCAGGTCCTTTCGCTCACTAGTAAGGTGGCCTACAAATTACAATTGCCAACCTTTTCCCGTATTCACTCGGTTTTTCATTTTTTGTAACTTAAATGTTCTCTGAAACTCGATTCTGTAGCCACTACCTTGCCCCCAGGAATGGAAGTGGATGAACCAGTCCCACCAAGTCATGAAGCTCCAATGCAAGAATGGCTCATTCTGTGGAAGTTTCAACTAGTAAAGGAGGCCACTTGGGAATCTGCAACTTCAATTCAGGCTAAGTTTCTTTTTCTTAGTCTTGAGGACAAGGCCAATTTTGCAGTAGGTGGTGTTGATAGAATCAGACTAATAATGGGAAACCTCTGAAGGTTTACACACATAGGCCTAAGCGGGCAATACAGTCTATTCAGAATTAGTGTTGCAGTGCTTTTTTTTGGGGGGGGGGGGGGGGAATAAAGTTAGTTAGAGGAGTGAGAAACTAGAGGGGGAATTCTGTTATATGGGAAAGGGGAAATCATTGTAGGGATATGGAAGATTTGGAATGAAATTGGGAGTCTAGAGAACCATTCTCTGACTTGGGGAAGCTTTGCTTTCGTTTTATTTTATGCTTTTATCCTTTCTTACTCTTTGCTGCAGTGACCTCTGATACAATACGTATCAAATACTCTATCCATACGTGATGGTGTTGACTTTGAAGAACTGGTGTAAGGAGTATTATATAAAGCTGGAAGCATTATTTCGACAAAATGAGATCAATAAGAAGTTGTTGCGTAGTTGTGGATAGTGGGGCGCTTGTGCTTGTTAAGCTGAATTACTGAAGATTAATTCTATTCCTCAACAATTTGACCATCAGGTTCCTTCTCCTCCTTTTTTCTCTATTAATTAGTTACTATATTTGTATTTTTAGATTAAAACTAAAACTAAAAGCCAGTGCAGAAAATCTCAAAGCCAATGCAACGTTGAAAATTAAAACTAAAAGAAAAACCAAATTGTTTTATGCAATTTTCAAGGTAGAGGGAGGGGAGAGATGAAAATTAGGTACAATCATTTGACCAATGGGTGCAAAATTTCTGTTTGCTGACAATTTCATTTAAACACTTTTTTTTTTTTAAGTCGGTAGCAATATAAGATGATTGGTCACCCAAACATAGAAATCAACGCTACCAAAACTTGTTCCCAAAGAAGTGTGTAGCATCCCAACCCTCTAGCCTTCAAAATGTAAGCCAAAACAAACTCGTTTAACCTTTGTAAAACATCCATATTCTATCATAATACCTCCACTGCAGCTAATGCACCATGTTAGTACACCATAATTCACTTGTCTGCTACCTTAGCAAGACCTCTATATGTTCAACCAGATCCTCCCAGTCAAAACATTAATGCAACTTGTATTCATCCCACAGATGCATATCACAAACACCCATCCACAATCGAGGTTGCTACCAATATTAACACATTTTATAGCACATAAAACTCACATAATAGACATTGTATTCAACTATTTGTGCACCACCTTATTAACACATTGTCCCAAGGAAAGCAGAGCGATTGAATACTCAACAGAGACAATGAATATACAAAGATATGAATTCAATATGAATACCTCCCAAACGTTTAATGTTTGAATTAACACACAATACACTAATGATTAGTATATCAAATGAATTAAGTAAAATGAGATTATGTTAAATTCCTACTTAAAAAAACTCAGCAAATAGATCATCTATCTCATTAGAAATAAAAACACAATATATACATTCATTTCTTATAATAGCTAACAGAGCGCTTGAGGTATAAAGTCCAGCCAGACTCACCCATTACTGCATTCTGAGAAGAGAACTTTACCTCTGTAGCCCATTGCCATCGAGATCGAGATTCAAAGTTTGTTGCCTATTGCCATCAACAAAAAGAATGTATTTATAGAGTTCTCCTCATGCTACGAATGCAATTTGCGCGGGATATTGTATGCAGTTCAAATTTCAAATCATAGGAAAACAAAAACAAAAATCCAAATCCATAAGAGATTTAAGAAACAAACAAATATTCATTATCAATATATTTATACTCATTCAATTCATTCATATGATAACACCTGACATCCTCTATCCTCTATATATATTAAAGTCCAAATAAACCTCACTTTAAAGGACATTAACGACAATAAGAGAAATAAGGGTCAGACAACAATTGATGAATAAGATTTTCTCACATGGTCAACTCAAACAAACATAAAACCTACAAATGTGATGTCTGATTTCCGTGATGATAAAATGTCTTTTCTATTTATCCTACACTAAAATTCAATAATCAATGGTTGTTACCAAACATGCTAAGGCATTGTCTTTTGGATTAATACAACCGGGTTGTCTTTTTTTGAAGTACCCTTTTAAATGCAACCAATTACAAATAGTAAATGTATATTACGTGTTGTCCTTTCTTGAAGTATCACTTTGCATGCAACCAAGTTATGTACCTTACTTGATAATCCACTTGTTATTAAATTATTATAATTTTTTTTAGTTATGATTGCTAAACATTTGAGATTGTATGCTGGATGCATGAATGGCCACTATTATTTAGACCCTGAGAGAGTTCAGTTGTAAAATGGTCTTCCTAACCATCCTCAGTTGTAAAAGGATAGATTCGAAAATAATTCCTAAAAGTGGAATCAATCACACACCTTAGTCCAAAATTCAAAAAGTTGTGTTACTTAAGTAATAATATTAACATATTTTTAAGAATAAATTGTTAAGTTTATGACTTATTTGGCAGCAAAAAGACTTATTTTATTTTTTTTTCCTTATTTTTAGAAACTAGTATCACTGTGCTTTACACTATCAAAAACTAAAACGATGGTTTACACACAAAAAAAATGTTTATTATTAAAGAGTTTTCACAAAAACAAATTATAAAAAAATTTCATGTTATTTTTTATTTAATTGTGGGTGATAATATAAAATTTATAAGAAAAATAAGATTTGGTGGAAAGGAGGATAAACTTTGGAATTTATAATTTCAACAAGTTGAAGATTATCATATTCCAAACAAAGATTGCTAACAACATTATTCCATGCTAACTGTAAGCCATGACAGAGAGCCAACGTTTCAGCCTTCAAAGCGTCCCCTTGATAATCATATGACGAGAAGCCCAAGATCCAAGAAGAGTGATGATCTCTGAGCACACCTCCAGTGCCAATGTTGAGAGAAGGGTATAAGCAGCTACCATCAACATTCATTTTGAGAGTTTTGGTCAAAGGAGGGACCATCTGAGACAGAGAATATCAAATTGTGTTTCTTCTTAAGAAAAGAAAGGGATTATATCATCATGGAACATGTAGATTAGTATCATTAACTGATTTTTAAAAACATTATATATGTAGTCAGTTATCAATTATCATATAATTAAAAAATGTTACCTTTTATAATAATTAATTTCAAAAAAGATATACTAATTAATTATAATTATTTTAAGTAAAAAATTCTATCATTAAATTTAAATTGTCTTTTTGTATATAAATATATATACAAATAGATGTATGAGATTAACAATGAAGATGTGTTACTTAATAAACTTATTTTTTTTTATTATGTTGATAATGAGAAGTATTTAATAATTTTTTAATGATTAATGTTAGAAAATTTGACTAATCATTTTTAATAAATTTTTCAACAATACTTATTTTATGACAAGGTTTAAACATGGGATATTACTTAAAATGATCTTAGTTTCACTTGAACAAAAGATTTGTTAATTAATAAAATTATTTTTTGTGTGTTCATCAATTTGAACTAATATGATGAATCTAATGATGTAAATCAAACCAATTAAATTGATTCAGATTTTTTTTAATTTGAGTTGGACCCAAATCAAATCAATTGAAATCTAATGTTAATTGATTTGGATATCATATTTACACTTTTCAAACCTAAACCAAATCAACTATATACCTATTATTATATTTTACAATAATTGGTTAGTTATAAGCTTAATGTTTCACTTACTATTATGTGTCATTTTGAATTTGTTCATTGTGTTTTACAAACTTTGTGTTGAAAATTTTAATTTATTATTTTCCTTCTATTGTTAGATATATGGATTTTTATGTTTTAATAAATTAATAATGTGTTATTTTTTTATAATTTATGCTATTATTTAGTTGGTGTAAGTCAATTACACTAAAAAATCTAATTTTTATTCTTTTATAGCAATATTATTTGTCAAATTTGAGACAAAATCATTTTATTTTTTATTTTTTTCCAAAATTAAATTTTTTTATTTGATATCCAATAATCCAAATTCAACCAATTGAATTTTAAAATTCTTATTAGTAAACAGGTAGTAAATTTTAAAATTGAATTTTTTTATCCATTTTTAAAATTGAATCTGTTAATTCCTTTTATTACCGATAAAAATAAATCGTTTTATTACCACACGGCTCTGGAAGTAGAAGGGATTTTTTAGGTTGGTGTTGACCCCTCTGGCTTTGCGTGACTCTGTGATTGGACTATGATCCTAACTTACAATTAGGAGTGTATATTTTGATATCATGTTCCACGAGATATATTTGAATATTCCAGGTTCGTCCTTGACTCTACAACATTCCATTTTCATAGGAAAAGCTGGAGGAAGGTAACTAGCTACATATGTGATGATGATGAAACAAGAGGATTGGATGATTACGACAGCGTTGCTATCGTTGGTGTTTGTTTCATCTTTTCCGGCGTTGAGTAACGGAGTTGTTCCTCCTCGTACGCTGTTCAATAAGCTGTCGGAGGGCAAATATCTCACAACTCAGGAGCTCTGGTTCGATCAAACCCTCGATCACTTCTCTCCCTATGTATCTCCCTCCCTCTCTCTCTCTCTCTCTCTCTCTCTTTCTCAATGCAAACTAGAAGCAAATTTTTTATTTTCTTTTTCTTTTTGGATTTTGTTAGTTTTTTTTTTAGTAATCACCGTAATTAAAGTTTTTGGTTCTTTGATGGGATCCAAGGTACCCTCACTCACAAGCTTCGTCTTTGGGTTGGGTCCGAGTCTAGTCACACTTAAAGTTTCTCAGCTCTTTCCAACCCACAGACTCAGGGTGTTACCAACTTAGCTACACTTAATTTTGGTAGATTCTTTTTAAAAAAAAAATAATCGTCCTTGTTTTATTGGTTTAAAGGGAAAAAAAATTAACTAGCTAGGATTGTATCGTGTATTTACAACATAATTTTATCGAATTCTGATGCTGTTGGTTGTGTGTATTTGGTTGTGCCCTGCAGGATCACCGACAATTCCGGCAACGTTACTATGAGTTTCTAGACTATTTCCGGATTCCCGATGGACCAATTTTTTTGGTAATAGGTGGTGAAGGTATATTGAAAGGGGTAGCAAATGACTATCTTGCTGTAAGTTGAAATTCTTGCTCAAAATTTGTATTATTGTCTTTTATTGGTTAATATGTCTAATTGTCTGCATTTTAAGACTCATTACCAAATATTGAAGTTAAGATCATATCATAAGTTCTGGCACTAGCATAATTTTTGTCTATCGTTGTGACTTGTGACAAATGGAACGGAAAAGGATACTCATGTACATGGCAAATTTTGTGTTTCTCTCTGTCCTAGTATTTATTTATTTGCTATGAGGAGACAGAATGACAGATAAACAAAAAAAGTTTTAAGATTCATTCCCCTTACAAAACTGATTTCTCTTTTGTTCCACTAAAAGAATGATGTGGCTTTTGTGAAGAAAAACCTAGTAATAGTAATATAAATAAATCTTCATGCCTTGTTTTATCAATAGGTACTGGCAAAGAAGTTTGGAGCAGCTATGGTTACTCTTGAACATCGCTACTATGGAAAGAGTACTCCATTTAATTCTTTGGAGACAGAAAATTTGAAATATCTTTCGTCCAAGCAGGCACTCTCTGATTTGGCCGTTTTTCGCCAGTATTATCAGGCAAGCTACATTGTTTTTCTGTCGTAGTTGTTATAGAACAACTTGGTAGAAATGAAGCTAGTAAAATAGTAACCTAAGAAATTTTTTAGAGAAAAGTTTGTGGATAGTTCTTTGTTTGAAGTTCTCTATATGACAAAATAAACGGAGGTAATGCAAGGCGCTGGCATTGCTCTTATATAAGTTGCTCAGAACCAAATTTTGAAAAGCTGTAAATGTTTATTGGGAAGGATCAGTGTGATTGTGGATAACATTCAGTTATAAATTAAGGTC
The DNA here is from genome assembly GCA_013407115.1 of Glycine latifolia. Classification (NCBI taxonomy): domain Eukaryota; kingdom Viridiplantae; phylum Streptophyta; class Magnoliopsida; order Fabales; family Fabaceae; genus Glycine; species Glycine latifolia. The sequence continues at coordinate 21,203,611 of CM023956.1, forward strand.
AGCAATGGTCAGTGGCATTGAGATATTTGTCAAATGATGTTTTCTGTTACTCAATTTACCTAACTTTCATCTATTTAAAACTACTTGAATTGCATTACATGCAGTATAAGAAAGATATCTTTGTGAACCCATTCTTGCATATGGTGTTTATTGGATTGTTGGCTTCCTTCCCATTTTATTTGATTTTTTGCTGTCATTTTATGTAGGACTCCATAAATGCAAAGCTTAATAGAACAAAAATTGAAAATCCCTGGTTTATTTTTGGTGGTTCATATTCTGGAGCACTCAGTGCATGGTTCCGTCTTAAGTTTCCCCATTTAACATGTGGAAGTCTGGCTAGTTCTGCAGTTGTTCTTGCTGTTTATAACTTCACCGAATTTGATCAGCAGGTGAAGATAGTTTTTTTTTTCCATGGTCATCATTTGTTTCTTTAGGCTAAATGCTATAAAGTTTCCAAAGTTCCCTCCTATTTAATTTCTGTCAAATTTTAAGTTCTCAGTTTTATTTTTCATGTGCAGATTGGTGAGTCGGCAGGTCCGGAATGTAAAGAAGCACTGCAAGAAACTACTCAACTCATTGAACACAAACTTGCAACCAGTGGAAAGGAACTGAAGGCCTCTTTTGATGCAGCTGATGTATGCTCTGTTTGTTTGTTACCCTTTCCTTTCAAAAGTATATTATATTTTGCTCCAGATCATGAATTATGTTGTCCACTAGACTTCCTAGTTTGATTGTCACGTTGCAAGCTGACCTTTTCCCTCTGTTTTGCAGCTTGAAATAGATGGAGACTTTTTTTATTTTTTGGCTGATGCTGCTGCTATAGGGGTAAGTGTTATGATTGTTGGTGTTTAAATTTTTAATTGCAATTTCTTGTATTCAAATTCATAATGCCGTCATCTCTTCTTCTGGATCTTTGAATGTTACAGTTTCAATATGGAAATCCAGATAAAGTATGCAAGCCTCTTGTTGAAGCAAAGAAGGCTGGAGAGGACTTGGTGGTATGCTTTTCAACTTAGTTCCTTTTCCAGAATATTATGAAACTGCTCAATGAACGGTTTTTGTTTTTTTTTGTGTGTGGTGGGAGATTTAATATAACTTATAAACCACCTCTCATCCCCCCTTCACCATTTTGCAAATGCATAGTTTATGTATTTCTTTTTTCCTTTTGCCACTCTAAGTTATAGTTTATAGTCATGAAAGATTCTTGGTCATATTATACAACTCAGTCAAGATTTTTTCTATCCTCACATTGCATAAAAGGTGGGGAGTAATGTCGCAAATTTGAATCTGATGTACGCTATGATATTGTGTGATTCTTGGTTTGTGCTGATGTACGCCACTTTTATCTGAAATATTTCCAAACAACATATCAACTAGTTTTCTCCAACTCCAGCTACTTTGTAATGGGCTAATGGCCACGCTAGCTCATGTACTCTATATTTTGAGTGTCTTAGAACATATTGAAATAATTTTTTCTCTGTTTTTTTCTTTTGCCACTTATGCCTTTCTTAAGTAATATGCACAGATATGGTGCATTTAGTCAGTCAATGGTTGCCTTTATTCTATTTTACATTCATTTGTTAGAGGGCAAGCTTTGGCACAATGGCAAAGTTTCTTCTATCTTGTGAGTTGTGAGTAAGGTTGTGTACATCTACCCTCCCCTAATTTCACTAAGTGGGACCCTTGTGAATGGAGTCACCTTTTTAAATTCATTTGTGGGGCGTTGGGGGAGGCAGTTGTGTCTATGTGGTTTGTTTAATACATCTGATAGAAACTATACAATTCAACATGCAGGATGCTTATGCCAAATATGTCAAAGAGTACTACATTGGAACTTTTGGTACTGATGTGCAGACTTATGATCAGAAGTACTTGAAAAGAACTGCTATGAGCGAGGACAATTCTGCTCGATTATGGTGGTTTCAAGTTTGCACTGAAGTTGCATACTTTCAGGTGGCTCCCTCAAATGACAGTATTCGCTCCTCAAAAGTGGACACAAAGCAAGTTCCTCATCCTCGCCGTTCACTTTACATTCTCCTCTATTGACCGAATTCAATCACTATTACACCATTCTTTGTTCTTGAATTATTTTTTTATAATGTTAATTTGTACAAAGTGGTGTCTCATACATTGCAGATACCATTTGGACCTTTGCAAAAATGTATTTGGAGAGGGCATCTTTCCTGATGTTGATGCAACTAATTTATACTACGGAGGCACTAAAATTGCTGGTCTAGAAACTTGCCTATCCTGAATTTTTATCCCCCGCCCCTAACCCCCTTCATTTTAATAATATTTTTGTAGCTTTGGTTTTACTCTGTACATACTATTTCTTGAATATGACCTGATTTCATGTATCCTATTCTGATGTACATGGACAGGTTCAAAAATAATATTTACAAACGGCTCACAAGATCCTTGGCGCCATGCATCCAAACAAACTTCATCTCCTGATAGTGAGTTGCCAGTTACTTTTCATCAATTTAGTCAATAACATTCATTCATTATCCTTGTCATTATGTGGTGGATATATCTGAACTATATTTCTCTAAACTCCAACATGGATTGTTTATTTGATGGCTATCTAAGACAAATGAGTAGCTCATTTCCAATCAAAGTTACATTAAGTAATGTGTATTTTCCTATGTTTAGTTGCTTGAATGTTAGCCAACATGATCTTAGGCTACAGCTTCTAACATATCTGCTAATATTCTTTGGTTTGTTTACCTAATATAAAGGGGGGAAAGAAGACTTCTGAATCATGTAACAGATTGTAGAAAAATATATTGTTCATCCTTTGTTGTGTAATGCCCAACAATACTGTTATTCTTTTGGTTCACTGCTGCCTAACTGTTATTAAACATTTCAGTGCCTTCCTACATTGTCAAATGTTACAATTGTGGCCACTGTTCTGATTATCGAGGGTGTCCTCAATCTCCTTTCTCCATTAAAGGTATGCATCACATTTCTGCTCCAACATATTATTGCTCAGTGTTTCTCTATCCTTATTCTAGTAGAAATATTTTGCTTCTTAAAAGAGAAGTCGAACTACTTTTGCACAAAGCTTAAACATTTTTTATATAATAAGTGATGAGAAATGTGAATAATTTCCTCTGCTATCCATTTTTCCGCAACTTTTTCTTCTTATAAAAAAAATCTGACCTTGTTTTTTTTAACAATATGTTATATTATTTATTCTATTTACTGATAACGAAACAAAAACACTATTTGCTGTCATATTATATAAGTGTATTATATATACAACATACATATATAATTGTTATAATAATTAAAAAATTAGAAATGACGACAAAGTCATATTAAAAAAAGTCTGCTGTCAACTTAATTTTTACAGTAAAATAAATGTATTTTAAATTAATAGTCAAAACAAATTTCGATTATATATTATATGTAGTAATTTATGATACCTTAACGATTATGGAGTACAGATGATGTGATATGCATACACAATATCACAATTCATGATAACATTTTTCTATAAAGACCTAATGACTGCTTATTATTTTACAAGTTTATTACTAACTTAACAATTTGTAATAATAAATTAATTAATTAATGAGAATCTGGGCAAAGTCAATGACTAAACAAACTCCATACATAATTCATAAATGACAAAGAAGGAAACAAAACAACTTAAAATACTGCCTACACATATCAACCAACATTCTAATTTGTGGATTTTCTTTTCAGGTAATGAGAAAAACTGCACCTCTCCTGATGCAGTTCACAAAGTAAGGCAAAAGATTTCAGAACATATGGACTTGTGGTTATCTGAATGCGTGGACACAGGCAGAAGTTTTATATGATTATTTACATAAGATGTGAATGATGTACTTTTCTTTTAAGTTGTTAATGATGTACTATAACTCCACATGACTTTTGGTATTACTTTCCTTCATAAGCTAATTATGACACCGTGAAATATATTGTTAGTGACTTCGTATAAATTGACCAAATATTGAGTAGAACCTATAAGACTACGGGTAGGGTTAGAACTATTAAATTAGTCGAGGAGTATGAAAAATATATTTAAGTTATTTTTAAATGTTATAAAATATGACGGTAATCTTTTTCTTCTGATGAATGAATGAACTAGAATACTTTTTTGTTATTAAGTCTCGACCTTTTCGGCTCATTCTAATCATAATGATCTAGACTTAACCCCTCAAATACTTGTAAAGATATAAATGCATTATTTTTCTCTCACTTCATATCCTCTCATCATAACCTCGTGTGAAGAGTCTCACATCTTTTTAGTTAAAATTTTAAAGAAAAATTATACTATTAAAAAAAATTTAAAACTTAAACAAAAAAAAAACTAAATATAGAACCAGATTTAACTTTTAAAATTTTAAAAACTTAAAACTATAAAAATCACCCCAAATGAGGGCCGGAAAATTTTCTAATCGAGTAGTCTTCCCTCAACGAGTGAAAAATTTCCAAGGTTAGTTTCGGACAACTTGAAACGAACGGAAAATGAAAATGTGGTGGTTTTGAAAGCACTAGACACTCAATTATAAAAACTTAAAAGAATAAAGTCCCACAATAATAACAACAAAAATAACAAAGTCTTATTCATTAGGAGATATCGATTATATGGATTACAAAATGTCATTCGATAGAGTTAAAAATCAGGATTTCATAAATATTGTTAAGTCACAAACCTCCCTTGATGAATTTCTTCAATGTCCTTGTCAATTTCCATTTTTCTCTTTTTCTCGGGCTAAATATCATGTCATCCACTTTTGTGTTTGACGCCTCTTGTGACATTCTTTGTATGTGTCTAAATCACTTAAACTGATTTTCTGTTATCTTTTTTGCAATAAATGCTACATTAATCTTCTCTCATAATATCATTTTGTATTTTATTTTGTCTTATATGACCATATATTTATCTTAATATTCTCATTTTTGTAACAGTCATTTTTCTCTGATGTTGTCCCTTTAAAGTTCATCATTCACCACCATATAATATATTTGAACATATAATTATCCGATAAAACTTACCTTTGAGCTAGGTATTTTGCCTTCACAGTAATCTCTATTATTTTTCTCCATTTAAGTCATTCCGACTATATCCTATATGTGACATCCTCTGTCATATTGTACTATTGATCTTAGATATAAATATTATAGTATGACATCTTCTCCCAATTTTATTAAAGTCCCAATTACATTTTTTTCTAATTTAAGGACTTCAATGAATTACACTATCTTACGCAGGAGACAATCATTAGACTATCAGTGAAGCTTTGGGTCACACATTTCAAAATAAAAACATGTTTGAATGTATATAAACTTTTTTTAGACCCTTGATTTCTAGAAATTACACTAGATCACAACTCATTTAAGGAGACAACGATCTCTTTGAAACGGATATATAATTTGAATGCTAAAACTTTCGTATCCATACTGAACATTACACATTCGTTTCCGCTTCTAAAAAATTCCAGTGCGTTTGCTCATTCAAATAATTAATCTAGAAAGACAAACAACTGTTCGTGCAACAAAATAAGGTATCCCATTTTTTTCTTTAAAGTATAATTTGACATCTAAATAAGGTAAGCCATAACATTTTGTGAACTTCTAATGCAAAAAACTGGTCTACTGCTTCGAAACCCTCTTTACCTAAGATAGGTCGATGAAACCCATAATAAAAGATATGTTATCAATGATGAGATCACTTCAAATGCCCTTGGTCCCTTAAGTATGGCAATTGGAGGTATTACTGACACCATCAAGAAGGTTCCCAATAGCAACGAAATACCAAATGCTCCAACCTGCACCGAAGCAACGTGTTATATAAGTAAAAGCATAAGGAAGAAAAACCACTAATGCATCAAATTCTAAAGAGAGAAGAGCAAAATGATATTAACATCAGAATGTCACACCATGGGAATGTGATGCTTCTAAATGAAAAATAACAAATCATGATCTAACACAGATATATTCTAAACATGTTTGAAAGAATAAGACACATCACTGTGTACGTACTACGTACCCATATAGCGAAGCTTGTATCTTGCTCTTCAGCCGTTCATGTATAAAATATATTGTAGCGATCAGAGATATTGCTACCTGAAGAGTTGGCCCTTCTTCAGTTGGAAAGAGGACAGTCAAAACTCCAAGTACCAAGAATGCTATTGAAGGTTTTATAATAAATTTTGTAGATGGAGTTTGAAATCTGCCTCTGATAGCCTGCACAAATTTGGATTGATTGACTTCCCTCATTTTTTTCTTAATGTCAATTTTTGGGTTTTTCCGTTCATAGAACTTTTGCATGATTATTTTGTCATGCGCTGACTCAATAGCATCTACACTTGGCTTGTGTCCGGCATATTTTTGAATCAGGAAGTTCCTTGCTCCTTGAATTTCATCTTCAGAAGCTTCCTTGCTTATTCCAAGGCGTTTATATGGGTCCCTCACATTAATTCTTGGCAAAATGATAAGCCAAGTGATAATATATTATTGGTTTTATATAAGAGATTCAAGTATCATATGCATTAGGTGGAAAATAATTAATAGAGGAATGAATTACTCTGAATGCATTAAAATGGAACCCACTAAGACATGCAAGTAATATATTTCACAGTTTTCAACAAGAAAGGTGGGGGTGTGGGAAAGAAGGGAAATAGTCATTTTGGGCAAACAACAAGGCATAATCTATCGCCCTCAAAGCAGTTATTAAACTGTGAAAAAAAAATGAAGCTTTGTACCCCAAAAACAAAATGCTGAAAACAGTTTACTCTTCAATCTCCAACAGTCAGGCCACCTAGCCTCCCCAGCTGGTAAGGTATCACTCCATTTTTATCATATTCTAGTTCTGGTTCTCAAAAACACCAATAGCAACAAATTATGTGCTTAAATAATTGTAAAAAGGATGATATGACTTCAACCCAACAAACCAATGAATAAAGGTAAAAAAAGAGTCTAGCATTCAAGGACCAAACATCCACAATGACCATATAATCATTTTCAATTTTACTTTTATTTTACTAAGATATTGTTACATACAATATTCATAGATCTTGAGAAAGAATACAATAGGTTCCTAAGAAAAGTTTTATGGTGAGCTCTTGAGAAGAAAAAAGTACCATTAAAATATGTAAATGCAATCAATGATATATATGATAGAGTTACCACGTGTGTAAAAGCTTGTAATGGAACATCAAGTTATTTTCCTATCACGGTAGGTGTACACTAAGGTTCGGCTCTTAGTCCTTATCTTTTTGCCTTAGAGATGAATGAACTAACAAAAAATATTCAAGAGAAAGTGTCATGGTGTATACTTTTTGCAGATGATATTGTGCTTATTGATGAGACCAAAGACGGTGTTCAGAGGAAACTTGAATTGTGGGGAAACAGTTTGGAGTCTAAAGGACTCACATTAAGGCAGAGCAAGTTGAGTATATAAAATATGAGTTTTCACTGGTAAGAGATGATGATCAAGACCCCGTGTATCTACTTGGTCAATAGATACCCAAGAAATATGCTTTTAAATACCTGGGATCAATTTTGCAAAAAGGTGGAGGGATTGATGATGATGTAAATCATAGAATCAAAGTAGGATGAATGAAATAGTGGAGTGCATCTAAGTTATTGTGTGACCATAAAATTCTCCTTAAGCTAAAAGGAAAATTTTATAGAACAACTATAAGACCTGTAATGTTATATGAAGCTAAATGTTGACCAGCACATAAACAACATAAAATAGGGGTGTGATTACACGAAGATGGATAAGATAAGAAATGAAGATATTCGACGAAAGGTAACAGTAGTATCTATAAGTAAAAAGATGAGGGAATATAGATTGAGGTGGTTTGGACACGTAATGAGACAATCATTGGATGCTCCCGTAAGAACAAAAATTTGTTACCAAGAGCTCGACACAAAGAGAGGTAGAAGTAGACCAAAACTTACATTGGAAAAGGTAGTTAAACAAGATTTAATGCAGTGAGATATAGATTGACAGACGATGAAGAAAAACTATAAGCTTGGTGAAAGGTTAGACTCGTTGTTATCTCTATGTTCCAGATGGTCCCTTTTTAGTCATTTTTCTCTTATCTCCCCCCTCCTTCCCCCCCCCCCCTCCCTTTTTTTTCAACCTCCTCGTATCTATTATTGAGTTCATCTACCACCAACCTCAGTTAACTTGGGTTAAAGATGTTGTTGATGTTGATTGTTTGAGGAAAAAGTACCATCTACCTAGTACCTAACATACCAGTTTTACATGATCATGCCCTAGTAGTGAAATTTTCTGTATCATAAAATATAAGAATTAAGCTTCATCAAGAAAGAAAAGTTACCAGCAGAATCATTAGCCATATCACCATATGAAGCATCCATGGCACTTTTGACCAACTGAACTTGTCGTCTATTGTATTATAATACAGGAGACAAAAAGCTTGATCTGTAAAGGGACAAGAAGGTGAGAAAAATACAGAAATTTTCATCCATTCAACTTCGCACAAACCTTACATCAAATTCCAAGTTCAGGAGGTAACAATTAATAGCACATACCTTTCCACTTGACGAAACGCTATCCCTTGTTTGTGTCTCCCAGGCACAGAGAAGGCCATAACCCAGACATGGCGTGATCCCAAGGGACGAAAAGGTAGCTGGGGACATCTTGTGGGACAACCACTCAACCCAGACGCAGTCATTATAACCAAAATCCTTTGCAATATGACCTACCTGTTTATGCTTTGTGAGAAATAGAGATCCCAACTTGATGTTTCAGAGTCCAAAGAAGAAAGAAAAATAGAAGAAAAGAAAATCAACAACTGACCAAGATTCTAGCATCAGATATAAAAGATAAGTAGGGCAATTACCATGCATTACAATACAAACCAATCGCTATCAACATATAATTAACCCATTAATTCTTAGATTCCAAAAGTCGGTCTCCAAATCATCTGATTCCATGCATAACCAATTTTCTTCTTTTCTCGTGGATATGTAGATTCATCTTAATTGTCCCCACTCATATACACTTTTTGGGCCTCTTCACGAGTCGATGTGGGATCTCAAACAATTGTCATTAACTAGAATTTTTTTTATCAAATTGCTTACTACAAACGCCTTTAATCATCTCATTATCTACAATGCAACTTCAGCACTAGCAAGTAGCAAGGTAACAGAATACCTAGTATCAAACCACTAGAAGATAAGATTTTATTCACCTATTACTACCATACATCAACTGGGTCAGATCATCCTAGAGTCATACACTCGTATTAAGTTACAACTTGAGGTTTTAAACTGCGGCCTGCAACCGCAATCTATGGTTTGGAAAATCTCCATAACCAGCATAGCAGCTGCATTTGACTTCGATTTTTCGCAATTTCAGCGACCACAAGTGCAATTGGAAACCTCCACAACCCGAGTTCATCATAACAATAAGGATAATTATAAAAAGGAGCAAAGACGTGAGGCACTGTAAGAAGAGAAAATGAGTATATATTTATCGACGCAATTGGACACAAGCTAGAACCTTCTAAGAATAATCCAAAAAAGAAACAACAAACATTAAATCAATCAAACACAACATAGAACTACTGTATACACAGAAATTGAATCAAGAGGAGAAGTTGATACCAGTGAAAAGGGGAAAGGGGAAAAAGTGTTCAGAGAGAAATGGGTTGCTTGAGGTTTGAATGTGAGAGGGGAAGGTGTGAAGTGCGCAATACAACAACGGGTAGCTAAGAGTGTACCGAGCGAGAAGAAGGAGCTTAGGCGGACACCAAAACGCTGCTCCACCCAATTTTCTGAATGACAAATAAAGACAAAAACATTTCCATTTGCCATCTCATCTTCATGGGTTTTTTTATTTTGGCTTAATGTAATTATGTTGTTTTTTATTCTGTTTAATTCATAATTTTAGTCTTTCATTTTTAAAATTAAAATATTTTATTTTATTTTAAGAATTTATGATTTTAGTTTTTTATTTTAAAATTAAAATATTTGTTCATTCTATTTTTAAAAATTTCTCATTTTAGATTTCTCATTTTAAAATAAAAATATTTAATTTATCTATTTTAGAAAATTTACCATTTTGGTCAAATATCAATTTTTTTTTCAATTATTACAAATTTATAATCATATTTGATCCAATTGAATTCTAAATTTAATATATTTATTTAAGATATTATCAAGAAATGATTTAAGTAATCAAAAATTAAAATAAATGTAGATAAATTAAAGATTAAATCAAAATTATGAATTTTTTTAAATATGAGGATCAAAATTATGAATTTTATAAAATATTGGAACCAAAATTTGTATTTTAAAATAAGAGAATTAAAATTATAAATTTTTAAAAATAGAAAAATTAAAATTATATTTAATTTTTTTATCTTAGACAGTTAATCATATACTTGTCCTCCATTTTTTTGGAATTTGGAAATTCTCCCCTAATGAAAGTTCACACTTGAGAGTGTTATGTGTTTCTTTTCTTTTCATGGAAAAAAAATAGAGTTGAGGCTAGGGTGAACCAGAATTGGATCCTCTCCCGCGCTATTCACCCTCCACCTTTCTCTAAGGGATCAGATTTTAAATGGAAGAAAAGGCACAATAGATAATCGGCTTGGCTTAATTGCACAATGAGCTCAAATTAAAAAGTAAGAAAATCAACATTCCTTTAACGTTTAGATATAGAATAAATTTCTAAGGGCATAATGTATTAGATTTTTTTATTTATTAATTACTGTGTTAATATTGACATTTTTGGATTATCAAAAAATGATCTTCAACAAAGTATTAAGAAATAACTTTTTAATAGACTATTTTGGCTAAGTAAAAAATATACTCTTTTGACTAATTATATGGTGATAGAAGAAATGAAGATTTAGAACATATCAAAGTACTAGAAGATATTAATGGTAGAGATCGAAGATACAAGTTATCAAGGATGAAGATTGAAGATGAAAGTCATCATGGTAAAGATATAGTGGAAGTTTAGGGTTTATGATTTATGCAAATGTAGGCTCCTTTTTTTTAAAACAAAATATTCTTACTTCAAATTTTGGACTGAAAGAATAAAAAAAAATGATATGATTCAACCTCAAACTCATTTGAATGTAGCTGATAATAGCAAAACATGCAAACTGATGTGTATTCGAATCCTAGGAGCTAGTAATCGATGATATGCTTATTATATTGGTGACATTGTTGTTGTTGTAATCAAACAAGTAGTACCAAATACGAACTTAGAAAGATCAGAAGTGATCAGAGTTGTAATTGTACGTACTTGTAAAGAACTCAAACGTGGCAATGGTATAATAATTTAGTATGGTGATAATGTTGTAGTTGTCATCGATCAAGAAGGAAATCCAAAGGTTAGAACAAGTAATACCCTCATATTCTTGTAAATTTAGGGGACGCTCGTAAGTTTACACGATGTTTACGGATTGAGGGTTAAGACAATGTTTTCAACCAACATTTCAATTCTAGTTTTTATTTTCCTCTAAACCCTTTTACTTTTTTCAATCTTCATTTCTTCTCAAAACTTTAGTGTTTTTCAATCTTCATTTTTTCTTAAAACTTTTACTATTCCAATCCTTACTTCTTATTATTATCAAAATCATTATCGAAATTTCTATTAGAACTATTATCAAAATACTATTAGGATTATCATTGGAGTCAATTTATCAAAACTCATCACTCTTTCATTTATAATTTGTTCCAATGACTGATCTTTGATATTGATAGAAGTTTAACACATAGACCCATGACGAAGGACCTACCAGGAGGATAAAAGGTCTTCAAAGGAAGAATTGTCTCCTTCCTCGAATATATTTATGTGATAATGTTTGTTAACAAAAATAAGTACAAATTTCACAATTAACACCATGATCATCAAATAATAATATATAAATTTTGTATAAAAGTGTAAATTAAATAATAATAATTTACTATCTTTTTGGCCCCAAACTCTTTGAATTTTTGCTTTTAGTTCCTAAACAATTTTTTTAACATTTTTTTCTTCCTATACTTAGTGTTCACAATTTTATTCTCTACTAAGGTAAACATTAAGTATTAACTAATAATGTGATTTTTTTATGTCATTAAACATTCTAATGATGTAACCACGTGTAATTTGTTTTATAAAATATGTTTTTAATTTCTTTTTTGTCCAGACTAATTAATAACATCAGGCTAATTGCTCATGAGAGATTGAAAAGATAATTTACTAAAAAAAATTCATGTGATTGCTTTGTCACACTCTTTGATAACGTTGGTCAATCGTTGAAGTTATTACTTGACATGAAAGACTCAAATTATTAACAAAGAAAAAAAAATATGAACAAAAAATGCTTAAAAATAGTTAAGGAACTAAAAGCAAAAATTGAGAAAAAGTTTCGAGATAAAAAAAATTCTATTTTTTAATTTACATCTATTTATAAATATTTTTTCCTATTATTGTTTGATTATTATAGATATTAAGGATAAATAGTCATTTTCATCCTTAGAGGAGTAGAGCACTAACAAAGTCGTTTCCAAAAGATGTAAATTCAAATTTTAGTCCCTGAAAGTGAAAAAAGTGTGACAAATTCATCTATATGTTAATTTTCATCCGTTACCATTAATGAAAGAGTTTATGTGACACATAGGAACAAAAATGTCACAAATAATTACTAATATGGCTGCTGAATATATTCAAATGTTAATAATTTTTTTGACCAAAATGTCAGTACGTTTCCATTGGACCAAAATGTTAGTAAGTTACCATTGAACCAAAATATCAGTAATTTTTCATTGGACTAAAATGTCAGTATTTTTTTTTTTGGCAAAAATATGAGTATGTTTCCATAAGACTATTTTTTCAGACCCCAAATTTTATTTCATTTAAGGGTAAAATATAATTTAATCTTCATTTTCTTTTTTTTTTTATTGTTGTAAGCATAACATTACAATAAACACTTAAAAAAAAAAGAAAACAAGCATAAGTTAGAATAAACATAATAATAAGCATAATATTGATTAATAAACTTAATTATTTTAACAAACATTGTAACTCAAGTAAACACGAACTCGTGATGAGTCGGGTTGACTCATTGAGTCTGGGTTTACTTTGACAAGCCTAACTAAGAGTGACTATTCCCTCTAAAGTAAACACGAGTTGAATTCATTTGTAAAAAAAAAATAATGTGAATCTATATTTTTCCTTACTGGAAACCTCTATTTTGGGTATCTATATAGTGTGCAGTGAATCATAGAAAATCTTGTATGTACACTTGAAATCTCCAAGCCAAGACCAAGTGTGGTGAGAAAACAAATGTGTTGTGAACCTTAAGTTAGTGTGGGTGCACTGATTAAGGTGTGTTAGTGTAACTTCAAGAGCTTGGGTTTAGCTTTGTGAAGTTGTGAACCTGTTGTGGTTGTTGTTGTAAAGCCAAGTGGTGGCTTATTGTTGTGATTAATGAAAATCTCATTGAGAGAGTAAGGACTAGACATGGCCCGAGAATTGGGTGAACTAAATCTGTTGTGCTTTTTCTCTTCCTTTATTCTTAGTGACTTAAGCATTTTGATATGTTATTTTGGTTTTCATAAACAAACTTATTTGAAATAATGAATAAAACACGAACTCACTTCTCATTAAATCAACTTATGCCAACAAAAGATTTGTAGTTTTGTATTGAGTAAGCAATTGTTTACCACAAATCACCATGTTTCCATGCTAAGCTCATAACAAATATTTATTTTGAACATGCTTTTGTAAACTAACTTCAGAATAAACATCTTTCTAAAAAGGAGCTAAAAGGTTTTGAAAACACAATTTAATTGCTGTTATTAAGTTATTTTATTCACTTCATATCTAACCTTGTGTTTTAAAAATATTTTGTTTTGCTTTTACAAAAGACTTTGTTTTAAACAAAAAAATTGTGTACTATTTTGAACATACTATTTGTAAACTAACTTCAGAATAAACATCTTTCTAAAAATGAGATAATAGGTTTTGAAAATACAATTCAATCCCTATTATTATGTTATTTTATTCACTTCATATATAACCTTAGGTTTTAAAAATATCTTAGTTTGGTTTTTACAAAAGGTTTTATTTTAAACAAAAAATTCGTGTACTATATATCATCCTTGTTTAAATATTTATAAATATCATTTTGTGCATCAAAGAAGCGTTTGTATTTTGAAAAATATTTAAAAAAAAATTAAACATAATCCAACCTCATTCATGTATTTTTATGTGTTTTAGATGTTTATTATGATTTTTTTTATTGTTTGTTGGTAAAGGTTTTAGTGCTCTAGTAATATTATTGAGGCAAAAAGGTGGATGTAACCGTTCTTAGTTGAATTTTTTTATTATTTATTCTTCTATAAGCTTCTTGCATTCTTTTACATCCATTCAACAATATTTTTAAGTAACAAATACAATTAAGTATTACTTTTACATTAAAGATAAGTATAAAAATGTATAGCAAAAATATTTCTAACAAGGTAATAATCATGTTTGTTTCTTATTTTTATAATATTATATATGTAACAATTGCTAGTTAATGGTTCACCATAAATAGCCTATTATGTGGTTCACCTTAACATACACCAAACTGTTACGGTTTAGATATAGTTTTTGAAACACTTTTTCCTATAATTGCCAATTAATATTTAAATTTTATTTTAATAATTTACACAATAAAAAAGTATGTTAAAATTTTGGTTAAATTAGTCATTTGTTCTCTAATTTATTATTTAGGTTCAATTTGATCCTCTAATTTTTAAAATCAATTCAATTTGGTAATGTCGTCAAAATTAAACGGATAATATTAGGAAATATGCTTTTTGTGGCATTTTAAAATCACTTAATGACAATTTTAAACTGATACAAAGTTGATTTCTTAACACCATTAACTCAATTTAGAAGATAGAACTAAATTGAATCAATTTTATAAATTAGAGGATCAAATTGAACTTAAAAAATTAGACCAAATTGAATCTATAAAATAAATTAGAGGATTAAAAAATTAATTTAACTTGAAAGTTAAAGTAAATTATTTTAGTGATCAAATTTAATAAGAAAATAGTACTATTAAGTTTTTAAAAAAAGAAAAAGTCATTAACTAAATCTCCAATTCAAGATTTAATGTTGTATTCAAAATTGCATTTTGATGGTAAGAGAAATGTTAGCAAATCACATAGCCAAAGAAGGCATTGGTAGATCTTCAAGATTGAACTGATTTTTAACTCAATTTTTAAACAATTTTACATTCATTATCAAAATCAAGAAAAAAGTTTTGTAATTTGATTTTTAGTTTTAAAAAACACATTCTAACCACCATTATCATACCACAACCATCATTCCACCACCATTGTCCTTGCCTCCATCATTGTTGTCGTCGCCGCTATCACTATTCTACTCTCGACCATTGTTGTTACCACCACTACCATTCCATTATTATTATTACCACTACCACCGCCAGCGCCATCGCCACCACCACACCATTGCCACCATCATCACCATTTCACTACTACTACCGCCTCCATCATTGTTGTTGCCACCGTTGTCACTATTCCACCCCACCACCATCCATAATTTTAAAAACAAACCGGTGATTGACCAGATCAAGGCATTGGGTCAACAATTGAAACAATGGGTCACTAATTGACCCGCATAACTTGATTTTCATTATAAAAAAATAAAATTTTTATACCCAACCTTAATTGATATGCATGACCTAACATGTTTTCTCCCTTGGATGTGACCCGACCTAGGTCAGTGGGTCACCAATTTAATTGCAAACCTAGTTAGGTCGTTTGGGTTGTAGTAGGTTTAATGCATGGTTGACTCACCGGGTCGATATGGGTTTTAAAACACTAGCATCACCATTCCACCATCACCGCTGACATTGTTACCGTCGCTATTTCACCCCAGCATCATTCCATTGACACCATCACTATCGTCACCACTATCATTGTCACCACTCCTACCCCACTATCTCTGTCACCACCATTATTTCATAGTAGATAGAGATAAGATAAAATGGTTGACTCATTTTATTTATGTTCAATTTGTAACATCTTTTTAAAAACTAAAAACAAAGAATAATTTGAAACTCAAAACTCAAAATAAAAACAGATTTTGATTTTTAAAAAATTTAAAATTAAAAACAAGAAATCACACTAAACGAGGCCTTAGTCTTTTAAAGTGAACATAGTTTGCAATCCAATTTAATTTTATAGGACTAAATTTTGGTGTAATTTGTTAAGTTGATGAGCTTGTACACATGTAGTTTCTAAAGAGTCTGATTGTATATAAAGCTAGAAGAAATTTTGAAAATTTCTTTTAAAAGTGAGCATAGTTTGCAAGCCAATTTAATTTTACAATAAAATACATACCCATGTATAATAAACCATGAAGTTATTAAAATTCAATTATTATTTTTAACTAATAATTATAATTAGTGAAAATAGATTATGTTTTGATAGTTAAAATATTTTTATAGAATTATTCAATTACAAATTGTCATGTATGATAAATTTATTGATTTTTATAATATTTTTCTTAAAAATATACCCATGGTGATTTGTAAGAAATTGACAATATAAAATTATTTTACACCGACAAAATATCAATTCATTACTATTAATAATTATATTTTGTAATCCAAAATATGTTCCTTTATTTTAAAGGAATTAAGTTATTATAATTTTAATACATAGTCTATGCTTTTCTTATCAATTTTTGACATGGTTAATACTTAATGCCTAAGTCTAAAACAAGAAAAATATCTAAACATAAATATTTAGATTAAATATGTTTTTGTCCCTCAAATTTAGAGATTTGTCTTTTTAAGTCCTTGAAATTAAAATTTATATATTTTTAGTCTTTCGAAATATCTTTTTAGTCACTCTTGATTTTTTATGGTTTAGATATATAATTTGTGGTGATTTTTGAATGCAAAAGAGCCTAAAAAATATTTCACAAATTTTAAGGATTTATAAATGAAAATTTTAATTTAAAAGACTAAAACATAAGTCCCAAATTTGAGGAAAAATAAATATATTTTAGTCAATTAGTGACTTATACTATTAGATTAACAAGATAAGTGAGAGTTTAAACTCTTATTGTTGGATAGGAAACATTAGCTTACTCTACCCACATTATTCCTTAAATTTTACTTAATAATTTATTTAACAACACTTGAAAAGCTTCCATGGCATAGATATATTTTAAAAAAACATGTACCCAAAAAATATATATAAAACAATTTTTTGGACAACACTTGAAAAACATACATGGCATAAATATATGATAGGTATAACGTTAATTTTTTTAGGGACAAATGTTGAATTTTATTGATGCAAAGGGAAAGCAAAAATTCTATCATTTTGAGATGATTTGGTCCACTTGAGCATAAACCTCCTCAATTATCTAAATACGTAAAAAGCCAAATTAAGACACCATATAGTGTGCAATGTTATTTCATGTTCTCTTTGGTGAAAACAAGTGAATTGAAACAAGAGGTTCAAAGCAGCCTTCGCCTGTCCTCAATTATCCCATAGAAGAGTGATCTGCAAAGACAATCACTTCTTTGCCACTAAGGTATAACGTTAAATTTGAACGTGTCTTTAATGTATAAAAACTATATTTTTTGGAATAACTTTTGAAAAATATTCACTAATTTTATTAACAATTTCATTAAAAAAACCTTACCGATTACTTTTATGGAAATTTTATTTTCAATCACATTTATTTATTGAATTTGAGACTTTATTTAAAAAGTCAAACCCAATATTTAATTTTAAGTATTAAAATTAATTTTATAAAACTAAATATAATATTTTTAATGTATACTAGTAGTATGCTTGAATTATCATCTTAGAATTATAGAAAATTTATTTATCATCTTAGACTTAAATAAATCACTAAATCACTGTATACCACCAAACACATGAATAAATTGGGCCGGAGTGTAGATCCTCTAAAGTATAATGTTACAGTATTTGGTAAAGTAAGTAAATTATTAGGCATTACAACACTTAACAATTAACATCATAGATCTTACCACACTAGATCCGTTTCATTTAACTTACTATTTTTAATTCATATGGATTCTGAAATAAAGTTGTGCACGACAGATTTAATAACTCGATTAGCTCCTTTACAGTAGGATAAACACACGTTGATAATCAATATAGTTAATTAAAATTCTTCAAAAATTAATGTTAAGCTTAGAATTAATTAATTCAAACATAAATTTAGCATTAGAAAATGATGATGAAAAAAGTTAACGCTCATTAGTTGTCCCTGAAGACAGCGTACATGCGTAACCAATAACCAAATTCCCGTCCCAAGTCGTGAACTAGATATATCAGTGGATATCTAATAATTTAACCCATAAAATCTCACATCAAGGCTTGATAGTTAACACACTTTCTGATGAATACTTTCTGACGCTTTAATTAGTTCCTAATTTATTAATCCAGTTCAATGTGTTTTTTTTAAGTTAACATTTAAAATTTATATGAAATTAAAAAAGGTAAACAAAATATGAAAATTTAATCTAGAAAAAATGTTCAAAAACCATTTTTGAAAGGTTGCAAGGTTAAAGAATTCGTGTTTTATGTAAATCGATACGGACACAATTGCATTTTAATCTCAAATGCTTCGAGGACTGCCAACGGGATTGTTTTTCTTTTGGAATAAAAGATATGTAATCTACAATTTTAAGAGTATAAATAACTGTCAAAAGTTTATATGATAATAAAAGAAATAGCAAGGTAAATGAAATGGAAGTAATATATATATATATATATATATATATATAAAATGAATCTTATGTGATAAGAATTATGATTTAAATATTATATAGAGTAATAATTTGATTATTTTATTAATTACTGTATCATTGTACTTTAGAGGATCTATACTCATCATTTTGGATGAAATTGTTTTCTGTAGAGTGAGATTATTTTTGTTTAAATAGACTATCTCGGATTCGAAAATGCATTATAGAAAAAAATAAAAAATAAAGCTTAAAGCACTATATTTATATTTATTAGAATGCACTTTTGTCCGTGTGATAAACAAAAAAAATTCTGAAAACCCCGGTGCGCCACGTCATCCTGCACGGCCAACTTATAAAAATGCAAACATATTAAAGCCGTTTTGTTTCGCTTTCACCCTTTCAAAGACGCAACCACGCATAGCACACACCCAAATTTTAATTCCCAGAACTCAAAACGACGATCCCTCTCAGAATAAAACGACAACTCATCATCTTCCGAATCACCACACCGCGCGTGATGGCGGCACCACCACTTCCTCATCCTTCGACGCCGTCGTTTTTGTCCCCGACGCAGAGGTACGCCGCGGGCGCATTGTTCGGCCTGGCCCTTCACGAGGCCCACCTCAACCAAACCAACCCGTTACCGTTACCCGCTTCGGAGGACTCGCTTTCTGAGGAACAACGAACCAGTAGTAGCAGTGGCTCCAGCAGCGACTCCGTTTCCGAAGACCCGGATCTTTGGATCCACAGCAATTCGGGTTTGCTCCGCCCCGTTTTTAAGTACGTGTTGGTTAAACCTAATTGATGCGAAATCAAGTTAGTTAATTTGGATCTCCGAATCTGAATCCAAATCTGAACAGGTTTCTAGATATTGATTCCGCTGCGTGGTCTGGACTGGAGGAAACCGCCGGTTCTTCTTCCGCTACGCATCATGTGGGACCCGTATGTGTCACTACTTGTTCCTCATTCGTATAGAACATTAGAAACTTACGCATAAGTGATTATTTATTTATTTATTTATTATAATTCGGTTTAATTATTAATTTGGACTGGTACGATTTAGTCTATAAAGAACAAAATCACAACTTAACGTAAAATTGGTCCTGAACTTTATGGTGACAAAATGGTCCACAAAAACTTAAACCGCAACCTATTTGTTGCACTTTTTACTCTTATTAATTTGGTTCATACGCACTTTGCTGTTTTGACCCTGTACTGAAAATTTGTACGTTTTTAGTTCCTGGATAAGTAAATTTAATGCATTTTGGTCTCTACCATTGACACCTTTGCTAATGTTGTTGTTAAGACTGCAACAAAATGTTTCTGGTGGTGTAGTAGAACTGTCAGAAGTTTCTTCCACAATAGAAAATTTCTGGAGGTTTTACTGCAAGAAAAAAATTTGTAGTGGTGTTACAGTGACCAAAGTTTAAGGAGTTAGAAGATAACTGACAACAGGGATCGAAATTTGAAATACCTTAAATTAGCTCGTCTAAGGACTAAAACTTACTATTTTTTCATAAAGGGTCAAAATAGTAAAGTGGGGATTAGTGTAGAGACCAAATGAGTAATTAAATCTTATAATTCTAATATATCTCTAAATGAGAACAATGGATGTTAATGTTACAGTTCTTGAGATTACTTTCGCAAGAATTGGATGATGGTTCTTCTCAAAGGTTAGATCAAGAACGTGCTTTGTCAAGTGCGGTTGATGGTATAGCACTTGACATGCAGAGAAACTCGGAGTCTTCCGAGTCTAAAAGAGAGAAGCTTCGCGAATATGAGCATCAATGTCATGAGAAGTTTTCAATTGATGATGTTCAGTCTCATTGTGAAAAGGTGGATGCACATTTGGAAGTTCAGAAGGAGATGGATGCTGCTTCTTTACTTGACTGTAAAGAGACGCAGCAGGGATCTGTTGATTGGAAAATTGATGAGAGACCGATTGAGGAAGTAAGGATGCTGAGCGATCAGAGGAAGGTGACAGTTCTGTTTGAACTTCTGTCTGGTTGTCTATCAAATTTAGGTGAAGATGTTGGGCGGAGAAGGAAGGGCTATGATGCTCGACATCGTGTGGCTCTGCGGTTGCTGGCAACATGGCTTGATGTCAAGTGGACAAAAATGGTTTGTATGATGAATCTTCAATCTTGTACTGTGGAACTTTATGTGATTGACTGATTGGTAAATAACTTGTCATATGTTGGAGATCATGATATATGAGTGCCATGGTTTACGCTGGATTGTGGTGAACGTTGCCTATATGATTGATTGCCTTGATTTCTAAGCTACTTGCAAAGGTTGAATGTGATTTTAAATGTTTGTGGTATAAGCTATGTTTTTTTTATTGTCAGTTATTACAATCTCTTGTATTTACTGGTCCGATATCTTCTAAGGATGAAGATGGATATTGGCTTTGTAGGAGGCCATTGAGACCATGGTTACTTGTTCTGCGATGGCTTTGATTAAAGAGCAAGAATCAAAGAACAAAGAAACTCAATCAAAAGAAAGCAAGTGGGCTAAATTGAAGCGGGGTGGTATAATTGGTGCTGCTGCATTAACTGGGGGAACTTTGTTGGCTATTACTGGTGGTATGGATTGGAGACCTTGTTGTCTTTTCTAACTGTATTGTGGAACATATAATTTCCAGATGAATAAACTTTTATAATATATAATTGTTTTGATTTTAACCATTCAACAGGGTTAGCTGCACCAGCCATTGCTGCAGGTCTTGGTGCTTTAGCTCCAACTTTGGGTACTCTGATCCCTGTAATTGGTGCAAGTGGGTTTGCTGCAGCTGCTAGTGCTGCAGGAACTGTTGCTGGTTCTGTTGCTGTTGCTGCATCTTTTGGAGGTTTATATTTGCTTATATATGTGATTGGATTTGCTAGAATTCGCTCATTCCATGTTACTATAGCTTCCTTCCCTCTCTTTTTTAAGTTAGTGTGTAGTTCAAGCCTTAAGAATATTGTTAGAATCAGCAGATCATTGTGGACATGTTCATGTGTCTTTTTGTTTTTGTGTTCATTTTGGGGTTTAGAATGTGTCTTCAATTGATATTTTCTATGTTGCATGCTGATGGACAAGTTGGAAGGTGTCTGATTGAATATATTATGATGGTCGTTGCATTTTTGTTATTGTTATTAACAATTTACATGCTTACACTAACTGCTTGATAAAGATACATCCACTCAGACTGCAATACAATCTTTAGTTCATCATCTTTTGATTGTTCAGAAGAGGATATATAAAGGTTACAGGAGAGTTTGTGTTTACTTTAGGAAGTAACAGTTTACTAAGTGGAGGAGTTATGCAGGCCCATTAATATCTGATATCCTGATTTGTGACGACAGTACATTTGATTTCTTCACAGTACATGCTGGTTCTTATCTGTTATTGTGATAAAAGTTGCATCTGTTGGACAATTGACTCCTTGATCTTGCAGTTATTTCTACTTTTTTTTATATCAGTTATTTTCCTTTTTTAAATGATGAAATTTTTTATGTATCTCTTTGTTCTACTTCTGCCAGCTGCTGGAGCTGGACTTACTGGAAGCAAAATGGCTAGGAGAGTTGGGGGTGTTGATGAGTTTGAATTCAAGGCTATAGGAGAAAACCATAACCAAGGCGTAGGTTTTGATATCTTTCACGTCCCTGTTTTCTTGTGACATTGCTTGCTTAAATTGAGCTGTGATCTATGTTTCTGTGTGTGCTGTGTGAACTTTGTCTCACCTTGTACCTATGCACCTTGTTATTATTTCAAATTAGATTCTTGTTGAACTTCTGCTTGCAGAGGCTAGGGGTTGAGATCTTAGTCTCTGGATTTGTCTTTGAAAAGGAAGATTTTATAAGGCCATGGGAAGGACAGAAAGACAACTTGGAGAGGTACAATAATGAATTTTTTCCTTAAATAATGAGTATCATTGGTCAAGGAAGGAGGTTTCACTTTCACCTTGGAATTTTTTATGTTGATGCAATATGTTGATAGAAAATTACATTGAGATCAGCTTTATTTTAGTTCAGTTTATCTTGACTTTAGAAACTGTGATGTTATTATTCATATGATTGATGGTGATGATCCCTGCCAAAAAATGACCTTTCATTTGGTCTTGCCAAAAGTTAGGTATGCACTGCAGTGGGAGTCCAAGAATCTGATTGCTGTGAGCACTGCAATTCAAGATTGGCTTACTTCAAGTAATTGGTTTAGGTTTTAGGGTGCTTATAAAACTAAGTTATTAGTTTATTAGTATTGCTGTGAATGATGTTAATATTGCTGTGACTTGCATCAGGACTTGCGATGGAGCTGATGAAACGAGGGGCAATGATGACTGTTTTGAGCTCACTCTTAACTGCTTTGGCTTGGCCAGCAGCATTACTTGCAGCAACTGACTTTATAGACAGTAAATGGACAATTGCTATTAACAGGTGTATTTTATCTTCTTATTCTGTCTAGAATAGAACATTTGCTTGGTAGTGGGGAAGAAGCTTCTGCTTGCTGTTGTTACATAATATCATGTATGCACTTCAAGGTGTTAAATGGTTAGAATATCAGTAATTAGGATTCTTATAGTGTAGGATTCATACTATGTTGATAGTGTTATTGGGATAAGCTTGTACTAGTTGCACTACTATAATGCTTGATCCTAGAATGTTATTATAAATGGGTGTATTAGGTGAATTTTTAAAACAACACATCAGACATATAATATCAGTGTTCAAATTTCCAGTACAAGGTTCAAATATTTTTGCTGGACTGTAGAATTAGTGAATTACTGTGACTTGAATTACGAGTCTGGGTATTTAACAACTGCATGGGACTAATTTGAATTAATTTCATTTTCTGAGGGAATTCTCTTGTCATAAAACTATTAATCTACTTTAGTCTCTTAGATTGTTATTTTTTTTATAAAGAAAATATAAGTTGTCCATGAATTTAAAGGATTGATATCCAAATCCATCCCATCTATATTGATCATATTATTATTATCCTAAAATTTATTATTTGAAGATTGCATTGTTTTTTGATCATCATGTTTTGATTATGTTTTAATTTGGTAATTGTAAAAGTTATTTCTAAGAGTATTGATTTAATTGATCATTGATATTCAAGTTTATTAATATACAAAGCTGCCAGCTGATGTCAAGGTGGTTTGGATTTGGCATTCCAAGGAGTATTTTTTTTTCTTTTTCTTATTGATAAAAGGTGTTGTTAATTTGATAGCTTCACCATCTCCATGAAAAATTTGTTATGAGCAGTTTTCTTTCTTTGTTTACTCTTATCTACTTCTGAGTTAATCTTGATTTTCAGATCAAACAAAGCTGGTAAGTTGCTTGCTGAAGTATTGTTAAGAGGATACCAGGGAAATAGGTATTTGACTAATTCCAGAGTTTCTTTTACTCTGGCTTATAGAAAATTGTAGATGATGTATTATTGTTGGTCTCTGAATTTCAGGCCTGTGACACTTATAGGTTACTCTCTTGGGGCAAGAGTTATTTTCAAGTGTCTACAGTATTTGGCTAAAACTGAAAACGGTGGTAGGTATTTCCAGTTTCCTCTTTTTTTCCTTTGTTTGTCCTTGATGTGTTTAGATTATCTGACTCCATATTAAATCTTATCCTTTTTTTGTTTTTCTGCTCTTTTATGTTTTTAACTGTAGTGATGGATGCATATAATTTAATGTCCTTGCTTACTCTTTTGATGTTTATCCGTTGAGTGAGGTTACCATATTACTTTTAATGTCCGCCCTACTGATTATTGACAGCTGAACTAGTAGAAAAAGTTGTGCTTCTTGGAGCACCCATCCCAATCAAGGATGAGAACTGGGAAGCAGCTAGAAAGGTTTGTGGAGGATTTAATTTTTCTCTTGATAGAATTTCCTCATCTTTTTTATGAAAATAAATCTTTTCGAACATCCTGGCATTCTGTAGATGGTGGCGGGAAGATTTGTTAATGCTTATTCAAGGAATGACTGGATGCTTGGAGTTGCCTTTCGTGCCAGGTATATAAAACATAATGGTAAAATTTCTGCAAAGTTGTAGATACTTAAAGTTTGCTCGCACTACCATAGCCTTAGGATCGATTAATGCTTGTAAAAGGTTGATAAAAGAAACGAATATCATGAAATTGTATGCAAGTTTTTGTATTATGCATGAAGGTTTACACTACATAATCTTTCGTGGTTTGTCGTCAATTTTTAACATTAAACCTTTTTCATGTGTGGTTGTTGGCATTTGTCTCACCTAACACAAAATTACTATATGATTATGTGGGGTTTGCCCTGTTCTTTTGCTGGAGAGAAAGCGGGTGATAAGGATATATAAGGTGTTTACACTCACATCATACAGAATTTTCCTACTTATTATATGTATGTTTAGGTAACTTTTGTAGAGTTGTGTTATCATTTGGCATTTTCTTAATAAAATGTAAAACGATTCAATTTTAAAGTATTGTTTTTAATAGACAGAAAGTAAAAATTATTATTTAGCATTATATTTTTTACAATTTTGAGCAGTCTACTCACGAAAGGATTAGCCGGAATCCAACCTGTCGATATTCCAGGGATCCAAAATGTAAGATGTTTCTTCATCCTATTTGCTAATGTATAACTATTTTCCCAAGTTGCAATCTTATTTTCAATGATATCATTCATAAATTATGAATATTAATGTTTAATAAAACGGGTGTTTGTTTTTGCATTGCAGGTCGAAGTGACAGATCACATTGAAGCCCATTCGTCTTATCTGTGGGCTACACAAAAGATCTTAGACCAGCTTCAATTGGATACATACTATCCTGTATATAACAGCATTTCTTGCATACAGTAAACCTTTTATGGAGCCGCTCTGTTTCTCTGTTTGCATTTCTTCTGCTTTAAAGTCTGACCCTATTCAGAAATTATGTATGAAATATATTGTTATAAAAATAATGTAAAAATATATATGTTGTACTACAACACATGAGTCTAGATAAATTTATAGCAGTGCTGTTTGTCGCGATAGAAAACAACACTAATGTGATGATGTGTACCGATATTTGTTTTTCTAAAATAAGATTTAACTAAAAACGAACTTTGGGCATTTTTACGAAAACTGTTTCGAACTTGTAATTGTTAGCACTTTTTTTAAATTATGTGTTTAGAAGTGCATTTATAAAATTGATTTTAAATAAAATTAATTTTGGTTAAAATTGATTTTTAGAGATTGTTGCTTGAATAAATCTTTTTTGAACATTTGGTGGAAGCCCGGGTTGGAGGATTATTGGCTTCCACCATCAAATTAACTTGAATGATATCTGGTGCCTCCATTGTCGAGTCCCTTCATCTACAAGAGGAGATCTGGAAGAGCCTTATTGCCTCTGTTTATGATTTTAGACAAAAGAACTCTTGGAATATTCCTTCTATGCTTACTCTCAGAATTCTTAATCTGCTCTCTGAAATTCAAAAAGTTCTTATAACTCCCAATCTTGTTTCGGACATTCCTATATGGGGTCCTGCTGAGAATGGAATTCTTTCCTTGAAATAAGCTCACAATTTTTTAGAGTTCCAATAGAATCTGTCCGTGGGTTACCATCATATGGTCAAAAGTGGTTTTTCCTGGGTATCATGGGTTGGCTTTGATTAAACCTGTTAGAGCATCTCCAAGGTAAGGAACTCAATTGGGTTCCTTAAGTAATTTTTGGTGGCTCCCGTAGTACTTTTTGTGGCTCTCATAGTGCCATGTCACTCCTAAGGAACTCACCCAGTATTTTGTTTCAGTGCAAGAAATCACAAGGAACTCAAAAAAAATTCACATATATATATTTTTTTAATAAAACTTAACATTTTTTCAATTTTAATAAATATAAATTAAAATACATAAAACGAAATGTGTAACAATATAAAACTAAATTTTACATAATAATAAATAATTAAACACAATAACATCGAAATAAATAAAAAACTTAGATCTCGAGAAAAATATTACATAACATATTGTTAATAACTGTATACAAAATAATTGAATAACAACTAATTCAAACATAGGGACTAAACTTTAATTAAACAGTTTATTCCTAATATGATTACAATATTTTCGTGATCTTGACGATGTTGTTCTGACATGTTAGATGTATCATTCATGAGGATTTCATACTCCATGCGACGTTCTTGGTCTTGCATACACCTTTCTTGTGCCTCCTTTAACTAAATAAGTTTTAATGTGTTTGCATTATTCTCATTCATTACATTTTCTATGCTAGATAAATAGATATTGCTAGAAGCTTGTTTTCCTTTGCTCTTTCTCTTTGCTGCTTTTTGTCTCATTGGGCGAGACATTGGCGATGACTCATCATATTCTTCAGCTTCAATGGGTGTCTCTGTGTTAGAAGACGATGAGTAATTTCCATCTGCAAAAACCTTTGTTCTTTTTGAAGTTTGACATGAATTCTGCATCGAATTTAGGTTGATCTTTCAACAACAACCAAGCATGCTCAACCTCAAATTTTTTACCTGTATCTTGCGAGTAAATCAAATGAGCATTAGTCATACAATCCTTCTCTGAACTTCCACTTCTCCTGTGCTTATCAGCTTGTTTGTAGCACCCATTAAATTTTGAACTGATGGGTGGACCCTGTTCCATCGAGATTTCAAATGAGTCGAGCTTCTTTCACAAAGTAACCCGCTTTCACGCACATCGTCATTGTTGTACGCATTTTTAATCCTTGTCCAATATTGCTTTGATGTTTGGTCGACACCGATTATTGAATCCTTTGACACATTGAGCCATGACTGGACGAGAATCACATCTTCTACCACTGAGAATGCTGTACGTTATTTTTTCCCACTACCATTGTGGTCACCCTCCACTACCTCAACATCATTCATAGGGGGTGAAATATTGGATAAAGAAGGCCTATAACACGTGTTTGGATTAATGGGGGGTGATGGTTGACTAGAAAATTGTGGATTTTGAGAACTACCATCGGTAGGTGACTCTACATTAGATGAATGATGCATATACCACATGTGTGGGGGTGGTGGATATATCATATACTGAGGTGGATTTTGCGAATTGTCACTGGTAAGGAGTGGTTGAGGATACATAAAGTATGGCGGTGGATGTGGGTTACTTTGCGAATTTTCGCTGGTATAGGGTACTGGTGGATACATAACATATTGGGATGGATGTGTTGGATTTGCAGGATTTTCACTGGTAGAAGGTGGTTGATTTTGCAAAAAATTGTAAACACTTTGATAATTATACTAATTGAGATCCATTTCAGAGAAAATAAAAAAGATTGACAATGGATAGGAACAAAAAAAATTACAAGTATCAATTGTGTGTGAAGAAGCAAAACAATCCACCCATATTTATAATCAACCTTTCATCTACCCGTTATTTTTTTTAAACGGTCATATTATTTTCTACCGTTGCCTTTCTTTTCAACTTATTAAAGCAATTTCACTTCATACATACTGTAAAAGCTTTGCAACGGCTCTTTGTGTTTAAAATATTTTTTTATCTTTCAATCTTTCTTTTTCACAAACCAAAAAATGGATTTCTTTTTTACACACACACACACGGTCCAAACACAAACACACACCTCACTTTTTTTTAATTAAATCCAGAACATTCTTCCTCACTCACGGTTCTCCCTCACTTTCAATCTTTATTTTTTTTATTTGCAATTCCAGAAGCTTCTTTGGTTCTCCCTCAACCCTCACGGCTTCTCCCTCAACCCACAACTCATGGCTTCTCGGGTTCCCCTACTCTCTTCTCGACTTCTCCCTCAACGCAGCTTCCTCGTCACCGTCTTCCTCCATCGCGACCATCGTCAACCTCGCGCTGGCCTCCTCCTTCACGCGCGTCGGGCTCCTTGCGCAACCTCCACCTCACGCCGCGACTTCGTTGCTAGACTAGTTCCTCCCGCGGACCCGCAACACATTCTAGTTAGTTTCCCTTTCTTTTTGTTGGTAATTGATGAGAAAATTGTTTTTTTATTCACAAGTTTTGGTTCCTTATATAAGGAACGCGTTTTGGTTTTGACGAAACGCTTCCTCCACGTTAGCAAGCTTCAACGCTGAATCTTTTCAAGAAACGGGTTCTTCAATTTAAGAAACCCTACAAACACTCCCGTTGGAGATGCTCTTACTAAATTAGATCAAAATTTTATAGGTTAGGTTGGATTGGATTTGTATAACTTTTTATAGACCCAATTCAACCCGACACAATCCAATCCGATCATAAATAGGTTGGATTGGATTAGGTTAATTCAGTCTTGAATATTTTAAAAATGTTTTCTATTTTTAAAATTTTTGTTGTTGTTTAGAATGATAATTTGTTTTTGCATAAAACATTATAAGTATATAATGATTAAATGCACTTAAAAAAATATTAAATTGTGAAAATATTTTATTAATATAATTACTAATTTCAATGCTAATACGATATTTTTATGTTAGATAGAAATAAAATATGATATTAACATGTGAAATCAAACAAAATAAATACATATAGAAAAACAATAACTTAAAAAAGAAAATCATGGATTATTTAATTTAATAATTTAATAATATGTGTGAGCTAAAATTTATTAATGTGTATTTTATTTAATAATTAATTTATATGAAATATTAGTTGGATTGAATTGAATTGAGTTAAAAGAATTAAACTTATTAGCCAATTGGTTCATGTTTATGATTGAGTCTTAATTGGATTGAGTCGAATTTGAGAAACAATTTGGAAATCCAACTTTATAATTGGGTCAGATTGTATCAAAGGAAGACCAAAATCCGTGAACAACCCTAGTTTTCCCTTAAAGTCTTTCTTGCTTTGGCGTTTGCTTTATAACTGTCTACCAACTGATGAAAACTTTAAGCTTAGAGGCTGTCACCTTGTTTCTGTTTGCAGCCTCTGAGGTAGAAATGAAGAATCTTCTTATCACCTTTTCCTTCCGTGCTCCTTTGCCACCAACATATGGAATTGGCTCCAATCCATGTTGAGATGCTCCTTAAATTTGCAATTTGTTGAAAAAATATTGCAGGTGATAAAGAAGTTACAAGGATACCAGCTGAAGGACGTAGTCACCGCAGCTGTTATTCATTTCTTTTATCTGATTAGCTAGAAACCAGAAGTGGTTTAGTTTAAGCAAATCACTATTTCGTTTCACTTTGCTGTTGGTCTCATCATCTCAGCGTTTGCACTGACGGCTAGCTGCTTCAAGGGTAATATGGCTAACTCCATGGAACAGTTTCTTGTTCTCAAAGCTTTCCACGCGCAACACAAATGGCTCCTCAAAGGGATCTCTCGGTCATGTTGGTATGGAGTCACTTTTCGTGATCACAACAAGGATTTTTTGGGAGGTTTCTCTGCTTATGTAGGAATTCAAAACTCTTGTTGCTGAGTTATTCGTTGCTATTTTAGCCATTGAAATGGCTCATCAAAGGGGTTGGCATAACCTTTGGTTGGAAATAGACTCTCAATTGGTGATTAACGCTTTCAACAATCCTTTGATTGCCCCTTGGAGCTTTCCTGGAAGATGGAGAAACTACTTATAATTAACTTAGTAAAGATATGATTTTTGTTTTTCTCACTTGTACAGGGAAGGAAATACTTGCCCCGATAAGTGTGCCAATTTTGGGGCAACATCACACTTTTTTTTTTTATCTAGTGGGACTCTATCCCAGCTTTTGTTAGGAGAGATTTTGTTAGAAATAGGAATCTGCTGCCTTGTTTTAGGATCCTCTGATTCCCCATGGTTATGGTATAGTCTTTCATGTGTTTTGTTCGGTTTTCTCACTTTTATTTATATATACTGGTTTGCTACTCCTGTTTAGGTGGGTTCAGGGTCTCTTCTTGAGTTGAGATTCCTTTACCTACTCTCCTATCTGCAAATCAATTTTTATATTAAAAAATGCTTCAATGTTTTTATATTGAAAGCAAATTTGTTATAGAATTTTGTGTAATTTTTTTTTTAAACTCAGCATACTTTATATCGATTCTATTTTTATCAATTCTAGTCACACCGAGATTTTGATACAGTTAATTTTACATAACATAAATTAAATATTTTTGTAAGGTCAAGTTTGAAATGAATATAATTTTTTCACCATGATATCAAACACATAACAAAGGCGAAATGTTTTACTGATAAATTAAAATTAATTAACATATAATAGTGTTATGTTATGTGTTGAGTGTGAGGTTTGTCATTTTGGTGCATGTGGATGTCGTAGGGCTTTGTATCGGTAGTGAACATGATAGGGCTGAATGGAAGATTTGCTTGTTGCTTATAATCATTGTAGACAACATGCAACAAACATTCTATTTTACTGTCATAAATATGTCTTCCATGTCTTCCATGAATTACAGTCATTTAGGATGAAAAATACCTTTTACATTTACCTGCTTTTCCATTTTTAGGTGAATGATATGTGCCCGTTGTTGTCTTTGTTCTAATGCGGCAATAGAAGATGCTAATAACATTACTTGATCATGTTCTATGAAACTGAAAGTAATTAGAATGAAGACAAAAGTTTAAGCTGATTGTGTTGTTTCTTCATGTTGATTGTCTTTGTTCTAAATCTAATGTGGCAATAGAAGATGCTAATGTTGTTGTTAGATCATGTTCTCTGAAATTGAAAGTAATTAGAATGAAGACATAAGTTGATAGAGGGCTATCTAAGGATCAAGCCAAAGGTCTAGAAGGAGAGCTTGAAGCACTTCCTTTGGTGAGCTTTGAAGGACCCATGACAAGAACTAGAACCCAAGCCATTCAAGATCAAGTCAAAAGTCTTGTCTGTTGTAATAAGCAAGTGCTGTCTGTGTTAATAGATTACAATGTTTCTGTAATCGATGACACAAGCTAGTGCTGGGATGCCGGGTTGCTGAATCCGGGATGCATAATAACCACGTGCTGGGTTGCTGAAGCCGGGATGTGTAATAAACAAGTGTTATCTCTACAAGGACGATAGCTGGAATGACGGGCTGTGCATAGCCGGGTTGTGCATAGTTTGTCCGGGTTTGTCTGAGCTTGTCTGACTTGCCCGGGATGTGCTTAGACAAGAGTTTCTTGCCAGCTGTCCGAGCTTGTCCGGGTTTGTTCGAGCTTGTCTGAGTTGCTCGGGATGTGCTTAGACAAAAGGTGCTTGTCAAGATGTATGAGCTGTCTGAGCTTGTCCGGGTTTGTTCAAGCTTGTCTGAGTTGTCCGAGATGTGCTTAGGCAAGAGTTGCTTGTCAAGATGTACGAGCTGTCCGAGCTTGTCCGGGTTGTTCGAACTTGTCTAAGTTGTCTGGGATATGCTTAGACAAGAGTTGCTTGTCAAGATGTGCGAGCTTGTTCGGGATGTGCTTAGACAATAGTTCCTTGCCAAGATGTATGAGCTGTCCGGGTTTGTTCGAGCTTGTCTGAGTTGTTTGAGCTTGTTTGAGCTGTCCGGGTTGGTTCGAGCTTATCCAAGTTGTCCGAGATGTTCGGGATGGGCGTTGTGCGTATACGTATTTCTGTTTATTTTGTATTGGGCCTTTTTAATATTTTCGCAAATGGGCCGAAACTTATGTTTTTAGGTGTTTATTAGTGGCCTAGCCATATAAATACTCAGACTTTGCCATTTTTGGCTAACTTTTGATTAATAGAAATTGAGCATTTGCTTGAATTGGAAGCTTAGCCTCTTGTTGGTTCTTGATTGAAACCAAATTGATTCTTATCAAGGAAGCTTTCCTTTGTGGCGAATCCTCCTGACTTATCATTCTTTTTGTGGACTGTGGCGTCATTCTTTAGTCATTCCTTAACCTTCTCCATTTTTCTATTTGAGTTTTAACCTACAATTCATGGACTCTTGAAGTTTGCAATCCGAAAACGATCCTAACCAAGCATTCATACCTTGGTAGTCATCATGTGGTAATCAGAGCTTAATTCTGGAAAACATTTTGTTAAGATTTCTATCTATGTTATTTTGCATTTTCGTTTTTATTTTATTTCCGGAAAATGAAAATTGAAAATTCTTGATTCTTGCTTGTTTGTTGTTCTTTGTGTGTTTCTTGTGTGATTTTTGAGTTTAGCTTGCAATTGCCTTCATTTCCCCTTTCGTTTTGTTGAATTTGGAGTTGTTTTGAATATGGGTTGTTCTTCATGTTCTTTGTGTTCTTCATGAAACTCATAGCACTGCTGGAAATTTTCTGAGTTTGATTCATAAAATTCTGTCTAGAGAGTTTTAGGGAAAATGAAAATTGAAAATTCTTGATTCTTGCTTGTTTGTTGTTCTTTGTGTGTTTCTTGTGTGATTTTTTGAGTTTAGCTTGCAATTGCCTTCATTTCCCTTTTCGTTTTGT
>CM023956.1:21236685-21251337 GCA_013407115.1 Glycine latifolia
TGAATTTGGAGTTTTTTTGAATATGAGTTGTTCTTCATGTTCTTTGTGTTCTTCATGAAACTCATAGCATTGCTGGAAATTTTCTGAGTTTGATTCATAAAATTCTGTCTAGAGAGTTTTGGAGCGTTTGTGCAAATATCAAAAGTTTTGGGTCCTAAAAGAGAAATTACGAAGGACCAAAAGGCAATTATTAAAAATTATATTGGGGTCAAAATGAAAATATCAAAAATATGAGGACCCAAGTATAAAAAAAAAGTTGACAGTCAAATTTAAAATTAACAGCCCTCTCTCTTAATGTGTGCTTTTGATTGTTTTATAGCACTATCTTTTTGCATAATTACAGTGGTTTATGTTAGTCAATACATCTTTTATCTTCATAATTATCTTCTTTAACATTCCTTTTGAGTTGTGCTTTTCTTGTTGAGCTTTTATTGCTTGTCTTCTAAATTTTCCAAGGTTTTGTCTTAGAGTTTTTCTTTCTTCCTTGACCTCTTAAGTTGAGTTTGGATTTGTTTCATCTTTCACATTGGATATTCTTTGAATTGGAATCTTTGGTTGCTTTCAAGAGTTGAAGAAGAGTTAGAGAGTGGAAAAAGACAAGAGTGAACCTTATAGAAAAAGTCTTGCAAGTGTGAAACACGAGTGTTGAAGAGTGTAAACACTTAGTGAGTAGTAAGGTCCATTTTTGTTTTTGTTTTACTAACCTTTTTTTTCTTGTAGCAATGGAGTCCGATGTTGATAGTGATCCACCTTCACCAAGAACCGCTATGCTAATGACTTCATTGGCTAAGCAAATGGATAGGTTGCAAAGAAATATTGAAAGAAGGATGGACGAACGTTTTGATGAAATACAAAGTACTCAAGAGTTGAGTGGACGAATGAAGGACATGGAGAGAAGGAGACATCATAGGTCACCTCATTCTTCTCAAGGGAGTGACGATGGATATGATGATGGTAGAAGGCATAGGCCTAGGAGGAATAGGGATGAAATGGAAGATGTGAAATTCAAACTTCCTAAGTTTCTAGGTACTAATGATCCGGAGGCTTACCTTGATTGGGAGATTAAAGTCGACCAAATTTTTGATTGTCACAATTTTAGTGAAGAAAAGAAAATTAAGTTGACTAGTTTAGAATTTGAAGGGTATGCCATGGCTTGGTGGACTAAAGTGCAAATGGAAAGAGGAAGATTGAGGAGACATAGACCGGACACATGGTTGATAATGAAAGGTATCATGAGGGAGAGATTTGTCCACCTCAAAACATAAGGGATTTGCATAACAAATTACAAAGGCTTTATCAAGGAAATATATGTGTTGATGACTATTACAAGGAGATGGAGATTTCTTTGGTAAGAACAAACATTGAGGAGACTAATGAGGCTGCAATGGCTAGATTTTTGAATGGCTTGAATAGGGACATTCAAGATGTTGTAGAACTTCAAACCTACAACACCATGGATGAACTTATACATAGGGCTATGAAAGTGGAGCAACAATTGAAGAGAAAGCAAGCTTACAAGAAGTCCTCTTATGGTCATTCATCTTGGAAGGATAAAGACACTTCCAAGAAGGAGGGTTCTTCTTCCAAACATATTGAAAGGAAGTCTTCAAGAGGTAATACTACTTCTTCTACTCAAACTATTTCCAATAAATCTAGTTCAATTAAATGTTTTAAATGTTTAGGTAAGGGTCATATTGCATCCCAATGTCCAAATAAAAGGACTATGATTGTGTTGGAAAATGGAGAGGTGGATAGTGAGTTCTCTAGGAGTTCTCATAGTTCCTCTAGTGAAGGTGAGGATGATTGTTTTCTTAAACCGGAAGAGGAAGATCTTTTAATGGTAAAACACCTCATGGGAAGCTTGTGCAAAGATAGAGATGATACACAAAGAGAAAACATTTTTCATTCTAGATGCTTGGTGAGTGGGAAGGTTTGTTCTCTAATCATTGATGGAGGAAGTTGCACCAATGTTGCAAGCACTAGGCTAGTGGAGATGCTTGGTTTAAAAACTGCCCCTCATCCTAAACCTTATAAATTGCAATGGTTGAGTGACAATGGTGAGTTGGTGGTGGATAAGCAAGTGTTTCTTACATTCTCCATTGGCAAATATGTGGATGAAGTGCTTTGTGATATGGTTCCCATGGAAGTCGGCCATGTGTTGCTTGGTAGACCTTGGCAATATGATAGAGATGTGGTACACAATGGGGTCACCAATCGATACTATTTCCTTCATAAAGGTAAAAGGGTAGTACTCTCACCTTTATCTCCAAGTGAGGTGTGTGAGGATCAAATAAAAATGAGATTGAAGAGAGAAAAAGAAAAGAAAATCAAAGAAGAAAAGAGTCCTTTGAGAGAGAAAAGCCAAAAAGAAAAAGATGGCAAAAAGAGTGAAAAAAAGAGAACAAAAAAAGAGAGACAAAAAGAGTGAAAAAATATTAGAAATAAAAGAAAGTTTGTTCATCAAACCTAAGGAGGTTAAAAGAGTGATGCTAGCTAGACAACAAATGTATTTACTCATTCCCAATTATATGTATTTGTCTTCTAGTGCCCTTGAGTTGTCTCAAGGTTTTGATACACTTTTAAAGGAGTTTGAGGATGTCTTTTCACAAGACATACCCCATGGCTTACCTCCTTTAAAAGGAATTGAGCATCAAATTGATCTTGTTCCGGGAGCTTCACTTCCTAATAGGGCGGCCTATAGGAGTAATCCGGAAGAGACCAAGGAGATTCAAAAGCAAGTTGAAGGGTTGATGCAAAAAGGATGGGTGAGGGAAAGCTTGAGCCCATGTGCAATGTCGGTCATCCTAGTCCCTAAGAAGGATGACAAATGGAGGATGTGCACAGATTGTAGACCCATCAACAACATCACCGTGAGGTATAAACATCCTATCCCTAGACTTGATGATATGTTGATGAACTTCATGGTTCTTGTGTTTTCTCCAAAATAGATTTGAAAAGTGGTTACCATCAAATTAGAATGAGAGAAGGTGATGAATGGAAAATCGCTTTCAAAACTAAGTTTGGACTTTATGAGTGGTTGGTCATGCCTTTTGGCTTAACCAATGCACCAAGCACTTTCACGCGACTCATGAACCATGTTTTGAGACACTTTATTGGGAAATTTGTGGTTGTTTACTTTGATGATATCTTGATTTATAGTTTAACAATGAATGACCACTTTGACGATGTTAGGAGTGTCTTGGAAGTGCTTAGACATGAAAACTTGTTTGCTAATAGGGATAAATGCACATTTTGCACCAATCAAGTAGTGGTTTTAGGTTTTGTTGTGAGTGCTAAGGGAGTCCAAGTGGATTATGAGAAAATTAAAGTTATTAGAGATTGGCGAACACCCAAAAATGCGAGTGATGTGAGAATTTTTCATGGGTTGACTAGTTTTTATAGGAGATTTGTCAAAGAGTTTAGCACCATAGCATCTCCTTTGAATGACATTGTTAAGAAAAATGTGGTATTTAAGTGGGAGAGTGAACAAGAAAATGCCTTCAATGAATTGAAGGAGAAGTTGACAAATGCACCCATTCTTGCCTTACCAAATTTTTCTAAATCTTTTGAAATTGAATGTGATGCATCCAATGTTGACATAGGGGCTGTTTTGTTACAAGAAGGTCACCCAATTGCTTATTTTAGTGAAAAACTTATGGGTGCTATCTTGAATTATTCTACCTATGACAAAGAACTTTATGCGCTTATTAGAGCTTTGCAAACTTGGCAACATTATCTCCTTCCTAAGGAGTTTGTGATTCATAGTGACCATGAGTCACTCAAGCATTTGAAAAACCAAGGAAAGCTTAATAAGAGGCATGCCAAATGGGTAGAGTTCTTGGAACAATTTCCTTATGTGATTAAACACAAGCAAGGCAAGGTTAATGTTGTGGACGATGCACTTTCAAGGAGATATGCTTTAATCTCCATGCTTGAAACCAAGATGTTGGGGTTTGATCACATAAAAGACTTGTATGCTCAAGACCATGACTTCTCTAAATTGTTTGAGTTGTGTGAAAAAGGGTCTCACCAAGGATTCTTTAGGCATGACGGATACTTGTTTAAAGATAAAAGATTGTGTTTGTCTCAAAGTTCTTTGCGTGAACTCATGATTTGTGAAGCTCATAAAGGGGGGTTAATGGGACACTTTGGGGTTGAAAAGACTTTAAACATTTTGCATAAACATTTCTTTTGGCCTAAAATGAAACATGATGTCATCAAATATTGTTCTAATTGTATTGTGTGTCATAAGGCTAAGTCCAAAGTCATGCATCATGGTTTATATACTCCTTTGCCAATTCCTACCTCACCTTGGACCGATATTTCCATGGATTTTGTACTTGGCCTTCCAAGGTCCAAGAGAGGCAAGGATTCTATTTTTGTGGTTGTTGATAGGTTTTCCAAGATGACACATTTCATTCTATGTCACAAGGTAGATGATGCTTGTTATGTGGCGGATCTTTTCTTCAAAGAAGTAGTGTGTCTTCATGGATTACCTAGGAGTATTGTGTCAGATAGGGATTCCAATTTTTTGAGTCATTTTTGGAAAACCTTGTGGGGAAAACTTGGAACCAAGCTTCTTTTCTCCACCACGTGCCATCCTCAAACGGATTGACAAACTGAGGTAGTCAACCGAACACTTTCACAACTCCTAAGGTGTGTTATCAAAGGTAATTTGAAAACTTGGGAAGAATGGTTATCCCATGTTGAATTTGCTTATAATAGGGCAACCAATTCTACCACTTCTTTTTCTCCCTTTGAGGTTGCTTATGGTTTAAATCCTTTATGTCCTCTTGATTTAATTCCTTTACCTAATGATTCTTCTATTTTGAGCAAGGGTGGGCTTTCTAGAGCCACTTTTGTTAAGGATCTCCATGAGAAGGTGCGAAATCAAATTGAGAAGAAAATGGAGCAATATGCACGACATGCCAACAAAGGGAAAAAGGCTATGGTATTTGAATCGGGTGATTGGGTTTGGTTACATCTAAGGAAGGATAGGTTTCCTTTCCAAAGGAAATCAAAACTTCAACCTCGGGGTGATGGACCTTTCAAGGTCCTTGAGAGGATTAATGACAATGCCTACAAGATTGACTTACCAAATGAGTATGGGGTGAGTTCTAGTTTTAATGTCGCTGATCTTTCTCCTTGTCATGTAGGTGTTTTGAATGCAAATCCGTGGACAAATTCTTTTCAAGAAGGAGGGGATGATAGAGGGCTATCTAAGGATCAAGCCAAAGGTCTAGAAGGAGAGCTTGAAGCACTTCCTTTGGTCAGCTTTGAAGGACCCATGACAAGAGCTAGAATCCAAGCCATTCAAGATCAAGTCAAAAGTCTTGTCTGTTGTAATAAGCAAGTGCTGTCTATGTTAATAATTACAATATTTCTATAATCGATGACATAAGCTAGTGCTGGGATGCCGGGTTGCTGAACCCAAGATGGATAATAACCACGTGTCGGGTTGCTGAAGCCGGGATGCGTAATAAACAAGTGTTATCTCTACAAGGACGATAGCTGGAATGATGGGCTGTGCATAGCCGGGTTGTGCATAGTTTGTCCGGGTTTGTCCGAGCTTGTCCAACTTGGCCGGGATATGCTTAGACAAGAGTTGCTTGCTAGTTGTTCGAGCTTGTCTGGGTTTGTTCGAGCTTGTCCGAGTTGTCCGGGATGTGCTTAGACAAGAGTTGCTTGTCAAGATGTACGAGCTGTCAGAGCTTGTCCGGGTTTGTTCGAGCTTGTCCGAGATGTGCTTAGGCAAGAGTTGCTTGTCAAGATGTGCGAGCCGTCTGAGCTTGTCCGGGTTGTTCGAACTTTTCCGAGTTGTCCGGGATATGCTTAGACAAGAGTTGCTTGTCAAGATGTGCGAGCTGTCTGAGCTTGTTCGGGATGTGCTTAGACAATAGTTGCTTGCCAAGATGTATGAGCTGTCCAGATTTGTTCGAGCTTGTCTGAGTTGTTCGAGCTTGTTTGAGCTGTCCGGGTTGGTTCGAGCTTATCCGAGTTGTCCGAGATGTCCAGGATGGGCGTAGTGCGTATACGTATTTCTGTTTATTTTGTATTGGGCCTTTTTAATATTTCCGCAAATGGGCCTAAACTTATGTTTTTAGGTGTTTATTAGTGGCCTAGCCATATAAATACTCAGACTTTGCCATTTTGGCTAACTTTTGATTAATAGAAATTGAGCATTTGCTTGAATTGGGAGCTTAGCCTCTTGTTGGTTCTTGATTAAAGCCAAATTGATTCTTATCAAGGAAGCTTTTCTTTGTGGCGAATCCTCCTGACTTATCATCCCTTTTGTGGACTGTGGCGTCATTCTTTAGTCATTCCTTAACCTTCTCCATTTTTCTATTTGAGTTTTAACCTACAATTCATGGACTCTTGAAGTTTGCAATCCGAAAACAATCCTAACCAAGCATTCATACCTTAGTAGTCATCATAAGTTTAAGCTGATATGTTTCTTCACTGTTTTTCTCCATATTTTTTTTAGACTTTCATTTCTCTTGTTTTCTTTTCTTCCCCTTCTTTCTACTCAATGCTTCTCTTGTAGATGATCTTCTCAGTTGTCTCTAGCATCCATATCATAATGTACTTTGGTCCCTTTTGAAGTTGGTGTGACCATGATGAATTATTCATTGTAGGATTTCTTGAAACAATTCAATTATGAGATTTAGTAGAAATTCATGATCTGATAACTCTTCAACTTTTGTTGTCACATTTCATAATTATGTTATATTTATTTTAGTTGTTAACTTTGTGTTGCATAAGATAATCAATGACATGTTCAAACCTATGAGGAAGCTTGCTTACATATGATGTTTGTAAAACTAGATAGTGTGGAGAAGGAAAAGGAAGAAAACAATCACAAATTTTAATTTAGAGGCAGAAAAAAAAATTGCAATATACTAATTTTCTACGGTGGTTAATTAAAATGGTTATATATGATGTTTAGACATTTATTTGTTGAACTACATTTGTTTAAGATAATTTTGAAGATCTTTAAATTAAATGGGCTCTATGTTATCTTGAAATTATCATGTATTTCTAGCGATAGTAGGATGAAAGGTTGTCAAACTTGACCTTCTACTTAAATTGGTTGAGCTTCTGTAGACTCAACTAGTAAATACATAACAGTTTGCTTAATATGAATAAAAAATAATATTGAAACACCTATTAATGACATATATGCATAACATCATACTCTTAACACATTCACCATTTCAACTCCGTAATAAAGCAAAGTACCAAATCACAATATGTTGATGGTACATTAATACTACATAAGATCAAACTATTTAATGATCAACATCATACATAAGTTGATGAAAATATAAGTTTCTAAAGTGGAAATATTTGAAAAAAAAAGCTAATTTCTTGAAATCATTTGAGCCCATGTAAAATGTTACATTTATGTTGGCTTTAAAAACAATGCATGAGTAACATAGAACACTAACTATTTTATGGGGAAAATTATATTTGATTTACTCTGTAATATTGTGTGTCATTGTAGACCACACCTTATGCTATTTATAATATGGAAAATGGAATCAATATTGATTACAAGATCAATCAATTACTGATTGATAGGAAATATGATATTCTAATATTAAATACAATATCAGTAATAATAGACATTATCTCATGTAATCTCATACTCCCTCTCAGCTGGAGCATATATGTGATATGAACCAAGCTTTTTACAAATGTGGTAAATCCGAACAATGACAATGGATACCAGCGTGATGCTCGTCAGAAATGCGTCACCAGTCGTGTGCATGAACTTCACACACTAGGGCACTGCGTTAGGTCGCGTGCGGCGGTGCTTTGAGTTTGTTGTGCACGTGGATGTCATGGTGGTCTTTGGCAATGACGATGGGCACAATTCACCCATGAAAAAGCAGAAAGGTCCATCAAGGACACCTTGAGGTAAAGGAAGAGAAGACTAGTGTGATGGTCTTCGTGATGGGTGATAGTGATCAAAGTTAAGGGTCGATGAAAAGGCATTGGGAAGTCTTCCAAACAAGGATAGAGCAGTCATGCATTACTATTCACCGCGAAGAGGGGCTGCACAGAAAAGGAAAACAAAGGAGAACTGGCAAATCAACACGGAATGACCCCAGACTTTAGGGGTAGATGCGCGGTCGGACGTGCTGGTTAAACTTTCGGCATTGATGCTGTTTGGTGAGCCTAGGAAATGCGCGTGAGGGGACATCTAGTGTCCGATGGTGGTGCTGTCAATGACATTGGGTAGATCATTTTCGGGGCTCTTGATGGTGGGTTCGTCGGCTAGAGGGGTCACCTGACCTCTAGCGGTGGCTGGCGACAATGCCTGGAAAGTGACTGGCGTGGGAAACTCATTGACTCGATACTTGACTTAAAGAGTTTATGCAAGTTTACACGAGTTTATCCAAAAATGCTTTCTCTACTTAGAATTGTAAACTTGTAGGAGTCTACAAGTTCACTTAAGAGTTTGACAACAATAGTAGGATGTCTTGGGGAAACAATTGCAATCCTCCTCAAGGTTTCTCTTGTTTAATAATGGGGAAGCATAAGATTAATTTAGAAACTGAATGGTTTGCAAAAATATTCTCTTTTCATTTTTTGATTTCACTTTTAATTATAAAAATGCTTCCTTGTTTTAACTTTATTTTTTGTTTATAAAATATTTGTATAGGAAACAATGAAAACATTGTTTTCAGATGGAAATGTGAAATTTTTGTGATTACAAGTGAAAACAGAAAACAATATGGCCCCTAGTTTTTCCCCAAATGGAAAGGTCCAACTCCTGCACCTTAAATTAATGATACTTGTTAATACATAATAGATATGCGAAGAATGTCTTTTACATGTTCGTCAACATTTGCTTAGGAGTTAGGTGAGTAATTCAAATGGTTGGGTAGTAATTCATATGGTGACAAATATATACATAGTATGTAAGATTGTTTCTGTTGCAATTATGTTGAGACATTTATGCTGAGAGAATATCAATTTTACATTAGGAACTGCTTTGTTTTTATTTTTTGGTCTTAATTTCACTTGCTCTTTATCCTTGTAATTTTATTTACCTCAATTTATGTTGATATTAATGAGGTTGGTTTTGTTTGTGTGATGCTGTATTATGCTAAAAAACTTGTAATTCAGGGACACCATTTTTCTCTCTTACAACACGAGACTAAGAAGCTTAGGAACGATATAGAGAAGATGCATAGTGAGTTGGGATATGCTTTATTAGTTTCAACAATTGGTATTGATCAGCTACTATAGTTGTATTCATTTGTTCTATTACGATTTTTATCTAGGAATGATGTAGAAAAGATCGTAGTGAGCTGAGGTATGCTTTATCAGTTTCAACAATTGGACTTGATCAACTACTATAGTTGTATTCATTTGTTCTATTACGCTTTTTATGGTGCAATCACATGTTTTGTGATGCAGGTATGAGATATATAAAGTCACTGCTAGGCAACAATTAGATTTGAGCCTTGAAAGGGGGTAAGAGTTAAGAATAAACATGTTGATTGTAAATGATTATAAAACTTTTGTTAGACGGAAAATTCCTCTTTTTATATGTTATTGTTGATGAGTCACTATACATGCAGGAGAATAAGGGAGGAATTGTCTAATCAGAATGCTGAAACTAACATCCTGGAAAACAAACTTGATAGAGTAAGCAATTATGAATCTATTTGGTAAGCTCTTCCAGACGCATTTCTAGAAGAAGAAAACAAGAAAAAAATGAAATAAGTTTATTCATAAGCTAATAAGCTAATTTGTAGAATTCTCGATCTTTTAGAGAAGTTATATGAGAGAACTACAAACTCATTTCATTTTTTACTTATTATTTTTTTCCTTGAAGTGCTTTTAGATAAGGTTATGAAACAAGCGTTATGTGACATTTAGAAGTTGTTATTTCATCCCATGGAAATTTTACAATTATCATTTTAAACACCCTTTGTTATAATTCATATGCAGGATATCCATTCTTTAAGAGCTCAACTGGAAGCACCCAAAACTGTATAGGAACACTTGTTTCGATCTCTGTTGTTGGTCTTGCTATTTTACGCATATTGATGTAAATGGATTGTATTCAAATTAACATTCACAAAGATGAGGTGAAAACAAATCAGGGGTAGCTCCGTAGCTGCATTGAAGATTTATCATTTTTTTTGTCCATACTAGTGGAGCTGAAAAGAACGAGCTCCAATTAGGCACAAATTGGGCCTGTTTTTAAGCCTTATTCTATATTCTTTTGTTAATTTATTTGCCATGCCTTTGGGATATTTGTGCAGTTTGTGCGTGGTTGTATGATATGAATACAATACAAGCACATTGGATTATAATGCTTCGATCCTGCTACCAATGTGGAAGAATCAAAATTCTTATTGGCACCAAGTCCATGCGAATAAGGTTCCTTTATTCACTTCAAATTCACGATGTTGTACAATCAATTTATAGGCATAGTAATACATAATATTATAACAAATGAAGAAAAAAGAGAATATACTCTCAGATATTGGTTAATTGTTCATACCTGTCCATAGAATTAACTGTAACCAGGGTTTTTAAAACTACTGAACCGGTCAAAATATTAAGGTTCACGACGACCTCTAGCGTGTGTCCGCTAAACGTGTTTTCTCCCTCACCTTCCTTTTTGCCCCTTTTTATTCTCCCCTCCCTCTTTTCTCTTTTTTTTTTCTGTTGTTTGTTGAGGGGGAGCATGGCTGCAAGCACAATCATCACAGCGGAGCCATTGGAACAACCATTGCGATGACATGAAACCAAAGACAAACACCTGCATTGGAGGGTGAGATGTCACTTTCATTATTGTGTGCAACCTCATGTGTGAAGATGGGCTGTTTTACGTAAATAATACTTTTTTAATAAAAAATTATGAATTTAGGGCTGTTTTGAAATATATTACAAATTTGGGGCAGGGAGACACACCCATTTTGGGCATGTCTCTCTTTTATACGCTGGAATTTTTTAATTTTTCGTCACTTTTACTGTCTCGCCTTCTCTCTAAAAGTTTCTGAAGTCTAGGTTTGTGAGTAACTTATCTTTGCAGCGAAGCTCTGCCAACAAGTAAGTTAATTTATTAATTATGCATATTAGTTAATATGTTATATTATTAAATTGTTAGGGCCATGTGAAATTGCTAGCGACTGTTACATAGAACTATTTTAGGGTTTATGATTTAGTTTTGTAGAACAATGTTAGGTATTAGGGTCTAGGGTGTACTTTAGTTTAGGGTTTAGGGTGTACGGTTAAGGTTTTAGTGTTTATGGTGTAGGGTGTAGGCATAGGTTTTAGTGTTTAAGGTTTATGGGTTAAGGTTTAAGGGTTTAAGGGTTAGGGTATATGGTTTAGATTTTAAGGTTTAGGGTTTTAGGGTTTGGTTGTTAAATTAAAATTAGTTGACTAAATTTATTTAGTTCAATTTAGGGTTTAAGGGTTAGGGTTTAGTTTAGTTTTGTAGTAAACTGTTATGTATTAGGGTCTAGGGTTTAGGTTACTGTAGGGTTTAGGGTGCACAGTTAAGGTTTTAGTGTTTAGGGTGTAGGGTGTAGGCGTAGGGTTTACGTGTTAGGGTGTAGGTTTTAGTTTTTAAGGCTTAAGGGTTTAAGGGTTAGGGTCAATTAGGGTCGAGGGATTAGTTTTTAGGGTTTAGGGTTTTAGGGTTTAAGGTTGTTAAAGTATCTCTATGAATCTCTGT
Organism: Glycine latifolia; assembly: GCA_013407115.1. Taxonomy (NCBI): domain Eukaryota; kingdom Viridiplantae; phylum Streptophyta; class Magnoliopsida; order Fabales; family Fabaceae; genus Glycine; species Glycine latifolia. Next base: position 21,248,393 of record CM023956.1, read on the forward strand.
TTTATTGTTTTTTTTTGTAACTTGAAAAATGTCGTTTATCTTGTTTTATGAATTTATTTATTTATCAGTAATGGTAATAACATATTCTAACAAAATTTTTTAAAATTTATCTCTACAGCGAAGCTCTGCCAATAAGTTTTTGTTTTTTGTTGATTAGAAGAAATGAGTTCAGGTGGTGATGAGTTTGCTCATGTTGTGTTATTTTTTAATGGAAGGAAAGTTGAAGGGCGACAGGGTGTTGTTTTTGAAGGGGAGAAAAAGAAGAAACGTATTAAGCGAGGCTTAACACTGGGTGAATTACATCAGAAGATACGACAAAAATTAGGTGTGCAAGACAACCAATATCACTTTGCTTACGGGAATATTATGGCAAGGTGAACAATACATGAGTTTTCAAATTATGGATGATGAAGACATAGAATTGCTAATGGAAGAATTTTTCAAGCTACCAAGCAAAGATTTTCTAGAGTTGTACATGGACTTTACTGTAGCAGAGGATGTTTTACCCATCAGGTCAGTTCCTTTAAATTCTCTTATGCCTACATCGTCATATGCTACTCCATTTGTAAACGTGTCTGCAGAAGATTCACATGACCCAACTTGGGTTATGGATGACGATGAAGAGGATAATGATGATGAAAACATTGCAACGGAAGATCGTCTTGTTGAGGAGGATGGTACTTCGTCGGATAATGATGACGATGTTGGTGTGCATGCGACTGGATTCCAATCAGACACTGATGTGGGGTTGTCTCAAATCCATCTTCGTCCAGATGTTGGATGTACACAATCAGAACAACCTGTTGAAGGTATGTTACATGACTGAAATGAATGATAAAGTGGTCTAAAATTTGTATATGTGTATGTTATAGTATTTTAGTTTGCATGATATGTTTATTCAACTGATTTTGTATTTGAAGGTGCTGAGGTTGGTCCTTTTGGGATGGAATTCCTCATTACACATATATTGATTGGAGTCATCCAAGCGAAGAAGAAACTTTTTTTGGTTCCGGTTCGGGTTCAGTGCAAGGTCCATAACAATTAGGGATGAGTTGTTTGTTAACAGGAATTTGCCTCCAAAAAGGACGCACAAATTGCAATTAAGCGGAACCTCGTGAAGGACCATCAAGGAGCATATGTGGTTGAGAGCAAGTCTAACAAGTTTAGCACGAGGTGTATTGCTCATAACGAGGGTTGCCCATAGAGGGTTAGAGTAATTAAACTAGCGTTCGGTGAGAAGTGGCTTGTTTCAAGATGGGGTGGCAAACATAATTGCCTGAATGACCATATTACACAGGGTCATAGACAGCTTGATTCTGATGTTATTGCTTCACTTGTAGTAGGTATGTATTTTTTAAATTTCCTCTATATGTCTTTAATAATGGTTCTTTAAGGTTGTTCATTTTAATGTGAATGTTACATTTTCATTATTAGGAACGATTAAGGAGGAACTGTTTGTGTCAATTGCATTGGTTCGGGAGAGGATCATCCATTCATATGGATTTAGAGTTTCATATCGTAAGGCCTAGTATGCGAAGCAGCAAGCAATGACAATGATTTATGGGGATTGGGAACAATCTTATGCATTTTTGCCCAGGTGGTGTGGCTACATGCTTCATTTTTCACCAGGTTCTTTTTATGATATTCAAACCAATGATTATTTTGTGGCACATCAACTGGTACGGGGAAAGCATGTGTTTCGTTGCATGTTCTGGACTTTCAGACAGTGTTGTGAGGCATTTAATTTTTGCAAACCCATGATTCAGATTGATGGCACTCATTTGTATGGCAAGTATACAGGGAAATTGTTAATTGCCACGACTCAGGATGGCAATAATGAATGTCTGCCACTGACATTTGCCATTGTTGAGGGGGAGACCTTGGAAGCCTGGGAATACTTCCTTGCTAACATTCACTTCCACGTAACCCAAAGGCAAAACATATGTCTCATTTCAGATAGGCACCGGAGTATACTATCTGCTGTGGCGAATCATCCTGGTTGGCAACCACTTCATGTTCATCACGTGTTTTGCCTTCGTCATATTGTCAGTAATTTTAATCAAAAGTTCAGAAATCAAAAATTGAAGAAGACCCTGATGAATATAGATATGGTTAACAAGTATTTTGAATATATTCAATGGATATATTTGTAAGTCGAACAGTGTTAATGGTATTACTCCCTGTATGATTGATTTTGAGGTAGCGTTTGCACGATTTCGTGATAGCAGTCCTGAGGTTGCATAATGGATTGATAGCATTGTAATAACCTAGGTTTATAATTAAGAGAAAAAGAAAGAAAGTTTAAAATTTGCTGAATTCCGTCAGAAAAAGCGTTAGCGACGGATTTTGCGACGGAATTAGTGACGGATTTTGCCTGTGAATAGTGCCACGCTGGTAGCGTGGGGGGCCACGCTGGTAGCGCGGGAAGTGCCCCAGAAAGCCATTTTCCACTGGATTTCCGCGCTGGTAGCGTGGGGGGCCACGCTGGTAGCGCGGGACTCTCGCTGGGGGCCTATAAAAGGCCATTTTCGCGTTTTGGGCTACAAAAACTGCTTCTTCTTCTTCCTCCTTGAGCCAGCAGCCATTAGAGCACCCTAGAAGCTTCATATTTCCATTATAAGCCATTAAAACACTTCCTTAGACCTTTGATTGTGAAGGAAACATCTTGAAAGCTTGAATCATTCTTTCTCTTCTTGAGGAAATTCCTTTTTGAGAGAATTTGGGAATCTCCAAAGGAAAGCTCAGAGAACTTGGGAGTGGCTGAGACCCATTGCGTGGGAAGGACACCGGAGTTCGGGAGAGTGGTCCTTGGGTCTTCCTTGCCGTTATTGAGGTAAGAAACTCAAGTTTCTCAGCTTGATTTTGAAATTGGGGGTTTGCATGAATAGTAATCTTTTTGTGATGGGGCTAGAATTAGCTCTGAATTCTGTAGAAGATTATGTTCA
>CM023956.1:21267177-21329350 GCA_013407115.1 Glycine latifolia
TTAGTAAAATAATTTTAATTTAACTACTACACCCTAAACCCTAAAATCCTAATCCCTAAACTAAACCCAAATCCCTAACCCTTAAACCCTAAACACTAAGTAAATTTAGTAAAATAATTTTAATTTAACAACTAAACCCTAGACACTAACACCTAATCCCTAACCTTAACCCTAAACTGAACTAAGTAAATTTAGTAAAATAATTTTAATTTAACTACTACACACTAAACCCTAAACCCTAAAATCCTAATCCCTAAACTAAACACTCAAAACTAAACCCAAATCCCTAACCCTTAAACCCTAAACACTAAGTAAATTTAGTAAAATAATTTTAATTTAACAACTAAACCCTAAACACTAACACCCTAATCCCTAACCTTAACAATAAACTAAACTAAGTAAATTTAGTCAAATAATTGTAAGTAACAACTAAACCCTACACCCTAAACTAAACTAAACCCTAGATCCTAATACCTAACAGTTTTTTACAAAACTAATTAAATAATATGGCTCTAACAATTTTATAATTCAATAATGTAACATATTAAATAATATGCATAATTAATAAATTAACTTACTTGCTGGCAGAGCTTCGCTGTAGAGATATATCACTCAAAACCTAATTGAGGTGTGCTTTGGAAACTTTTAGAGAGAAGGCGAAACAATAAAAGTGGTGAAAAAGTAAGAAAACGCAGCTTATATAGGAGGGAGACACGCCCAGATTAGGCGTGACAAAATTTTGGGCGTGTCTCCCTGCCCCAAATTTGTAATATATTTCAAAACAACCCCAAATTCGTAATTTTTTATTAAAAATGTATTATTTTGGTAAATTTGCCGTGAAGATGAGTAATAAATCTGCAAACAATAGAAAATATGGTTGTTGGCGAGAATAGCAATGTGACGGAGGAGGTTTGCCTTTGAATGCAAACATAGAAGTCGAGGGTTGGTGGCGATGGAGGGATCTATGGATAAAGATCCCTTCCTTTCACCTTCGTTGTGTATTATGTTTTTTTTGTTCCTGATTTGGGTTTTTCATTATTTCATCAGGTTTTATAAATTTTGGATCTTCACTTTCATTAACTTCTTGATTGCCTTTTTTTTATAACATTTGTTTCTTTGATTACCCTTCTTGATTCTTGAATTGATTTTGTTTGAAATTCTTGGTCTCATTCATTCACTTTGATTCTTGGTTTCATTCCTCTACATGTCATTATAAGTGTTTTGGTTTTTCAATACTTGCTTTTGTGTTTTTTGGTCGGACTTGATGAAGGGTTCGTTGTCAACAAAGGTGGAGATGATGGAGTTTGAGGCAACATTAGTAGAGAACGAGAAGAGGGGAATTAAAGGGTAAGTTGGGAAAGAGATGAACTAAAAAAGAGAAAAAAAAGAAAGAAAAAAAGAGAGAAGGAATCACAACCATTCAATTATAAAAAAATCGGATGGCTAGAATTTAGGAATTCATGCACGAAACGAGTTTCAACTACTAATTAAGTAATATAAAAGATAATATTAAATAAATATAATATCAAACCTTATAATACTAAACTAAAATAAGACATTTTATAGGTTCTTAACATTCAATATATAAAAAAGTCTAAATTAAATATACATAATACAAAGGTTTAAATTAATAAAATACAATAATGTCCATTAACAACAAAGTTATATCTAGAATATAAAAGAGAAAATGAAAATTAATACTATATAAAAGTATAAGAAATCAATATATAAATAATAAAAAATCAATATAAAATAAAAATTATAAGTTTTATAAGAAAAAATTAATAAGAATTGATAAAATAATTTTTACATATTTGTAATCCTTATATTTTAAAAATTGTAAATTATCAATATTTTTTTATTTATATAAAATATATTTAGATTATATTTTAAAAAATGTAAAAAAATATATTTTAAAATAACAGTTCAAATAATTTTTTTGATATTAGTTTTGATTGATTTTGGACTAAGTTCTCACCGTTCTAAAATGATCTAATTTTTTAGAGTCAACAGACTAGTATCTTAGATTGGCCAATTCAATTTGATTTCAAAAACTATGATTGTAACCTTCACTTGATTTAATAATCTTATAGTTTTCCTTTTTTATTTATTTATAAATCTAAAATAACAATACAATATATTTATATCAATTCAAGTATAATGATCAATCAACTAATAAACCCCTTGGTATCTTATACTTTTCCTATGTAGTTACAATCACATTTTTATTAAAAATCTATAATAATTAAACTCAGATATGATGATATTTACAATAACTCATATATTACTCAATCAATTAATAAACCCTTTTGGTATCTTATACTTTTCCTATGTAGTTACAATCACATTTTTATTATAAATCTATAATAATTAAACTCAGATATGATGATATTTACAATAACTCATATATTACTCAATCAATTAATAAACCCTTTTGGTATCTTATACTTTTCCTATGTAGTTACAATCACATTTTTACCTTCTATTTGATGCCCACTAAAAAATTAGTTTCTTATATGTAATAACAACTTGTTAAACTGTTCAGTTGATATTTAAAAATCATGAGGGGATACATCATATGAAATATCATGAGTATATTTGAATTTTAAAGGCAAAAAAAATATTCAAATGAAAGTGAATGTGTAAAAGAGTGGGAAGAGTGAAGACGTAAAAAAATTAAGTCTTAAATGTCTATATAAATAGAAGCATTAGAATGCCTAGAATATAAATATTAAAATGAGATTTGAGATATTTTTTTATTACTTTAGGATATGCTTGATGAAATTAGTTGAAAATTTATTAGTTAGGTGAAAACTTATAAACTAAAAAATAATAGCTAAAAACCTAAAAGTTTATAGTTTATCGAATTAAAAGTATTTAATAAGATTAATTAATAAATGTAAAACAATATAAAAGGATATATTTTGGGCATTTTATATAAAAACTTTTTTTAAAACCAATTTCACACTATTGCTAAAACAAGTATTTTGAAAACCTAAAAACTAAGATAACTGAGAGATGTTTTCTATTTTTTTTCCCATCTAGCTGAATCTTTCCCTCAATTCCACATTATGTTTTGTGTCTTGCAGCACTTTTCTCTCGTTATCCAAGCAAACTTGTATAGTTGTATTTTGAAAGCTAAAAATATTTCCCATGATATATATGTGGTTTCGAACTTTCTCCGAATGTTTAGAGTAGTTTTAATTAAAAATTTTCCTTTTTTTTTGTCTCTACATATTATTATTGTAATAAATTTATACATAATTTTGTTCAAATGATAAGAAATTTTTATTTTTATTTTCACTTAATTATAATATTATTATGCATCAGATAAATATTATTTTTTAGTGTTAAAAAATATGTTTTTACAAAAGATACAAATCTTATTTTCAAAAGCTTTCTCTATCACATAAATTTATTCCAATAAAAAGGAATTATAAGAAATAATTTTTTTCACTTAACAAATATTTAAAAAAACTTCTTTGAAAATGCTCTTTTATGTTGTGACATTTTCATCAATAACGACAAATGAACTTCTCCTCATGTCTCTTAAATTGGAGCAAGAAAATCTTTGCTATCCCTTTGGTGGATGGGTCAGGACATATGTCACATCTTAGAGATTTGACAATCCAGGTCTAGTAGAACACTCTAACTAATTGAGTTAATAGATCATTTATGTTAAATAATAACTAATGTTGTTATATATAATATTAAAATTTCTAATGCATATTTAATACACATATAAATTTACATAATAAATTTTATAATAATTAATTTTTATCTAATAATATGATTTTTTATATGTGTATTAAATATGAATTAGAAATTTTAATATTATATATAACAATATTAATTATTATTTAATACAAATGATCTATTAATTAGTTGGTTGGAATGTCATGCTAGTAATGTGAAGATGGTAAGTTCAACACATGCATTTATTATTATTTTAAATTTTTTTAATCCATACAAATTACAAACTCGGTAAAATTAACATTACTCTATTTATATTGGATATAATAAAAATTTGTGCGGTGGAGAAACCAAACGTCCACAAGTTGTCTCTACTATGTAAAATTGGTACCCCAAGGTTCTTGAAAGACTTGATTACGATAACATTGAAACCATAGTTGTGAAAACCAGTTCGAACCGGCCGGTTGGACCGGTTGAATTGGGAATTGGAGCATCAATCGGGCCGAGTTGAATAATGAACCGGTCATGCATGTGGCCCAGTTTGGCCCGGATAAAATCAGACGATTTTGAGAAGAATCGGAAACCCAACCAGTTTTTAGGACCCGGACCGGGTTGATGAAGAAAAAAAAAAGCTTAAGAGGGAACGGGGCTGGCAGCGAGTGCCGCAACTTCTTCCTCCGCCATTAGCTGTGACAGTGAAAGAGAAGCGCGAGAGAAGGAGTGAGTGAGTGAGTTCGATCGAGAGGAAAATATATATTTTTTTAATCAATGCTCAACAATACTGCATTTTTTCAATCAACGCTTTCTTCTTCAATAGATGTGGTTAGTACAAAAAAATCAGCCAAAGAAGAAGAAATGGTCTTCAATGGAAAGCGCAGCAGCCGCAGCCAACGTTCAGCAGGGAAAAAAAGAAAGTATATATAGTGGATAGGTGTTTAAATTCCTTACCCAAGAGGGCTTCTTTGGGCCTAATTTACTTTCTGTACCCATTTTTTTGCTTTATACAGTTTCCATATAATTTTTCGAAATGGGCTTTTGTGTTTTTATTTAGGTAGTTGCTATTTACAGTCTTTTTTATTTTTAATATACTTTACTCATGTTATCAACTTTAATACTTCAATTGTTATTTTGGATTCTTCAGTATAAAATTATGGATGAATTTTTCTTAATCAAATAATGTTAGTTATATACGTATATATACTATAATTTTGAATTTTTTAATATAGACCGGGTCAAATTGGGCCAATTATTGGCCCATCGGTTGGACCACTAACCCAATGACCCACTACCTCGACCGGGTCAATGACCGGGTTGATTTTAATTTGTGAATAAAGTTCAAAAAATCAATTATCAAGTCCAATCTCGAACTATATTTAAGTTGGTTTGGTTTATTGTTAACCTTGAATATTGATATTAGTGCTAATTACTAGACACTTTCATGTTATCCATAACTTTTCTCCAGTTTCTCTCCAACCTCCTAAACCAATGAACATATGAAAGAAGAGATTTAAATCTCTTGCAATCCAAATCAAATTGCAGTGCAAAAAGAAGGAGAGTATAGGAGTACAATTATGAGATGAAGTCCCACATCGGATAAGAATGGGAAGGTTAGACACCATATAAGTGAGGATAAGACCTATAAGTTGAGTCGTAAGATTTGAGTTAAGGTGTAATGTCAAGTTCGCTTATGTGATTACTCATGGCCCATTAGTTAAATTTCTTTAGTGTTACCCTCCTCGGTTTCATAACAATTGATATCAAAACTGATGGTTCGACTAGGTGATTGGCTCAGATAAGTAAATGGCGTCACTAGATCCATGGACATGGAGATCCCTTATATCGAAAATCTTCCTGATGTGGGAGGTGAAGTTCCACATCTAGTAGGAATTTGAGCACCATATAAGTGATGATAAAACTCATAAACCAGAGCCTTAAGGTTTTGGATTAAAGTGTGGTATCAAACTCATGGTTGCTCATGGCCCATTGTAGGGGTGTCAAAGTGAGTACAAACTCGATGAGCCAACCCGGCTCACCACGGGTTTGGGTTAGGTTGAGCAATTTTTTTTTTTTTTTTTGCAGTATTGAGAGAAAACTAACCTAACTCACTTAACCCATGAGTTAGGTGGGTTTGAGTCGGTTTACCTCGTTAAGACTAATATTTGGATTTAAGACTTTAGGGTTTTAAGACTTTTGAATGGTATTTTATGTATTTGAGAATTGAGACATGTGATTTGAATGGTTATTTTCATGATTATATTAGATGCTTAAATGGTTATTTAAGACATTTGTCTATTATTTGTATTTGAATAATTGGAATGTCTTTGGTTGAAAAAATGTCACTTTTTTAAAAAAAATAGAGAAAAAATGTTTTAAATTTTTTTAAATTTTATTTTTGAATTTTTTTAATATAAAAAGTTTGGTGAGCCAACTCGCCTAACTCATCAACCTGTGGTGGGCTAGGCCTGACTGGTATTTTCGTGGCTGATTTAAAAGTGAATCAGATTGATTCAATCCGTTTAAGTCTTAAACCATGGTGGGCAACCGTGTGAGTCCACTGACCCATTTTAACACCTGGAGTCCATTGATATAAATTTCTGTGATGTTTACCTCCTTCCAATTATTTACAACAGCGAGCTTTACTCAATGAAGAATAAATTAAAAAAATATGAACTGCCATTACTCAATGAAGAATTAAAAAAAAAATAGAAATAGCCAAAAAAAGATATCGATGCCATGCACACGGTATTACAAATTAGCACATTGGGTATCTCAGTTTATGGAAAAGCCAAACTATGTAAAACAAAATGAATTTTCTTTTTGTTGGAATCCTATGTAGTATTTATTAATTTGAGTTTTAACTTTTATTTTTGTTCGAATGCTCTGCTTAACAATGATTTACTTTTCCTTTTTGAGCAATGTAGAATTTTGTTCTCTTTCCGTTTTCCTTTCACACTTTGTCTTATTTGTTTGCATGTCATGGATACTTTGGAATTTGGATATTCTACATGACAAATTATCTAAGTATGACCACTAAACTTTTATCAGTTCAATATATCATCATGGAAAATAAGTAGAGAACATAGAATTTGCATGTGTGAATAGGGGGTATAAGCTAGATTCATTGCAGTAGTGTCAAAGACCTTACTCTCAATGAGCTCAACTTTTTTGCATGCATGGTTGGTTTTCCTGCAAAGTTGTTTCCCTTACTAAGATACATATGTTTGACTGTTGTTGGTTTGTAATGCGGTAGATTTGGATGGTTTTGGTGGGGTAACTGAGTGATTATTCTAAGTATAAAAATGACCTCAAAGGGTGGTCCTATCCTAGCATCTTAGTTAGAGGTGATCAAACTTAAATTGTTTTTTTCTTAAAGAAAAATAAAAAACAAAAAGTGCTTTTGTTTGTGGGAAGTTCGCCACAAAATATAGGATGTGCAATTATCAACTTCAACCTAAAAATCCAAGTGTTGCATTTGCTCTTCTACTAATTTTGTATCTTTTGCCTTCTGCCATTGGTACGAAAATGAAAGCACTAACCATTAAGAAGTGTTTCAAGTAGTATTGGCCGAGAAAGGATAATCATGTGGGGATGCTTGTTGTTGATATTCAACAAGCACCTATCTTTTTTTTTATGATGAAAATACTGAATTCTTATTGCAAATCGTTATTCTATACCTCAGATAGGATTCTTATATGCAGTAGTGCCAGTAATTATATATCCGGATAAACAAAAGCTAAGTTTATTGTCTCATCGTATACTAAGATATCCTTTTTGAAAATGATTTCACCAAAGATTTTTTTATTAACAAATGTTAGTAATTACTATATTATGTTAATAAGAGGATTCAAAATCAAGATCTCTTTATTATTCCAATCCTTTATGTATCTCTCCCCAAATCACCAAACCATTATGTCTATATGACTCCCATCTCATTGAAAGATAGACAAGTCATGTTTGAAATGTGGAAACTATAACTATTAGTTGTAAAATCTATATGCTGATATAAACATGTTAATAACCATAAACAACATATTCAAATCAAACAACGGAAGCAGAGAAGAAAAATAATTTTAGAGGTTCCTACCTCCAGTCATTGATATTGACTTTCTTTAGCCTTCACAGTTTTAGCTTTTCAGACCTTCATTCGCTCAAACTCGATGGTGTGTTTATCTGAAGAGAAGAGTAGGCTTGGTGATGCAAAACTAAGAGCACCCGGTTCTATTTATAGAGCTCTGTCCATCACAGAGCTCAACCTCTGTGGATCAAAACATGGGTATGGATAAGATCTTGGGATAAGATCATGGGTTGCTATTGAACGTTGCTCAACATGAGTTGAACATGGAAAGAAAATGAACCACAATTAGAAATGGTTCTTCCCATAAAATAGCAATGGGAATTCATTCAAAAACAAGAGCAAGTTTGTTTTGCTAAACCAAGAAAATCCAACATTCACTCACTTGGTCCATTTAACCCAACATTAGTCATAACAAGAAACATAATATATGAGTCATGGTGATAGGTCCTCTAATAGCAAGTATTATCTTCCATGTACCACACTATCTCAAGTCTCTAAATGCTAGCTCTCAAATTAATGAATAAACCATGTATTTATTATAGATCTAAACTTAATGATATTTATCAAAATAAATAAATGAATATGTGCACAAAACCATATGAGAAAATATCAAACTAAATAAGAGTTTCAAAAATAACAATTGTACATACAATGAAATCACATCATGGAACCAAGTCTCATTCGTACAATGTGATCCTTAAAATTCTTTGGTGACATTCCTTTAGTCAAAGGATCGACAATCATCAACTAAATGCCCACTTGTTCGATGACCACTTTCTTTTCCTTAACACATTCTCTTATGGCTAAATACTTGATGTCGATGTGTTTACTTCGACTTCCGCTTTTATTGTTCTTAGCCATAAACATCATAGCAGAGTTGTCACAATACAATTTCAATGGCCTAGAAATAAAGTACACAACTCTAAGCTCATATATGAAACTCTTCAACCATACACCATGTGAGGTAGCCTCAAAATAGGAAACGAACTCAGCTTCCATAGTGGAAGTAGCAGTCAAGGTTTGCTTGGCACTTCTCCAAGATATAGCTTCACCAGCTAGCATGAAAATGTAACCAGATGTTGATTTTCGAGAATCAACGCAGCCAATATAGTCTAAATCAGAGTAGCCAATTACCTCTAGATCATTAGTCTGTATGTGTAACACTCTGAAATTTTACAAGTAGATAGATATTTGTGTTGATTAATTGTTTAATATAAATCTTGAAATTTGTTAAAGTGTTTTGCATGGGTGTTTGTGCGTAAAAGGTGAAAGTCAAATTTTGTGACTGAGATAAGCTATCCGTACACGCATAGTAAAAATGGTGGTGACTATGGTGGATGTTCGGTCACGCAAGTGGGAAACTATGGTGGCTGAGATAGCTGGCTGAATCAATTTGTTGGCAACTTGCCTAAATGCTTCATCTATAAATAAGCCTGAAGCGGAAGAATGGTTCACTCTCACTTCTGGGCGTGTTTTTCTTCTTTTTCTCTCTCTAAAACTCTTTGCACCCAGAAATCTCTCTTCTTCCACCTTCTGTACCACTTTAACTCTCGAGAATCATTGTAGCTGCGGCGGAAGAACCTCTACGTTAAAAGGAACTTGTGAAAGGAGCTTTACTTTTCCTTCCTGGTTGCTGTACGAACTTACGTTAGTTTAAAAAGAAAAGGATTCTTGACCAGGTAAGGGGAGTTTATTGTGTTAATAATGATTTTATATATCATGGTTGAGATGAGATATGTATATGAGTTCTGGTGTTATGCGTGAAATAACTTGATGATGTTTTCATGTGATATGTTTGTGAAGAAGACGACTACCGGGTTGGGTACGTCGGACTAAGCATGTTGTATATATGGGTCAAACCTTTGTTTGTGGCGTCGGCTGCCGGGGAGGGGTTGGTTGAGTTGCATGTGTCAAACATTTGTTTGTAATGTCAGCTACCGGGATGGGTAGGCCGAGTTATATATCCCTTGTGTTGAGATGTCGGCTATCGGGATGGGTAGGTCGAGTTATATATCCCTTGTGTTGAGATGTCAGCTACCAGGATGGGTAGGCTGAGTTATATATCCCTTGTGTTGTGATGTCGGCTACCGGGATGGGTAGGCCGAGTTATAAATCCCTTGTGTTGTGATGTTGGCTGTCGAGAAGGGTTGGTAGAGTTGCATATGTCCAACCTTTGTTGGTGACGTCGACTACCGGGATGGGTGGGCCAAGTTACATATATGTCAATCCCTTATAATGTGATTTCAATTACCGGGAGGGGAATGCCGAGTTGAACGGTTTACGTACCATGCATGTGTGCATGAAGGACGTAACTTAGTCTTTGTTAGTGGACATTTATATACTGGGTTCCTTACCCGGGGTGGCCCATTAGAACTACCGAGCTCAAGTTATTTCACGAGAGGAAGAGAAAGAGCCACTGGGTTACTTACTCGGCAGAGCCTGTACCTTTTCTTTAAAACTATCGGGTTCCTTACTCGGCAGAGCTCGTATCTCCTCGGAAAAAGAGCTATCGGGTTCTTACTCGGCAAAGCTCGTACTTTTCTTTAAAGAATTACTGGGCTTCCTTACCCAAATAACCTTGTGTTAGAATCAAGAGTCAGAAGAATCCGAAGACAAGTGTTGTTTTGATATTTGTTTCATGCCCACTCATGTGATGATGGCATTTGTAATTTTTTCCTTTTGGTTAAGCTTGGTTCATTAAGGATAAAATCCTATAATCCTTTGCAGTCATTAGAGAAATCATACATGCATGCATTCACTCTTAGGTTAAGAATCATATTAGTATATGCAATTGATTAGAAATACATTGATAAGTCTAAACAAGCATAAAATGTTTTCTTACTGTTGTAATCGATTACACAAGTCATATAATCGATTACATAAGGCATCTGCATAAATATGTTTAGCCTATGAACTGGTTTAATCGATTACCAAATAATTGTAATCGATTAAATATGCTTTGAATTACTTTGGATACTTCTGGCGTAATCGATTAAAATACATTATAATCGATTACCACTGCTTGTGAAGAATATATGCAGTTCTGGCGTAATCGATTAAAGTGCATTATAATCGATTACCTCTGCTTGTGAATAATACTTGTATTTCTGGCTTAATCGATTACATGGTCAAATAATCGATTATTATGTTCGTTCAAGATTTCCAGAACTGTGATGAACAATTTAATCGATTATTGAGACGGAATAATCGATTACTGATGGTTAAATAATCGATTACATAAGCGAAATAATCGATTACAGTCTGTTAAATCTGTTTTTTTATAAATAGACAAGTTGTGTTACTGAATTAAGAGATCCAGAAAAGAGAGCTTTCGTGACTATTAGTGTGATTACATTCTCTAAAGGTTCAGAAGAGTTTAAAAGTTGATTTTACATGTGTTGATCATTGAAGTTAGATTCAACATGGTTGCTTAGTAGAAGTTATCATTGTGTGTGATCATTCATGCAAAGAAGTGATTCAAGAAGGTTCAAGATAGAGTTTCATGCATCATTCCAGGTTGTATAATTCGTTCATATCATTTTAACTGCAAAGGAAAATAAGGTGATATCCTTCTTGGACATTAAGCTTTGTTATTTCTGATTTTTGTGTCTTTTGTTTTCTATAATCTGTGTTGATTTTTCCATGTAACAGTTGGGGTTCTTTAAAGCATTACTAGAAAGGGTTTTCTAGGGGGTTGAACTGAGAAGGGTTCTCTAGTTCTAAGTCTTTTGATAAATCTAGGGAGTAGATTTAGAGTTTTGTCTAGGGTGGGTGAAAGAGACCTTGTTGATTGCTTGTAAAGAACAAAAATCTGTTAGTGGAACTCTAATCTGGTTTGGATTAGAAGGTAAACTGGATGTAGCCTCAGTGGTTGGAGGTGAACCAGTATAAAGTTGTGTGTATTTAAGCTTTGGTTTACATTTCATTGATTGCTTGAGATATTCAATTTGGTGTATCAACTCAAACTTTGATTCAACACAAGAGTTAATTGATTGGAGAAGAGAATTGTTTTCTAAATTTGTTTTTGATCTAAGATACGATCCAAATTAATTCTTCCGCTGAGTTTTGATTTGCAAGAAAAGTTTAAAAAGGGGTAAAAACCAATTCACCCCCCTCTTGGTTTATTGGATTAGGTATTCATTGTATTTTCACCTTGTGCCCTCATCTGACCTTGTTCGGATTCTTACATCATTTGTTATGGTTAGGTGCCAACTCGGATGCCTAATACTTTACTCCTATTCACTCGTTCGTAATGTTTGTGGATGACGTATGTGATTACGTTGAAGTTGGCCATTGTACTGGCTTGATTCATTAAATGCATTGATACCATGAGGGGTGTATGGCATTATGCTAGCCGGGATGAGTTAATCCCGGACAGGGCCATACATTGATAGTGCCCATGGTAATCTAAATGCATTTGGATATACATAAATACCCACGGGGGTGTATGACATTATCCTAGCCAGTACGAATTGATTCTGGGGCTGAGTCATACATTGATGGTGTTGGATATAGGGGGAGAATCTTAAAGCTCGAAGCTTAGGAACTTGAAGAATGGTTTTGAGCTTTTTCACATGCCTTGGAAGATTGCAAATTAATCATTCAATTGCGTAAGTGTTTTAACTAAGAATCCAAGCATATTTTTTACAAAAGAACCAAAGAAGCATTGTTTTTGGAAAAATGCAAAGTGCACTGTAATAATCGATTACATAGCGAATTAATCGATTATTTGCTTCGTTTTCAAACCTGGAAAAGCTTTCATGAACAATTTAATCGATTACCATTATTTGTAATCGATTACATAAGCTTTTTGAAAAAGATGGTTCTACTAGAATAATCGATTACCAGAATTCGTAATCGATTACACAATGCTTTAAGAAAAACATGTTGCACTGGAATAATAGATTACCATTTGTCGTAATCGATTACACAAGCTATTATGAAATACAGTGCTACTGGAATAATCGATTACAGCTCGAATTAATCGATTATCTTGTTCGTTATTCAAACCTAGAAAACTCATGAAAATTTTAATCGATTAAAATGGTGATTTAATCGATTATATGGTGCGTTTAATCGATTATTGTTAGTTACGAAAGTTTGTTATAAATAGGTAAAGGCTTGCTCTGTTTTTACGACTTGAGAAATACGAATTTCTGATTACCTTCAAGCTTTCACCAAGATTCAAAGAGTTTTTCTGTGTTTATAAACCTCTTGTCCTCTTTCTTAAATCACATGAGTTCTTGATTGATTACTTGGGCAAGAGTCTTTCAAAGAAGAATAGGAGAGCTTGTTCTGAAGTTTTAGTTGATGATTCAACACTGTTGGTAATTCATTTGCATTCATAATCATTGGATCATCAAGTTGATTCTCTCCATTCTCTTTGGGTGTAATTCTGTTTTGAATTGCTTTGTATTTGGTTCCTATTGTAATTTGTTCTTGAGGCTTGCACTACAGAGTAGTGTTCTCTGATTCTTGTTAAGGTGTCTAATAGGGTTTTAGATTTCCTTTCTTTATCTAGGATTGATAAAGAGTAAATGTAATCAAGCTTGTAAGAACTGAAATTTTCAATAGTGGAATTCTAATCTAGTGTTGATTAGAAACTGGATGTAGCTTCTCTTGAGAAGTGAACCAGTATAAATTCTTGTGTTGTTTGTGTGCTCTCTAATCTCTTTTGGTTATCTTGTTCATTGGTTCTTTGAATTCTTATCATTGCTTAACAAGTTTTGTTTTGAGACATTGATTCCTTAAGCTAAGTGAATTGATTGAATTAAAGGTTTCTTGATTTTAAAGTGATTAAGATCCTAACTCTGATTTAGAAAAGAAAATTTTAAAAGACCAAGTTCTAACCAATTCACCCCCCTCTTGATTAATTGTGGGTATTCCTATTGTTTTCAGATGGAGCCGTGGTGATATTTTATGTATTGATGTGAGATGCCGGGACTGGGTGATTAACCTTGCCAAGACCACGGTCAGTGCATTAGTGTATCCAAGAATGGGTCAGTATATATGTATATGGGGGGTGTATGACATTATCCTACCCGGGTCGAGTTGAGCACAGGCCTGGGTCATACATTGATAGAGTCCATGTACATACTTCATGCATAATGGAAATAGAATGGTGGCAGTATGGTATAGAGGTACTAGAGTGGCATCTCTGTTTGGAACTCCCTTGTGACTCAGGGTTGATCACCATGAGGGGGGAGCGAACTGTGCACGACAGAGTGACCTTGACGAGCTTCTGCATCATTTTCCTGAGAGAAGCTATTTCCATGAGGATGGTACCACATTGCATTGACAAAGAGATAAATCAGGAACATGCATCATGACTAGTCATTTTAAGATGAATTGTGAAATGTGTTTGGACGGGTTGTCCATGATTGAATGCGTGAAAAAAATATTTGAATATTGTTGTGATTTTACAATGTTCGAATTGTCTTTTTATAACTGATGATATTTATTTAATTATTATTTTACATGATGGACTCACCTTTGTTTTGTTGTACCTTGTGGGTTGGTACCTGTGATGATTGCGAATCATGTTCGTGTGAGCAGATGGACAGCAGTAGGTGACCGGGAAGATGGCCTATGTTGGTTGGAGCCGCCAAGTAGCCGGGATGTAGATGGGCTAGATCCCGGGAAAGGGTTGTATTTTGCTAATTGCACCCCTTGTTCTAATGACTACACTACGATGTTTTGCTAGTTACACCCTGTCATTTAAATCCTTGTTTCTTTTGAGAATTTTGTATAATTCAGGTTTGGTTATTTATAATTATTACCAACTTATAATTATTAATATACAAGTATTATGATGTATTGCATCTTTGTATATTCAAATTTTGATTTGTGATGTTGATTATACCTACATAAAATTTACTACTATTTTCATAAACAAACAAAAAAGGGATTTTCAAATATAAATTACCATTAAAAGCATAATTAAGAATATGATATAGTAGCGACGAGGCGGGTCATTACAGTATGTACATGAGCATGTAGTCTTTTTTTTCCTTGAAGATATCTCATCACCTTCTTTGCAGCTTTCTAGTGGTCAACACATCAATTACTCTGATATCTTTCCAAAACTCCAACAACATATGCAATGTCAGGTCTGGTGCAAACCTGAGCATACATAAGACTTCCAACAACTGAAGCATACGGAATGTTCTTCATATGTTCCTGCTCAAAGTAATTTTTTGGGCATTGGCTCACATCAAGTCCGTCACCCTTCATTAGGAAAGCTACACTTGGTGAACAATCTTTCATGTGAAACCTATCAAGAACTTTCTTGATATAGGTCTCTTGAGACAAACCCAAAATTTCTCAAGCTCTTTCCCTATGGATCTTAATGCCAATGACATAAGATGCCTCTCCCATATCCTTCATATCAAAGTTCTTCGAGAGAAATTGTTTCACTTCATATAGCAAACCATTATCATTAGTTGCAAGCAAAATGTCATCCACATATAACACAAGAAAACAAATCTTACTCCCGTTGACCTTCTAGTATATACATTGATCCATGATGTTCTCTTCAAAATCAAATGAAGTGATGACCTCATGAAATTTTAAATACCATTGGCAGGAGGCTTGTTTCAATCCGTAGATGGATTTATTAACCTTGCAAACTAAGTGTTCACTATCACTAGAGGAGAATCTTTCAGGTTGTTTCATGTACACCTCTTCCTCTAGATGACCACATTATGGAATGTCATTTTCACATCCATTTGATGCAAGTCAAAGTCAAAATGAGCTACTAATGCCATAATTAGTCGGAAACAATCTTTCTTAGATACATGAGAAAATGTCTATGTATAGTTGATTCTGAAAATACTATGAATACACTGCAAATGAACCAAGAGGGGGGGTGAATTGGTTCAAACCGTAGATTTAAAATTTGTAGAACAAATTACGGAATTAAAACTTTGGATCGTATCACTAATTCACCTTTTTCAATTTCAGAAATCTTTCTTCACCCAAGATCAACCTCAGTTTTGAAAGCAATGACAGAAAATGTTTCAATGATAATAAAACTTGATTTCACAAAGACTTAAAATGAAATATACAGAAATTAGACAAGAGATACAACAATTATACTGGTTCACCTCTCAACTTTGGAGGCTACATCCAGTTCTTCCAACCCAAACTAGGTTAGAGTAATTACTAAATCAAAGAATCTTTTACAAGCTGTTTACAAGTGACCTCTTTATCAACACTAGATAAAGATACAGATTCTAAAACCCTATTAGAATACAAGTCACAAAGATAATGAGAACCCTACTCAGAATCTTAACCCTAGAGAATCCTACTCTAGCAAGCTTGAAAAGAAACACAATGATTTATCACAATACAACAGAAATTTTCAGAACTTCTAAAAAGAAAGGTTCAAGATAAACACAACCAGAGATCTTCCATGCATGAATATATGAAATGGAATGATATTACCAAACCCTTCAGGTTGTATAGAACAATATCTCATAAATACACTCTTGAAAAATCTTTCTTTAAAACATCTTCTCTAAAAACTCAGAAATCTTGATCACAAAAGATGTTGTTTGAACACAAAGTAAAACAGTATTTTGGCACTTATAAAAGCTCAGAAACTTTTGGGTAAGTCACTCTTGTAATGAGTAAATCGCTCAATGTCTATTTATAAGAAAAAGACTCATCGAGCTTTATAAAAAACAGAATTAACTAACAATAATCGATTAATCCGCTAGTATAATCGATTAAATTGTCATATGTAATCGATTAAATCAACTAGATAATCGATTAAACTGTTCATCAGCTTTCTGGAAATGGTTTCAAGAACACAATAATCGATTAATACATACAGTAATCGATTAAGTCAGTAAAGCTGAAATACAAAGAATAGCATGTGTAACCAATTACTGGAAATGGTAATCGATTAAACCTGAATGCATCATTACAAAATGAGTTAAGATAATCAATTACATAAGGAGGTAATCGATTATTCCAGTAATGCATGGTTTTTCATAAAACACTGTGTAATCGATTAAAATGATCATGTAATCGATTAAACTGTTCTTCAAGAATTTTCCAGAAAAGTTTGAATGTCTTTAATCGATTAAACTTCTTGTGTAATCGATTAAAGCAGTAAGATTTGCTTTTTTTTAAAGAACTTAGCCTTTGAGAACATAACATCTTGTAAAACCATGTTGATTTCTTTTAAGATTTGAAAAACATGAATGCATGATCATGAGAAAGCACATGCTAATGAAAGATCACAAGGCTTTTAACTTGAACCACTTAGACAAATTACAAATACCATCAAATGATTGGGGATGTAAAAAGCTAAAACAAAAAACAAGTCTTCAACCTTGGTTCAATCTCCTTGCCGCTTCCTTTAAACTCAACAGATTCCTTCTCTTTGAGTGAACCCTTTGGCAACAAGTCATGCCTTAGGTCTCTCAATGTTGCCTTATGAGTCTTTCTTGGTTTCAAAGACCCATCTACATCCAATGGTTTTTACGCCATTAAGCAACTCAACGAGATCCCAGACTTGGTTAGACATCATAGAATCCATCTCATCTTTCATGGCATTGTACCACAAGTTTGATTCCTTAGAACTCATGGCCTATGAAAATATTTCAGGAATATTTGCAGCTCTAATGTTGTAGTCCAATTCTTGTATGTACACTACATAATCACTAGGAATTGTTGACCTTTTGACTCTAGTAGATCTTCTCAATGTTGCCTCATCATATTCTTGAGGAACTTGTTGTTCAACCGGCTGTTCATTAGGTTGTTCAACATCATCTTCTTGTTCCTCATCAACAACTTGATCTACAGGGTCTTTTCAACAGCTTGTGGAACTTCAATTATTAGTTGTCTAACACCCATTTGTACCTGAGGGGTGTGAATGATGATCAATCTATCACTTGAGTCAAAGGGTTGAGCTTCAGAGTGATCCTTTTCAGAATCAATGTCTTGAAACTAGTAACTCCTACTAATCAAGTCATTCTCAAGAATTTTTGCATTTCTTGATTCCACAATCTTGGTGTTATGTGATGGACAATAGAATCTATAACCCTTAGACCTTTCAACATATCCAATGAAATACCCACTAATAGTCATTGGGTCTAGTTTCTTTTCTCGTGAGTTATAAATTCTCACTTCAAACGAGCATCCCCAAACACGTATGTGTTGCAAACTTGGTTTCCAACCTTTGAATAACTCAAAATGTGTCTTTGAGACAACCTTGGTTGGAACTTCATTTAATATACACACAGTTGTTTTTAGTGCTTCAATCCACAAGAATTGAGGAAGTTTTTATTACTCCTCATACTATTTACCATGTCCATTAAAGTTCAATTTCTTCTTTTTGCCACAACATTTTGATTCAAAGAACCAATCATAGTTTATTGGGCAACAATCTCATGTTCTTGAAGAAACTTCACAAATAGACTAGGTGTTTGTCCATTCTCCGTGTATCTACCATAGTACTTTCTACCTCTATTGAATCTCACGATCTTAATTTGCTTTCCACATTGTTTCTCCACTTCGGCCTTAAAAACTTTTAAGGCATCTAAAGCTTCATCTTTAGAATGAAGTAAGTAGAGATACATATATTGTGAATAATCATCTATAAAAGTGATAAAGTATTTCAAACCACTTAAGTCAATGTCTGGACAACAAATATCTGTGTGTATGATTTCTAATAGGTTTGAGCTCCTCTTTGCACCCTTCTTAGACTTGTTAGTTTGTTTACCTTTAATGCAATCTACGCAAGTTTCAAAATCCGCAAAATCCAAAGCATTAAGCATCCCTTCATTTACCAATCTCTTAATTCTCTTGATAGAGATGTGTCCTAATCTTCGGTGCCACAACATAGAGGATTCTTCATTCACAACACATTGTTTTAACCTAGTAGTAACATGCATTGAATTATAAGCAACATCATTTTTCAATTCAATAAAGTAAAGTCCATCAAGCAATGCACCAAAACCATAATTCCATATTTATTAATTAAAGAAAAACCAGAATCCAAAAAATTAAAGGAAAAACCCAATGGTGCAAGTCTTGATACAGAAATCAAATTCTTAGAAAAACTTGGAACATAAAATGTTTTTTCTAAACACAAAATAAAACTGCTGCTTAAAACTAAACTGCATGTCCCAATGGCTTCCACATGTGAGCTCATCTTACCTCCTAAATAGATGTACTGCTCACTTCCCACTGGCCTCCTTAGGTTTTCCATACCCTGCAAGGTATTAGAACATGGATTGTAGAACCAGAATCAATTCACCATAAGTTATGATTAACATTAACCATATTAGATTCATAACAAACAAAAGCAAATGGAGTACCTTTCTTGTCGAGCCAGCTCATAAATTTTGAGTAGTCTTTCTTCATGTGCCTTTTTCTTCTTGCAAAAGAAACACTTTAACTCTTTCTTTATGACTGTCTGAGCAGGAATCTTGCCCTTATTCTTGGCTTGATTCCCTTTCTTCTTTCCATGAAAAGTTAAGTTCACCCTTTTACCCTCTTGCATAATCAACATTTCCTCTTCTTGAACACATATAGTCAATAAATCATTAATTGACCACTTTTCCTTATGTGTGATATAAGAGATTTTGAAAGGGGCATACTGCAGAGGCAGAGCACACAAAATATAGTTTACTAGAAAAGAATCTGACATGGTAACCTCAAGGCTTTAAGCTGGGCCACTATATCCCTCATGTGCATGATGTGGTCACACACACCTTTTATCCCATGGAGCCTTAATGATGAGAACTACATTATAAGGGTGCTGGTAAAGGCCTTATCAGATGTAATAATTTGATCATCAATGCCCTTCAAAAGATCCTTGAATTTCTCATGATGATCGATAAAACTATGGATACTAGCAAATAATTTGGTCTTTATGAACATCACAGAAAGACAATTGGATCTCTCCCATTTTTCATAAAGATCAACATCATCTGGAGTGCTAGTTTTAGTAATACCTAGTGGTTCATCTTTCCCAATAGCATAGTCAATGTCCATCCATCCTAAATGGAGAAGAACTCTCTCTCTCCAAACCTTATAATTGTCCCTTTTTAATTCGGGAACATCACACTTAATATCAGAAATGTTCACAGATTGATTAACTGCAAAGTTCAAACATACATGTTCATTACTCATAATTTGACACTAAAATAAAATGTTCATGCCTTACCAATGTAAATCATGTCTTAATGTATAAATCTAGTGACATAAAATTTGCACGTGGGCTAAAGTCACATTCAATTATATTCATTCAATAACCTTATGACAAAACTACCAAATTATATATGTTCCTTTTCTTAATTCCTGGGGATAGATTAAGAAATATAACCTGATATTTTACCCTAATTAATCATACAAATATAACAAAATTCCCATGGATAGGTTTCATTATATCACATATGGTTAGTTACAACTAATGTCTTAAATGTGATTCTAAAACTTTATTTATAATTCTAATCAATTGAAGATGTTGTAGCTACTCTCTAATCAATTAAAAATTATATTAATCACTTAATATTAATTAATTCTTAAAGAGTTAAATATTTACATAATATCCTAAATAATGCAAATAATTGAATAACATTGCATAAATATTATATAACACAATTTTGCATGTACAATAATCATAAAATCATACATACAAAATTCAGGAAATAAATAAACAATATATGCATATCATTATTTAATAAAGGAAACCACACAAGCTCTTTAATCATTAATTTTAATATGCATGAATTATTTAACTTAATATTGCATGCTTAAATAAATATCAATTTTAAACATACAACTAAACTAAATAAACAAACAACTTAAACACATTAAAATGCACTAAATAATTTATAACCATATATGTGGTAAACTATATAAATTAATTATTTATCATATGTATAATCATCAATAAAAATTATACATGAAAAATCATATGTTAAATTAATCTAAGCACATAAATAATAAATTAAATATGATTATAAAAGCAAAGAATATACATGGACTTTCAAAAGATGAAAATGATGGCCTCATATTAGGTATTTCAATATCAGGAACATGATGTTAGCGTGTTTCAAACTTTCATGTGATATCAAAAGAGTTATTGGGCTTCAATTAAGTAGAAACAAAAGGCCCGCTTCATATTATTAGCTTATTAAAACAAGTGATGTCACGGTGGGCCATGAAGTAGCAACAAAAGCCCCTCACAGTATAGGCTAATATTTCACATGATGCTGACGTAACAAGGTGACACCGTTTCCACCGTCTTCAACCTTCAATCAAGTCACTTTGACCTATTGTAGCCCGAGAACAATTTCTCCATTTTCAACACCAAACTCATCATTTTATTCACAGAAAACTTAGAAACTCAATTTCCATATGATTTCAGGTCATATTAATAATTAAAACGTTCAAAAACACAATTCCCTAAGATAAAACAACATTTCAGATATATGAGTGTCAAACAAAAGTAAAGCAGAGACATACAAGGCTCTGATACCAAACTTAAAATCTAAATACTAATCTAAACATGTTAACAACCATAAGAAATACATTCAAATCAAACAGGGAAAGTAAAGAAGAAAAATAAATTTCAGAGGTACCTACCTCCAGCCATTATTTTTGAGCTTTTTTAGCCTTCACAGTTTTAGCTTTCTAGACCCTCCCTCACTCAAACTCGATGGTGTATTTATCTGAAAATAGGAGTAAGCTTGGTGATGCAAAACTGAGAGCACCCAATTCTATTTATAGATTTTTCCCCATCACAGAGCTCAACCTTTGTGGATCAAAACGTGGGTATGGATAAGATCTTGGGATAAGATCATTGATTGTTGTTGAACGTTGCTCAATGTGGGTTTAATGTGGACAGAAAATGGACCACAATTGAAAATGGTTCTTCGCATAAAATAGCAACAGGAACTCATTCAAAAATAGAGCAAGTTTGTTCCACTAAACCAAGAAAATCCAACATTAGCTTATGAAAATCACGTTCAAAATGTGGAAAAACCACTTCTGAAACAGAAAAACAAACACAATATTAGAAAGTTTAACCCTAACATTTCTCTTGCAAACAATAATTTTTCCAGAAATGTGAGAAGTCCGTAGACATGCATGACTTTGTAGTCATGAATGATGCCCTCAAAATAAGAGGTAGATCCAAGCCTCTTGCTTAATTAATTGGACAGTCTGTCTCCATGATGATGTTGGTAAAAGAGAGATCAGATGCTACTAGTAGGGACCATTGCCATGCATAATTAGTTTCTGCCAGTTTTACGGGATAACAGTGGCAACCTTGTTTGGCTCAGAGATGCAAAAACAAGATCTTCCAAATAAAATACTCTAGCTCCCCACTCTGCAAAAGTTACCTAGTCATCCTTGATAGAGCCAAATATGGTAACCAAATTTCACAAAATATCTCCCATCTAAACTAAACTATCAAATGAGTGGTCCTAAGCTAGATTCATTCCCATCATAATTATTTTTTTATCGACAAATGTCAATTATTAGTTTGTTATAGTGGAATGAATCGAACCTACGACCTCTCTTTCTCTTTTCCCTTTAACCATTAATTGTTCTAGCTTAACCATTGATCTTAAGTTTAAGTTCTGAATATTCAGTTGTGTTAAATACTAAGAGAAAGAGTTTTGCCGCTCATAATAGTTCTATCCAACTATTTACGATGAAAGATCTATGTAATCTAGAAGAAGAAGAAAATGCATGTAAATGTGGTGTGTGAACACAATGTGTGTATATGACATCGTAATTCATTATTACTATTAAGTAGAAGAATCATCAATACTATATATATAATCTTTAGTAACATTTTTTTAACACTTAGTAAAAATATTGTCAAAAATTTATTAATATGTTTTTAAAAGTTTTTAACAATACTTTTTAGTAAGTATTAGAGAAAAAAATATAAGTAACAAATCCTGTGGATGGAATAACATCCATGATCCACGTCTCACTGTTTTTGTTTTTTTCTAGCAAAAGAATAACTAAAAGTTGCTTTGGGGGATCAGCATCCCCTCCTTATAACGTGTTTACCAAAGAATACCAACCATTGTATCCAACGGTTTGCAAGCTTCAAAATTATGTTTATTTATTGATTCATTATTTTTTATAAAACAACCTAAACATTATAACGCGGGATTGTGAGCTGCACAGCCTACCTTTTTATCCCATGCGCAACTCGTGCATGCAATAACATATTAACATATAATATTTTGTAACCATCCTTTGACTACCTGACTCCTCTAACAACCTCAATAGTGAATTTCTATAACAAGTCTCGATAACTCATAAGCTTCACTATTTTATTACCTTGGGACCGTGTAACAATTTCATTAGAGCTTCTCTTATGCAGCTTAAAAATAAGGTGATCAGAGGTAAAATAAATAGAGTTGTTTATATTTAGATATCCATAAATTTCAAACATTTAGTTGACATTTTTATTTTTATTTATTTTTGTTTTCCAATCAAATTATATCACTTATCATACATATATTTCTTTCTCTGTCTCTCTCAAGGTGTTACCTAGCACATGGATGTTTATGTATATTTATTCAAATAAATGACATCAAACTAAAATAAAATGTTATATACTGGGACTTTTTCTTTTTTCTTTTTCAGAGATAAAATAAAACATGTGTTGTATAAAGAAAAAAAAACATGCAAAATAAATCATAAGTAAGAAGAAGTCATGTTAGAAGTCCATTTTAAAACTTCCTTAGTGTCACAAATGCATTTTTCCTTACTAGGTAGTTTATAAACATTTTCATGTAGAGACCAAAAAAAAAAAAAAAGGTCTCAAATAAGGATGAAAAAAGTAAGGCTGATCTGAAATAGAATTTTGATCCCATATTTATGTTTTTTATTTCAGTTTATTTTTTAAGTTAAAATTTTTTTTTTACCTTAGTTTCTTAAAGTGTTTATGTTAGATCAAATTAATCTTTCTGCTATTTTATTTATCATACTAGCATAGTTAGTTTGGTAACACATGATAAACTATATATGATAGATACCACATTAGATGGATAATTGTCATGTCAGTCAAAATTGACACTATAATAAAATTAACAAAAAGACCAATTTGATCTAAACAAAGTAAAAAGGAAAAAAAAAACTTAGTTTTAAACTGAAACAAGAAATATAGATGAGAAACAAAAATTCTATTTTAACCACAAAAAAAAAGTAAATTAGAAATCCACGATTATGTGCAAGTATGAAGGTTGTTAACTTTTTTTAATCTCACTTAATTTGTCTATTATTGAACGATGTTGCGATCCTATAATCAACATTTCTATCAAGTCTAAACTCTCAGCACATAATTGAACAGATAATAAATGTGATACTGTTTTAATTTCTTTAGTTGTTTATTTTCATTAAAATTACATGTAAATGTACCATCAAATGTGTGGATCAATTGATGTGGGGGTGCTCTAGCTTAACAAGTGATCTCAGGTTCAAGTCATGAGTATGCAGTTGTGTTAAATGTTTGAAGAGAGAGTTTTCTATAATGATCCAACTCAGCTTAAATAGGATTGCATTCGGTGGAGAATATTTGTAGTCTAGGAAAAAAATTGCATGTAAGTGTGATGTTTCTCACACATAATGTTAAAAAATGTAGGGTTGGATTTTTGAGATAGTGAAATGAGGGGAGGAAGGTGCTTGAAAAAATTGGAGATAGGGTTTTGAGATGGGGGTTGAGTAGAAGAGGTGGCTGGAAAAAATGAGTGGTTAAGGTTTTTGAGATGGGGGAGTGGGGGCAGAGGAAGGTGGTTATAAAACAGATCGGAATTGGGGTTTTGGGATGGCGAAGTGGGGTGGCTGGTATAAATAAAGGGTTGTGGTTTTAGGATGAAGGAGGGGATGATGGAGGAAATTAGTTGGAAAAAATGGGGGGTTGGTTTCAAGATGGAAAAATGGGACAAAGGAAGGTGGCCGGAAGAAAATGGGGGTTGGAGTTTTGAGATGAGGGAGTAGGGCAAAAGAATGAATGAAACAAATGAGTTAAGGTTTTGAGAAGAGTTAGTGGAGTGTACGGTGAGTAAGAAAAAAAAATAGAGGTTGAGGTTTTGAGATAGATGAGTGAAACTTTTTTTTGGTGCAGAGTAAACTTTTTTTGAAAGTTATTGTAATTCAAAATAAAGTTTTTTATGATTAATCTGATATGATTAAATGGTTATATTTTTTTTGAAATAGAAAGTATTTGTGATTTCATATTTGATATTTAATTAATCTCCTTTCGATCAATTTGAAAGTAAAGTGATATTTCCAATAAATACTTATATTTTATTAGATGTTAATGTTCAAATATTTTACATTTCTAATGTATATTCTATCTTTTTATTTTACTTTTGTATTTCAATTAAAAAAGTTAAATTATTTAAATTAATTAATCATTTTATTAATTTTCATTGACAAGAATTATGGCAAATGAGATTATTATCATTTAATGAGATTTATCTATAATTGTTATTATTACTTACATATAAGAATAAGTATATGATTCAAATTTTATATCTTATAATTTAATTATTATAAGTATTATTTATCTATAAGAGTTATTATTTATATGTGTTACTATTTTTTTAATATTATTATATTCTAATTTTCATATGTTACTAATTTTTTTCATTGTAAATGAATTAAAAAAAGGAAAAGTTATTAATAGTTATAACTTTCTATTATTGCGTATTATACGACTAATTTATATTTCTTACACGTAATGAACATATACTATTCTTTATTATTTGAATTTATAAATAAAAAAATCACAATATCTCATAATTTGTTATTATGAAATAATTATATTATTATTATTATTATTATTATTATTATTAAAATTTGAATTCATAAGAACAAAAATTATATATCAAGTAAATAATACATTATAAATTATTTTAAATTTAATTAAATATTTATAAAACTATTATTTTTAATTATTATTTATATGAAATATATGTTAAAAATAAATAAAATTTAAAATAAGTTCTAATGTAATATTCATATATATATATATATGTGTGTGTGTGTTATAACATCTATCTATGATATTATTTAATATTTAAATAAAATAAAATTAAAAAAACAAAATATGCTGATATTTATACATAATAAATTATTTATTAATTTCTATTATTAATTATTACATTAAAACAGTAAATATATGGTCAAAGATATTTTTCCATAAATTATTATTTATATTAATATTTTATATCTTTTATCATTAACTAAAATAAAATATTATAAATTCTTTAAAGTTTATCTACATATTTACAAATTCATTACTTTTAATTATTATTAGTCATGAAATATATTTTAATGTAACTAATTTTAAAAATAAATAAAGGTGAGAATATGTATAATTTAATATTCAATGTTTCTATTGTAGTATTTATATATGTATAACACTTTTAAGATTTAAATAAAATGAAATAATAAACCCGAAATATGTTTCTTAAAACTAATTATCGGTAAGAAAAAAATGTAAAGTCATTAGTCCTTGATTAAATCAAATCAATGACAATTGTGAAGTTGGAATTTTGATCAACAATTATAAATTTTTCAAGTGAATTAAGTTCACTTAACAAATGTGCCAATAATTATGATTGAATACATTAAATTTACTTGATTTATATTATATAAACAATTCTTTTCTAGTACACAATATATATAATAAAATTAGAAAATTTTAAAAAATGATATTTTTTTGCTGCGCATATGATTGCAAAGAAGAATCTCAATTGGTTATTGAAATTTTTTAACTCCAAAAAATCTACTAGTAGTAGTACTCATAAATGAGTTGTCTCCTCTAACAATGATTTCTTCGTACACATCACTCAAGAATCCAAGCCCCAAAAAATAGTGAAACATGTAAATTTACGTTGTCTTTAGGAACTTATCCGCGTTATGCAAAAGTACCCCAATATAACATACTCTTCCCAAAAATAAATATGGGACCACAGAATTTATAAAAAAAAAAAAAAAAATTAGGCTAACTCAAGAATTCACGTGGGAAGAGGAAGGCTCGAAAGAGGATATGCAAATGATGATTCGGTAAACCTACTTCCATATAAAAGATTAAAGTAACTAATAGGAAATATTGCTAACTAATTCTATTAAACTACATAATAATATCAATTAAAATGACATTAATTCATATTAAGTAAGTAATGAAAGATATATTAGCCTTTTGAAATATCTAACTAAAAACACAAGATAAATTCCGTAATGTGACGACAGGTCATCAGAGCGGTAAACTTACATTGAGGGTGTATTAGTTTTTGAAGGGAGAAATTATATTGGAAAAAAAATTCAATTTACACTTTTTTTAGGATCCACATATTTTATATTTTATTTTAATTCAAAAATTTATGTTTTATTTTTATCTTTTTTATTTTTCATTCTTTAAATCAGACCCACTCAGAAAGAAAAGGAGGACGAACAAAATGGCTACTTTTCATCTCAAGTTAAAATAATAATTTTGAATACGACCAGAAAGAAATTGGCCTCACGTCCCCTTCAAAATCTCACCTAAACCCTCTATTTTTCCTCCTGCACTTTGGCGTACATGTACCTATCCTGCTCTTTTAAGTTTCCTCATGACGTCTTCCTTAATTAACCAGGAATTGTGTGCTATATGCTTATGCACATTTGCATGCATATCCGACTCCAACTTCTTTATGAAGATTCTGTCAAAAAAAAACTTCTTTACGAAAGATAATCCAAATACATAAGCAAATCACGTAATCACAAGTATATGAACTTTAATTAGCCCATTGTTTTATTCTCTTGAGGCAGCATATAAATTGACATCAGCATTTGTCGGTTTGTAGAATTTACTTTTCAATGTAATTTTTATTTTGCTTACGACTCACTCTTTTTTAGTTTAAACATCAGTTTGAATTTCATGATTTTGTATATAGGTAAGTCTATTGAGACAAATATTATATCTTCAATCAGTTTTAAAAATTTAAAAATTATATCTCAAAATATAAAATAAAAAAAATCACAGTTTTAAAAAGATAGTGTTAACTTCAATTTGAAGAGACTTAAATTTGAAGAGATAAATAACTAAAATAAATTATTTTTTTATCAGCATATTAATTGATTAACTTATTTATTTATAGCAAAGAAAACCCATTACGTTTCTCTCTTTTTTTTTCTCGTCTTATCACTGATTCAACCTAAATGATAACGGTCAAATACATTTAAGTGAAAGGATAAGAAACCAAAAATATATTTTAAGCTTTGATTAAATAAAGAGTAGTGTAAAGGAAGAGTAACTAGTGGGGTGGAAGATGGGATAACCATTGATAATAGAGCAAGAATTATTACTTACTTCCGCGACGTCACAGCAGTTTTAAGAGCCCACCAGCCATGGCTTATGCTTCACAGTATTTAAATTTAAAGAATTTTCTCACTCTTTATGATGATAATTATTATCATTAATTTTTAAGAGAATTATTGTCGTTGTTTAAAAAACAAGAAAACGGAATAGTTGTGTACACTTGGATTAGTTATGTACTGATTAAAAAAAACATTAGTAGTGTAAAATAGATGATTCAACAATCGAGTATTTGAGTGTAAATATAATTAATTCTATGAAATAATTTATTTCAATTTTATGCTTGGATATGTTAGGAGGAAAGTAGTTTAAAAAAATATAAATGTTACAGTTTTAAAACAATTTACTCAGTATAAATTGTTTAAAATAATTTTTTATAATAAAATCCAAGAAACGAGATATACAATTATTTGCAATAGTCGGTTTTGTATGTAAATAAATTAATGATAAAAGAAACAACTAAACAAATAATCTATTAACTTCATATATAAACTCAAAAATTTTATTTATCATAATTTTTGTATTAAAATTATTATTTAAAATATTAAACATATTTGAAAAATAAACTCAATAGTTTTTAAATTGGAATCTTTAAAAACAATCTAATCCGTAGATGCATTATTATGTTTTGTACTCTGCAATGTAATTCAACCTAAATAGTAAATGATGAGATCACTCCTTGATTTTACGCTGTCCAATTATGAGCTACATTCGTATTTCATGCCCTAATGGTGTGTTAGATAAGAATAAAATGTTAGAAATGGAGTGAATAAAAATGGAAAAAGTAGACTAAATTATAAAACTTAATTTGTTAATATATCTATATAAAAGGTCATTCTAAAGTAATATATAAATTATAAAACTTTGTAAAATTTTGAAAATAAATATTATTTAAAAAGTTAACAAATGTATGAAATATCTTTTGATAGAATACAACCTTGTACGAATATTATAAAATAACTTTGTACATTGTAACATTTCCATATATATAAATGTTAAAAACTCAAAATTGATTAGATTGATGGTCGGATGGAGACATGACGGAGTCTACGGTACGAGAGTAAAACATACCTCGTTCCATGCGGGAGAAATGCACAGCGTTGGATTCTTTGGCTTTTATTTTATTTTACTTTTTTCGTTTTCTTTTTTTGCTACCATTTACAAAAAAGCCCTCATCTTCCTCAGCAAAAGTACCGCACCGCACCGTCGTTTTGCTGCCACTGTCGCACCGCACCACTCCTCCCACTCCACCGTCGAACCGCACCACCACACAGCACCGTCGCACCGCAACTCCCACCCCACCGTTGCACCGCACCTCACCTCCCATGGGAGGGGCAGATATTTGGTTCCAACAGTGGCAATGATTTTGAAAAATGAGAGGCTTCCTTTTCCTCTTTGCGGCGGCGGAAACAGCTCCTCCAGCACCGGCGTCGGAGGTGGTAGCAGCAACATGCACAAGCACGTCAACAAAAGAACACAACACACACTTGCCATTTGAAGTACGATTATACAAAAAACTTCATTTCCTTGTTCCTTTAACTTCATTTCCGCAGTGTCACTGTCACCGATAAGTACGATTATTATGCAAAACTTCATTTCTGCACCGTCACTTGCCATCGACGGCTTGCCAGCTGAACAAAGAAAAGAAAGGTGACGGAGAGAGAAGGGATGACTGAGAGAGAAAGGTGAAGGAGAGAGAAGGGACAAATTGGGAAAGGGAAGAAAAAATAGAAAAGAAAATATTTTGGAACCGTAGATTTAAAATTGAAAAGGATCTAACGGTGCGCATTTCTCCTAGGAGAGATGTTATACTGTTTGGTTGTGTTGTGCGGAAGAATTTGATATTCACGAGGACATTAATGTACTTGCCTAAGGTTTAATTTTTGAAGGCCAAAAATATTTTTAATATATTAAAGTTTTAAAAAATATTGTTGATTTGAATAATTAAACAATAATTCTGTTATAATAATTTTTCAAAAAAGTATAATAAAAAGATTATATTTGTTAATGCATGTGTTTTTTTTTACAGTTCAATGCATGCATTACTAAAATAATATTATTGATCATATTTTAATTTTTAAAATTAAAATTACTCAAATTTTATTTGGAATCAATTATATTGTAAAATAACTTAAATAAATTAGTCATATATGTTATTTGTTAAGTGAAATGTTAAAACTACTACATTATAAAACTTTGTCAATAATTTTGCCCCCTGAATTTAATAATTTATATTTAGTCTCCATGTAAATTTTGCCTGCTAAAACCCTAAATTTTCTGGACAAGACTTTTGCATGGTAATTCATGTTTACTGCAGTTTTACCAAGTTTGCAAACAACTAAAACCAGTGTGCATGCGACCAAAAAATACAACCAAGTGAACCCAACAGTAATGATGTTTCAGCATGTAGATCAAATCGTCTTTACAACAATCAACAGAAAACTTAACCCAATATCCCCTTGTCTTTACAATAATTGTGTTCTTCTCCAAACACGATCACCCACGTACAATTGAGGAATAAAAAACATCAGTTAAAGACAAGAAAAAAACAACCTTAAAGTCCCAGAGCACTTCACCGCCATGTTCTTTTTATACTTTGGTGAAGCCCTTCGAGGCCGTTATTCGTAAACTTGCGATACTTTTTCTCTTTTATTAGAGAGGGCATAAAACGCGCTTAAATGGAACTGCGACAAGTCGACTCGCCCTGGGCGCGGTGAGTCCGAACACGTCACTCATGTCCAACTCGCTAGGTTTCATTCCATCAGGTAACTCCCACGTGAAGCAGTGAAGCAAGTGTGCCACAGCCAGTTCCAGCGTGTAAAGACCCAGTTGCATTCCGGGGCAGGATCTCCGACCCGACCCGAATGGAATGAACTCAAAGTTACTCCCTTTGAAATCTGGCACGTGCGGGTCCAGAAACCGCAAAGGTTTGAACGCTTCCGCGTCCTCCCATGCGCTCTTGTCCCGCCCTATGGCCCACGCGTTTATCATCACGCGCGAGCCCTTCGGCACGTGGAAACCGCACACCGCCGCCTCCTCCGCAGTCTCATGGAGGAGCAGCGGGATAGGTGGGTGCAGCCGCAGCGTCTCCTTGACAGCGCATTTTAGATATACGAGCTTTTCTAGG
Organism: Glycine latifolia; assembly: GCA_013407115.1. Classification (NCBI taxonomy): domain Eukaryota; kingdom Viridiplantae; phylum Streptophyta; class Magnoliopsida; order Fabales; family Fabaceae; genus Glycine; species Glycine latifolia. Next base: position 21,298,423 of record CM023956.1, read on the forward strand.
TCTGATTCCTCCACGCGCCGGTCCAGGCCCACAACATCGGCAAGTTCTTGCTGCACGCGCCGTAGGTCGTCTGGGTTTCTCATTAGCTCCGCCATTACCCACTCAATTCCCGACGCAACAGTTTCGGTACCTCCAAACATCACGTCCTGCATAGTGTTGCATAGTTGTCAGTTACCATCACCAAAATCTTGTTTCAAATACTATACATTAATAGTGTTACTAGTTACTACTAATGTACAAAAAAAAATAATAATAATAATTACATTGACAGTTTCATTTCTTGTTTTCTTTTCTTTTTGTTTATATTTTTTGTTGTTGTTCAAAACTTGAAATTGAAATATCACAATGACATGGACTGAAAGAGAATTGACACCAACAGGTAACCACTAAATTAAAACAATGGAGACTTATTATCTTTTGAGGCGTCACAGTTTATACCATTCATTCTCCCGATCTAAGTTTGCATATTTTATACGAAGTTAACTAGTTAATTATAGTGTATGATTTTGCCTCTAACATTAAAGTCTTGTTTTTAAAGATAAAGTAATGCTTGGACACTGGGTCTAGGAATAATTGAAGCACACGTTTGGTTCACATTTTTTATTACTCAGGAATATATGTTATGATTATCAAAATATCCGTACTATATTAAAAATATCGTTTTTCTATTAATTTAAACAAATAATAAACAAGCTATTTGTCACATGTGACTAGGGATACTACAAAACATTTTCAGTCTTTTATTTTGATATGTCACATCATATTATTACTTTCTTCTTAAGAGAATCCATCATATTATTACTGAAGTATGAAATAATAATAACTTGCATACGATAAAAGTATATAAAGTAAAATGTTGTTTTAACATTTATGTTCTGTTTGATATAAGAAAAAAAAGTGAAAGAAAATAAAAGAGAAAGGAGGAAAAAAATGTAGAAAGTAAATAATTTTTAGATTATTTGGCAGAAGAAAAAGTGCAATGAAAAAGAGATAAACAATTTCCTTTTACTTGTTTAGTTATATAGAAAGTGAAGGAACAAAACATGTACATAAAATAACATAAGTATCTCAAATATAAAATAAATGTAATATAAATTAAAATATTTTTGTCAGGTAACCCTTTTTTCTCTCTACCGTTCATAAATGGACAAATTATATGAATGATGTGGGACTTAGCTGCAAATACAATTATTTCCAGTTATAAAAAAAAATACAATTATGAATGTCCAAAAAAGGAAGGAAGGATTTGTTAGTCCATCCACCTCCCCCCACTTCCTTCTTTCCTAAACCCACCCTATTTTATACAAACCCAATAGTATCAATCCTTTTAATTTAATGTGCTTCATCCTATTATAACATTTAGTACTAAAATATTATTGAAGTATGAAATAATAAAACATGCATAAAAGTATTTCTACACATTAATTCACAAAAAGGTTAAAAGTTGCTATTTTGTTTAGAAAAATGAAAGAAAAAATAGTAATAAAATATAAGTAATATAACCCTTTTTTTCTGAATTTCCATTCATAAACTGAGAAATGATACAAGTGACGTAGGATGAGCCTCGTACACTTTCCTTTTCCATGTCCAAAGGAAGGAAGAATTGTTCTCTTCCCTTTTTATTACCCATAAATATCCTCCTTTTTATGTTGAAACAAACGAATCCAGACTTTATGTTAAACAAATTAACGAACCAATTGGAGAGAATCTTTAAAGAATATCTCCTAATACTGCAAGTCAAAAATATTTTTCATACAATTTTAAGGGTTTTTTTTTTCTTCTAAAAAAGGAATCATGTTTTGGAAATTGATTTGTCGGCTTTTTTTTTAATTTATGTTTTCTTGTAACGTAATATCATCCACATCAATCTATATCGCATGGTACTCCATTTGACTTTAAGCGACGAAAATATGCGGTCCTAGCCTCAACTTTTTCATAAAACAAATAATAGACGAAAGTATCATTATACTATTTTTCAGCTATTTTTTACTATCTCTTTCTTTACTTTCCCTATTTTTTAAACTAAACATTTTAATTTTAATTTTATTTCTTTTCTACTTTTATTCACCCTATTTACTTTCATTGATACTATAATTTTTATTTGTCTACTCTATACCAAATAGGACAGTATCAGTGCCGGCCCTGGGGCAGGGCAAGCGGGGCACCTGCCCGGGGCCAAATTTTTTTGCATCGAGATAGCTTAAGTAAAAAAAAATTAAAAAATTAAATAAAAATAAAATCTGCATTAGGGACTCATTTTGTGTGTTGGAGGCCCATTTTTTTCATCCATTAGTTTTAATATTATTTATATTTAAAAAAATTTGTGTGATAGGGACCTATTTTTTTCATCCCTTAGTTTTAATATTATTTGTATTTCAAAAAATTTGTGTGTTAGGGGCCCATTTTTTCCATCCCTTAATTTTAATATTATTTGTATTTTAAAAAAATTATGTGTTAGGAGCCCATTTTTTTCACTTCGCCCTGAGCCAAAGAATTTTCAGGATCGGCCCTGGACAGTATTATCAATGGTTCCCTTTAATTTTTTGTGATATTTGATTAAATTTTTTTCCTAATAAATTGAAAGTTAAAATTATGAACTCGAGACAGTCCGTACGTATACAAAAATTTATTATTTCTAAGTAAAGTACAATTTGTAGTCATCTTATTTTAATAATTTCTGAGAAAAGTACAATTTGTATTCATTTTATTTATATATATAATTAAAATATATATGAATATGAGTTATATTTTCTCTTACACTTTCTTCGTGATGTTTTCTTTGTGATTCAGTGTCTCGGTTTTCGTTTAATAATTTTTTCTTCTAATTTTAAAATGGGAACCATTAAAATTAATGATAAATAATCAAGAGTGTTAAAAAAGAGGATGTTAAAAGAGAGTATATTTGAAAAGAAAAATGTTACACTGACACATTTAATAACAATTAGAGAAAAAAAATGATAACCAGAGTTTATTATTAAATTATAAGTAGAAAAAAAATAAAAAAAAGTTGGTGAGATATTTAAAATAATTAAATATTTTGATAAATTACACATTGGAAAATAAATAGAGAGGCAGGGATGTTCGTACCATGATGATGGCTTTGATGTTGTCCTTGGTGAGGCTGATGGAGTTGTGCAAGTCGTCGGACTCATCATTGAGCTTCGCCTCTTCGCTGTAAAAATTCAGCAACTCATCAACCATGTCACTATCCTCATCGCCGTCGCGGCAAGTCCTCCTCTTCTGCACGTGCTCGTCGATGATCTTGTCAATGAAGCTATCCAGCGCTGCACGTGCCTTCACAAGCCTCTTGTTGAGCCCCTGAGGATCAACCCAGCCAAGAAACGGAACAAAATCTGCAACATTAAAAGCCCCGAACAGCTTCGAGAACTCCTGAAGAATCGAAATGAACTCGTCCTGCCCCTCCTGGGAACTAGACCCGAACGCGGCGCGGTAGATGATGTTCTTCGTTAGGTTGAAGACGAGTTCTCCGACGTTGACGGGGCTTCCGAGGTTGTTCGTAACGGAGCGGATGATGAAGTCGACTTCGTCTCTGACGGTGTTCCATGACTCGGCGCGCTTGCGGCTGAAGAGCTTCATGACGCAGATCTTGCGCATCTGGCGCCAGAAGGGACCGTAGTGCGCGAAAGCCATGTCGGCGCGGTCGTAGGTTAAATAGCTGATGGCGATTGTCGCGGGGCGGTTGGAGAAGATGTTGTCTTGGACTTGAAGAACCTGACGAGCCGCTTCCGCGTTTGAGATCGCCACCATGTGGAGGAACCCTATGCGGAGGTGCAAAACGCCGCCGTATTGCTTCGCTAAGTTCGCCAGGCCTTTGTGTGTGAGCTGGTCCATGATGTTCATGTTGCCTATTAGGGGGAGGCCTTTTGGGCCCGGTGGATACGGCACCGTTTTTCTGCGGATTCGGGACACTATGCCCAGTAGGAGTAGTGTCAATGAGATTGTGAACAATAGTGTTTCGCAGAACGGTTCCAGTGCGGTTGTCAGTTCTAGGAGCAAATCCATGGTGTGGGATTTCTTTTGGTTCTCTAGCTGACTGCAAAAGCTTTACACTCTGCTTGTATGTGTTTATAGGGAAGGAAACAAGGAAATGAATAATGTTTTAAATGTTGGTGTAGATTGCAACTTGTTGCTAAGTTGAGGGAGTTATATATCACGGGGTTTATATACTCTGATGATACTCACATGTTTCTGTTCTGTTGCACGAAAAAGCAATGATATTATTACACCTATTAATATATTTCTGAACATTTTTTTTAAAAAAAGTTTACGTAAATTAAATATCTGGGTTTGTTAAGGTTACATAGTCTTAAACAAAGTTCAAAGAACACTTATCAATATATTTATAAATTGTCCACTAATAAAATCCTTACATAAACAATAAAAATCTAACTCTTATCCTTTAGGATATGGTAAATCTGGTCTATTTGAATCATTCTATTAATACATCTTATTTTTTAATTATATCTTTTTTTATAACATAAATTATTTATTATATTTATATTTTTGAAAAATGTTTGATAAACACTCAATTAAGAGTCAGTGTGTTATCCAACACTTAGAGAAAGAAAAAAAAAGACAGAATAATGTAACTATGATAAAAATTATGATATAATAGAATGGTAGAGATAAAGACAAATAAGAATTATTGATGAGATGTTTAAAATAAGTGGATGCATGTTGAAATATTCACTCAAAAAATAATGTAAGTAAGACATAAGAAAAGAAAGATAAAGAAAAATGAGAAATATTGGTGAATGTTTGAAATAAAGAATAGTTAGTATGTCATTGCTCTTTTTTTTTTATTAAAAAAAAGATAATAGATATCTCATATGCTATTAGACATCTGTTAAGAAAAAAAAATGAATATTAAGAACTTATATGTGTTAAGAGTAGATAGCGAAAAATAAAAATATTAATGATATATTTATAACATATGAATGTTCAATTAACATTGCTATTTTTTAATTTATTTTTCTCTCCCTGAGCGACAACTATCAATTGAGGTGTTAATGTATATATTTCTGAAAGAATAAAGCTACGTGGACACTCCATTTTATTAAGCACTTTAAAAGAGAAATAAAGATCGGAAAAAAACATCGATACCATAAATGATCTAATTTGGTAGGATAAAATAAATAAATAAATGTCAAATAAATGTTTAAATATATGGATGTCCATTTATCCTTGTCCATTCCAAAATTATAATATATAGCATGTTTCTTGCAGGTGGGACCTGGTCAAGAATTATATATTAAAATACTTAAAAAATATATCTAGTGCAAGTGGATCTCGTGACTTTTGAGTGTTTTGTTGATTAGAAGACAAGTAAATGAAGCCATGAATTTTTAAAGTATACATAATATTAAAATATAGAGTACATGTGTTGCTCGTGTTGTACCATGCATGTAAGACAGAATAAAACTATATACGAAAATAAAAAGTTGCTTCCTTTCATTTTAATTAAGGTGTAATTTTTTATAGGTGGATCGATAAGAAAAAGTTAAAAGGTGAATAAAAATTAAAGATAATTACATCCTAACAATGCTATTCTTTAGTCTCTCTCTCCCCTTAAGGATTACTTTAGTGTCTATTAGTTTCATAGAGGTTTGGTTTTTTTATTTATTTACATACACATTTATTTAATCAAATATCCGATTTTAGTTATTTAGTGTGCTTAATAAATTCCTTTTTAGTTAATAATTAATGGGATATTTGATAGAAAATGCATATGAATGCACATATATTATTAATATTGGGAAAAATAATAAATTTTAATGGTGTCGTTAATGAGGATTTGATTTTATGCATTCATTAATTTATTCACTCATTTATTATATATGATGAGTTTTTTAAGATAATTATATTTATGAGTTTTTTTTTTATAAAAATAACAGTTTCAAAATTTAAAAAAAAATTAAAATTATCAATCTATATTTATTGATTCACTTATCATTTATAATTATACGTAGTGTACAAGTGTTTTACTTTTTTTTTACATATGTAGTGTACACGTTTGATAGTATTTTAAAAATTATTATAGATAATAGATCATATACCGTAAATTAGTTTTATATTATCATTTGATTATAAACTATCATATATAATAAGTTTATTGATTTTTATAATAATTATTTTAATAAATGTTTTTACACCGATAATATATAACCATTAAATTCAATATGTAATTATTTTCATTATCATCATAAATATCAAAATTCAATGTGTCTTATATAATACTTCCTCATGTTCTTATTATAGATCCAACTTAAAGTATAGCTTAATATTTTTTATAATATTCAATCTATAATTTTTCATCAACTAATTACTTTTTCATAAAATGTTATTCACTAACATTAGTTCTTGATTGACGTGATAGTGGGAAAACATATATTATTAATGTTTGTTAGTTTTATTTACTTGGATAGTTTTGAAAAAAAAAATACTAATTTAAGATAATTTATGCTTTTAACTAGTTAAATTAATTAAATTCCTTAATTTTTATGAATTTGTTTATTAAATCTTATAATAAAACATGGGAGTAATCTTTTATAATATTAAATAAGCAGTTTTGTTGCTGTTTTTCAAAAAAAAAAAATTAAGGACATTTTAGATAACTCCTTTCTAGTTCCTTTATTTTCACTTATTTAATAATTATATTAATTAGTAGGATATACTAAATAGAAAATGGGTTTTAAAAGCACATCCTTTGTAATATCTTTTATATTATAAAGTAATGAAATTTTGGCACACTTTATCCCACTTAGATAATTCTTTTATTTCTCATTTATTTAATAAATTTTATAAATTAGTGAGATATTTAATAAAAGATGTGTTTTGAATGTACATTTATCATTATGTATTGGATTGGAGAAAGGATAATTAATTTTGACAGTGTCATGAATGAATATTAATTTGATTTTGTGTAAGGATTTGAGTGTCCAGCTGCCACTTTGAAATAATTATATTATGTTTAGGAGATAGTTGTGATTATAATGATCCTGTAACAGATTCGGGTTCGTGCTTCTTAAGTTAGTATTAACGAGGAGCCTGAATTCGTGTGATCGGGTTGTCACTTTAGAGAGTAAATAGAACCATTATGAGATAGTGCTGACGTAAGAACCCGAACAAGGTCGGATAAGGTTGGACGAGGGAGGAACTTTGGATTTTATAAAGTGCCGAGGTAAGAACCCGAACAAGGTCGGATAAGGTCGGACGAGGGTGGAACCTTGGATTTTATAATGTGCCGAGGTAGGAACTCGAACAAGGTCGGATAAGGTCAGACGAGGGTGGAACCTTGGATTTTATAAAGTGATGAGGTAGGAACCCGAACAAGGTCGGATAAGGTCGGACGAGGGCGGAACCTTGGATTTTATAAAGTGCCGAGATAGGAACCCGAGCAAGGTCGGATAAGTTCAAACAAGGGCAGAACCTTGGATTTTATAAAGTGTCGAGGTAGGAACCCGAATAAGGTCGGATGAGGGCGGAACCTTGGATTTTATATAGTGCCGAGGACGGACCCAACATTATGCAATCGATTACATAAGCGTTTGTAATCGATTGAAACAGACAACACTTGCTTGATACAACAGTCAAGACTTTTGATTGTATTAGTACCATGAACCTGGCCTTTTTGGCGCGTGACACACGTGCCAGAGTCATTTATATAACCCATCCTCTACTTTTCAACGCAAACACTATCATTTTCTTCCTGTCTCCATTTTCTCCATTTCCAAGAGAGAGAAACTTCATAATTACCCACCCTTAACCTAAATCCTTTGCATGCAACTTGGAAGTTGAGAGGAAGCACCCTAGAGCTAGTTTCCAACCTCTGTTTCTTTTGAAAACCCTCCAACGGAGATATCGTCTTCTCCAAGAACTCTCATAGAGTTTTGACTTTGAGGGAAAGAAGACATTTTTAAGGACATTCGAGCTTGGAGAAGCTGTCCTCTAGTCTTTCTGGACGTTTGTAGAGGTAAGACACTCTCATTTTACCGATTATTTTGAGATGTATAATGTCCCTTTTGAGTCAGAGCTGGAACTAGGCTGGGGTCATTTGGAAAAGAATAATGTTTCTTTGCATGCAACGGTTGATAACCGTTATGGACTGCTTGCATGCAACAGTTGATAAACGTTATTGATTTCTTGCATGTTTTTTTAGAGCGTGATACAGAAAATATTGGTGGTTGTGACCACAAGGGAGGAAGAGCTGTGTAGCACTTAGGACATGTAAGCTCTTTGTTCTTTGGAGTTTTTCCCTTGACTGTGTTTCACCATACTCCGAGGGAGTGATGGTCATTGTATGTCATGATGCATGTGGTGTTGAAATTGTGTATTACTGCCTTTTATTGAGAACATGTATATGATGTACACTGTGATGATATGTGTATGATTGATGAGATTCTCTAACCCGTAGAATGGACTAAATATGGACTTCTCTTAGAGCAAAAGTCATGTGAAACAACTCTAAGTGGTCAATTTATATATAAAAACTTTGAGAGAATGTGCCCTTAAGTAGATGATCTTCTCTTGGAAGTTCCATATACGTCTGCGGAAAGCCCTGAGAGAATGTGTTATTAAGTGGATGATCTTTCTCAGGCAACGATATACATAGAATGTGCCCTTAAGTGGATGATATTCTCTTGCTATATCTGTGTTGCATTCTCAATGTTGGTAGCGCCCAACCGAATGACACCTGTGTTGTGATATACATGAGATGTATCTTATGAGAGCCATGGTGGCTAGATTTTGTGATGTCTAATTTGATGTTATGTGTCGTGGAAATGAACTAGGGGGGGAGGAGAGGCCTCCAAGACCCCTGAGTTTACTGAGATTGTATCTCACCCTGGTTGGGAATTATATGTCTTTGCAGGCGATGGTCAGTAAGTGAATGACGGATTCCGGGGCAAGAAACCCGGGTAGGGATGCAGTCCGATGGATCCTGGGACAGGAGGCCAAACCGGGATGGGGTTCTGTGTGAACCTTAGGCAGTTTATTTTGAGAACATGTTGACTCATTATTTTATCATGTTCATATACTTTTGTAACCCGACCCTGAGGGGAGAACACACTTCGATGTATATTGCTGCATATATATTTCTTGAGTGTTCGCCATACATAATGCAAAGATAGTATTTTGTAGACGTATGATAACGTCTTATTTATTAGTTGCTTCTGAATTAATTATCTTTAATTAATTGTTGCGCTTAATGACTATAATTGAATGTTAATGAACCGGATACATACGGGCGTTACACTTTAGGCATTCATTTAGTATGTTTATGAATTTTAGTTGTTAAAAATAACATTCTCAAATTTTTTAAAAAGAATTTAAGGTATTAATATATGGTTATTGCTTCATTTATCATTTGTAATTATATATCATGTACAAGTTTCTTAAAATGTGGGATTGAATATAATTTAACTTCACAAAATTAGCTTATAAGGTAAGGATTGTTCCCTTTTATACTTATTTACACTACTACAAAAGGCGGATTCCACGACGTGCTAACGACGACGGTCGTTTAAAAACTGACCTTGATTTGAAACCGGTGGCAATTTTGTAATTTTTTTAACACTAATACAAAAACCACGTCGGTTTCCCACATGCCCGTCGTTGTTTTTCTCAATTCAAAGTCGGTTTTTATAATAACCGACTTTGATTCTATTTAAAATATTAATTACCGAATTAAAATTTCTCTGCCCCCCCTTTCATTCTATTTAAAATATACCATTAATATCACTTACTCTGCGCCCCCTTTCTCACAATCCCTAACCTCCATGGAAGTACCTCGCGAAGCACCCGTGAAGAACGACATTGCAACCATAGAGGCTGTAAGCAACCTTTCTTGAGAAGAAGAATTGAAGAGCTGAGCGACATCATTGTGAGCTGATTCGGCTTGTTATATACACAGACGCAAAAGCTGCTTCGAAGAGCAGAGCTCCGCCACCGCGGCCACAAAAATGAAGCTGACTTTGGACGCCGAGTACTACATTGTGTGAAAAGCATCTGTCCCCTGCATTCAAAGTCAGTAAGAAGCCGTGAGCTAGGGTTCCAGTACGATATAAATAATTTTGAGGTAATAGCTTGAAATGTAATAGCTTTATAAGTTTCTATCTGCCACTCAAAAGTTTTACTAAAGACCTTAGATCGAAATATGTTAAATGTTATAGATAATTTGGTTCCTAACATTAATGTTTTGGGAGACTCTGGTGTGCCTCAAACTTCCATCTCCGGGTTCCCATTTAAGAAACATTGAAATTTTGTGGAAAATGTCAAGGTGGCTAAAATAAATAAGGGGCTTGATCATGTGAAAGCATCTTTTGTCTTCGCTACCCATGTGCTTATCAATTTGAAGAGAGCAAAGTGGGATTCCAGAATAGAGGCTTGCAAGATTCAAGATTGATCTCACGAAATCTCTTTTTCAGTGCTTGTAAAGTGTCCAGCTTTAATGTTGTTTGCAAGCATCCTCTGTTGCAGGCTAAAGCATGCATGGAGGGGACCAATAACTATAGTATATGAATAATCAAATCAAATTTCATTGAATTGTGTTAGCATTTAATTAAGTACTTCTGGTATATAATTATGTTGTTCAAGTTTACCTTACCATATGGCTGATGCTACTAAATTGAAACTATACCTTATTTGTTCTGGCTGTTATGACTAATGAAAAATCATTGAATAAGCAATAACAAATATATTTGAGGTTTAGACATTTTATGGATTATGTGCCTCGTGTTAATTTGATCTTTATTAATTATTATTAATGAGAATGTTATCTGTATTGGATTGTTGTTCTATAGCAAATGTGAAACTGTTCTTGCCCATCCTTCATATTAATTAACAGCAATATATGCTACCCAAGCTCCAAATAGGAGAAAATTAAACCTTGATTAATTAATGCTGATTATGTACATTAATGACTTGGATACTATTGTCTTGGTGCCTCTTGGACTTGATGCTGATTATGTACATTAAATGACTATTTTAAACTTTAAAGGCCCTGTGTTGATTTAGATAATGTTGAAGTAAAAAAAATAACTCCAAAGCATTTATACCTTCATGCATTTCATGTCTTTAACATATTAGAGATCGGGCTTTACTATTTTGTAGGGCTTTTAATTTAGAAAGTCTCTCGTTCTAATCCTGTATATTGTTTCTTATAATGGTTTGTATAACATCAACTCTAACATTCAATCTCTAGCGTTGTTAATTGCCAATCTAAATATTCAGTTAAATAAGCACTAAAATATTGAGTATTGTTTGCAAAATGAATTTTGTCTACAATATCAGTTAAAGATTCAATCTCTCGTTCTATACATTCCATATCAGCTTGAGCCTTCCATTGTTTCCATGTTGGATAAGTTTGCCTGATCCACTTCACTCAAATCCCAAAAAGGTGCTTTCAAATTCAAGTCCATAAGAAATACACCTGCACTTTTTCTGACTTTTTCAGCCCCTCTTTGTGTTTCTTTGCTCACCTTTTTGTATACCACACCAACATGCCCCTCAAATCAATTGCATGAAAATTGAAAAGTAAGATAAATTTTAAGTAGGGAGAAACATTGGACTACACACACTCATTTCAAAAAACAATTGGTGAACCAAACTTCATGAAAGTAAAACACATTAAGGCCCAATGATTTCATTTCCTAGAGACATTTCAATTTTCTTCATGTGGGGATTAGTGAGACGGACTGGAATTATGGATCGTATGGGAGAGGCTAAGCTGCATAGGCACTGTTGAGTTTCGTAGAGACATTTTAATTTTCTTGATTCTGCTATTTTGTATACAGTCTCATACCCAGGGCCTGATATCAGTTAATATAATATAGTGGATCATTGAAACAAAATACTTAGATTTTCATATATTACTACTAGATGATTGTTAATTCCAGAAATTACATTGATGTTTCTTTGATTGCTACAGGCTCCTGGTTTCAAAGTCTTGAGGCTGTTAAGTCTGCTCTTCAATTGAATCTGATGAAGGTAAGGTGTTAATTAAATAATAGGTGAAATTTGCTGCACTTATTGTCACTCATTGTGAACCAAAATGTGTTAAGAGTCCATCTCATATGTAATCCCAATTGGCTACATGTTATTTTCATCTTAAAAAGAATACTGGACTGTTATAACATTTAGTCCCTGTTCCTACTAAAAAAAACTATTTGATCTTTTGATGGTGTTTTAAGGACAAAGGAAAATTCAAATGGCTGTCTTAGTAGATGTCAACATTGACTAATGGATAAATTTTTTCTACTGTAGGAGTTTGGCCAATATCCACTCTTAGAAGTATTAGAACAAATTGTTGGTACCATTGCGTACCCACTTCCTTGAGGGTTAGTAGCCTTAATTTGATTGCATTTCTGCAGCTTTTTTTTACATAACTTTGTTCTGCTTCCGCAATTCATCAGCTTCTGCATCAGCTCCCATGGTCTTCTTTTCATTTTCTTCTACTTTCAATGTCCTTTCAATTGAATGTTAAAGTTTCATTGTTTTTCTTCTCACATCACACCACTTAAAATAATTGAGTTTTTTAAAATAATAGATATGATATCAGAAACTATTGGTTCAGATAGTTTGAAATTTCATGGCTTTGGTCTATGCTTCCATACTTTTTGTTATTCTTCCTTTATTATTACTTATTGATGATATTTTCTGGACTGTTAGTTTAACGATTTAGTGTAGAAGGTGCCAATATAATTGGAATATTCAGAAATTATTCTTGCCTCAGCGTGCCTTTGTTTTAAAAAAAACTGCATAATTTTGCTTTTAGCCCACACAAGTACCTTAGGCTGGATAATGCACAAGTCCACCTACTTTGTATAGTAATTCAACTTTTTTTATAAGAGTGTGGGCAGCAAGAATTGAACTCTAGACAAGCTGGCCATAGAGGCTCTGATATCCTTTTATGAACTACAACCCGAAAAGCTTAAGCTATAAAGGGAAGACACATAAATGATTTTATATTAAGAAAGCATTTGAAAGAGCTTATGGGGAGCCTATTTGAACTTATAAACGAACACATCCTAAATCTCTATCTAGTTATGGTATGGAAGACATGCAGTGCTTAAGCTTTAATTCCAAACGGGCACCATGGTGTTTAGAGTAAGGCCAGCAATGGGAACTTTTAATTTAGATCTGAATCAATAAACAATTAGTTTCCCAATCAATACATACGCCAGAAGGATCTCTGCAGCAGCCAGATGATCAATTGCTTTTGTTTGAATGTTGTAATAGCAACTGCTACTTGAGCTGCACCCTGCACTGTGGTGCATTTTGCAGGCTAAAACATGAAACACTTCACAATGTGCATTAAGGAGTGGAGCATCAATGCATGCTAGCTGCCACTCTCATCCATTCTCAATTGCCTTGTGAAAAGCAATTGCAAAACAGTGATGAAGAGAAAAATTCTATCATAGGAAATTCCATTGTTCCTCTCCAGCAATAGGCAGCAGGAAAAATTTTCTAAGGACAACTTTGCATGTAAAACAATTTAAGAAAATAAAGAATTATCAAGCAGAACCTTACCACTTCCACTAGTCCCAACAATTGCAACACTTTTACCAGCTGACACAACAAACGATATGTTGTCTAGTATCTTTCTCTCTGTGAGGTAACTGAAGAGATAGGAAGCATAAACATACAATCACTTGAATATTAGTCAAAGCTCAAAAGATATATTTTGAAAGCATGCTAACTTTCTAATAGAGGTGCAAATGTTATATTTTATTAAATACAAATTTCCATGCCACCTACTCTGTAACTTGTTAGCAAGCAACATTTAACTTCGCAGTACAAAGTGAGACACCCTTTAAGAATAAATCTTGTTTGGTCATGACAGAATGAATGACTTTTGTGAATGTTTGTTAAGTTACTTAGACAAACTTAACATTAGACTCTGCTATTTATTTTGTTTGCAGGTACAAGTAAGTGTTCTTGTTAAGTGATTTGGGAACTTTGTAAGCAGTCGAAGCTGAATTAGAATTTCACGATTCCATCACATTTGTGGATTCCCTTCTGTTGCCATCCCCGAAGTTCTTTAACTTACTGTTTGTGCCCACTCAAGGAGGTACGTATGTCTTTCGTTGGGTTTTTTTTGTATCACACTTACATGTGTATCATTGTTATACATTGTTTTAAAGTTATATGCATTTTTTAGTGAACCTTAGTGTCCCGTTCGAGCTTCAATACTATGATTAATACGGATAGTTTGGATTAATCATTGTATTGGACCTTGAATTGTCCGTTTGGACAGTTTGGGAACATTGAATTTTTGTCCCTAATTCATGTGTCAAGGTTAAGTATGGTTTGTGGATTTTGATGAAATTTTGGATAAATGCATTTTGCTTTTATCTTTGGGTGCACAATTGAAATGTTGTGACTGAATGTCACTGGTTTCACTTCGTGTACTTGGAGATGGAGGCGAAATGCTGCCAAAATTTTGTCAAATGAAACAACCCATAAATAACCTTGACACACGAAGTAGGTACAAAAATTCTATCTTCCTGAATGGGTTAGGGCCACACCTTTAATGAAGTAGATGGAATGCTTTTGTGTCATGTTCAATAACCTCGTTAGTATCACAGCAGACTAATCATGGATCGTAGTTGGATGAAAAAACCACGTATAAGTCACGAGTATGAGAATGGGGTTGAGGTATTCTTGCAATTTGCTGAAATGAATGCACCATCATTGGCTGGTAAATTCTTTTGCCCTTGTGTTAAATGTGCAAATGGAAGACGACAGTCATTAAATGAGATTAGGTCACATCTCATATGTGAAGGCATAATCCAAAGTTATACTAAATGGATTTGGCATGGAGAATTGTCAGACATACCATCAATGTCTGAAACTGTATCTCGTGACGAGGTATTTGGATGTCGGTTGGAAGAAATGATACGTGATATTGGCCAAGAGGGTTTTCGTGAAGCTCATGCACCTTACTTTGACCAATTAGAAAGCGATTCAAATCAGCCATTGTATGTGGGGTGCACAAGTTTTACAAGAATGTCAGCCGTGTTAGGTTTGGTGAACTTGAAGGCAAGATATGGGTGGAGTGACAAAAGCTTCACCGAATTGCTACAGTTATTGAAGAATATGCTTCCGGCAGACAACGTTCTCCCCAAAAATCACTACGAGGCAAAGAAGATATTATGTCCTGTGGGTCTGGACTACCAGAAAATTCATGCCTGCCCTAACGATTGCATCTTGTATAGGAAAGAGTTCGCAACACTACGCAATTGCCCCACATGTGGGGTTTCCCGGTACAAAGTGAAGGATGGCGATAGTGGTGATGAGACCACAACAAAGAACCGTTGTCCCGCTAAAGTTTGTTGGTATCTTCCCATTATTCCAAGATTTAAGCGCTTGTTTTCTAATAAAAATGATGCCAAACATCTTTCTTGGCATGCAGAACGAAGAGTCACTGATGGTTTAATGCGGCATCCTGCTGATTCTCCCCAATGGAAGACAATTGATTGTTTGTATCCTGAGTTTGGGTCCGACCCAAGAAACCTAAGACTTGCTCTTGCGACAGATGGTATGAATCCTTTTGGTAGCTTAAGTACCAACCACAGTTCATGGCCAGTTTTGTTGATGATTTACAACCTCCCTCATTGGCTATGCATGAAGCGAAAATACATTATGTTGGCTATGATGATAGCTGGTCCAAGACAACCAGGCAATGATATTGATGTGTATCTTACTCCGTTGATTGAAGACTTGCGGAAATTGTGGGTTGACGGCGTTGAGGTGTATGATGCGAATGTACAACAAACTTTCTTGTTACATGCAATGGTTTTTTTGCACTGTAAATGACTTTCCTGCGTATGGGAATTTGAGTGGATATAGTGTCAAAGGCCATCACGCATGTCCTATCTGCGAGAATCAAACAAGCTTCCTCCAACTAAAACATGGAAAGAAAACAGTCTATAATAGGCATCGCAAATTTCTCAAAGCTTATCACCCGTATCGACGCTTGAAAAAGGCCTTTAATGGAAGGCAAGAAACTGAAAGTGCACCTAAACCGTTAGATGGAAAGCAAGTTTATGACAGGGTGAAGGACATTATCACTATCTTTGGGAAGACCCAAAAGAAGGAAGCAATGCAAAAGAACATCTGGAAGAAGAGGTCAGTTTTCTTTGATCTTCCGTACTGGTCCGATCTACAAGTTAGACATTGTATAGACGTCATGCATGTTGAGAAGAATGTTTGTGACAGCTTAATTGGAACCTTACTTAACATAAAAGGAAAAAGTAAGGATGGTTTGAAAAGTCGTCAAGATTTGGTTGAATTAGGTATACGTGAACAATTGCATCCCATATCAGAGGGTCGTCGAGTGTATAACTCAGATTATACTGCTACAGGGAGTGCATGTTATGAGAAACCTGTAAGTATTTGATATTGATGTCAACTTTAATTAATTGGTGACTTTATGTTTTGCAACAAAAATTAAAATCTCTACTAAGTGTGTTGATATTCCATGTTGGCTTTGTCAGTGTTTTGGACATTTGGTGATTGCCTCCAGAATGATGCTTAGGAATATATGTTACCGCTTATTAATTATCTACTTGTCCCTCATCATGAGTCATGACAGATACAGGACTTGAATTTCTGCAAACCTGGTGCAAATTTTTTAGGCCAATGATGCCAATACTGATGATTGCAGAGATGTCTTCTTTTGCGAAAACAAATGTCAAGAGGTATGGTGATGATGATCTATTTTTCATGTTTCTGAATCTTGATTGCTGCTTGTAATGGGTACCAATTTTTATTTGCTATAGTAAATTGAAGGGAAATGCATAATAAAATTTGGATGTAAGATGAATTAATGTTGCAGCTTTATGATTGTTAAATAGCCAACTTATTGGGTAGCTTTTAGATTTCTCAATTTGGGATTTGAGAAAGAGCTCTACTCTGTCCATGACATCCTAAATACTGGTATATTTATGTTGTGCTGTTTGCAAGCTTGCGGATGGCAATGAGGTTTGGGTCCATTTTTCTTGTGGTTACTGTGGTTGTGGTTACTTTGGCATCTCAATGAGACCCTCATTTTTCTTATCGTTGTCCTCCTTGTCAGTCTGATTGTTCTTTTCAACCCCTTCTTACTCTCCCCGAAGGTATCTATCTATTTTTATTAATTCACAGGTAACAATGCAGTCTATCCAGCAGCAGTCTTGCCCACTTTTACATGTTTATTTGATACATGACTATCAATATTTTCTCCAGGATTCTTCGATATATCTTTTCATCCAATTGATTCTGAAAATCTCACTTACTTATGATTTTGTTCAAAGGCCATCAATTTTAACAAGTAATAAGTGTGTTGCCCGTAATTCTCACTTATTTACCAGGTTTAAAAAAAAAGATTAATAACAATCAAAAACCAAACACATTGAAACATGAGTTGTTACACTTGCTTGTAAATTTCATCTAGGAGGATTCTTATAAATGTTTTTTTGGTTACCTTTACAATGTGAAATTTGAAACACGGTGTGATCAAATTGTTATGCAACTGTTGGTTCCTTCATCATTTAGTTGCATTCTGAGTCTGGTAGATGGGTTATTTAGTGAATATTATGCTAAACATGATTTGTTGGCCTAGTAGTTTTGATTAATAGATTGGACAATCAATTACTGAACTTTATTAAAACACAATCTGTGGCCATGCAATGGAAAACAGGAAAATTGATAGGGTAAATAATAGATGCTGTTTCTTGTGCTCTGACATTGATTGCTGATTGCTAATGTGGTGTCTCTGCTTGTTTCTGCAGGATTGACCAACAGTTCCATTATAGGTTAGTTCTTCTCCCCTTTAGTACACTAAAGAAATGTACAAGGTCATGATTATATACACTTTTTTTAAGTATGAATATATCTAATCCTCTCCCACTTTTTGAATGATAGTGTGTTACATTAAAAGGGGAAATACCACATTGTAGGAAGTAGAAGTGAAGTGACATGACAGATAAAAATGGACAAGGTCAATACTATGTGATGCAGTTACCTAGCCCCTCCCAATGAAGACACATGATAATTGTGTGGAGTCTCAAACCCTTCAACTTTTCCCATTGAGGAGTGGTGATGGCATCAGTGACAACATGAAGGATAATGAGACAGAGATATCAGCTTCAGCAATGAATGCCAACAACTTGACCCCTGGTCAGTTTTTTTAGTTCCTTCCTATGAAGGAGTAATATCAGAAACACATGCTATGATTTTAAAATGTGTTTTGATTTAGTTAGATGATGTTATGTTTCAGGAATTGGTGGTGCTTTAATATGAAACTGACTTTGAATGTGTTGCCTTTTACCTTGAACTGCATTTGGACTATGATGGTTGAACCAAAAGCAGAATTATATATTTAAGTAATTAATTTCATGGTTAATGTCTGCATGTGGGTTCTGATGAGAGCTGAGAATAGGGGGAAGGGGGAATTTAATGAAGAATGTAAGGAGTTTGATCTTACAATTTTATTTTAAAACAGAAATAGGAATAAGATTTCACAAACTCGGATGTTGGAACAGCTAGCTATGAGTTTAGGTTGGACTGTTTTTTTGTTCTTTTGTTATAAACATGGAAATGGTGCATTAATGTAATAGCAACTGAAGTACGTAAATTTTGAAAGGGCAGTCTATGACAATGAAGAAATCACATCAATGCAAGAGAAGGGAAAAGAGGCAGAGGCGCATTTAAAGGGATGTTTTGTTGATACAAGAGGTTAAAACAAATTGGTATATATAATATCATGTGAGAATGATGAGAGTAATAAATTCTGATTATCTTAATTACCTTAATACTCAAGGGATATTAGTTTTATTCAATTTTAGTCTTAAGAGAAATGACATTTACATGTATTTTTAATATTGGTCCATTTTAGATACCACAAGGCCAATGATTTAATTTTGCTCCATTTTAAATCACAGTCAAATGGTTGTTGGATTATATGGTGAAGAAATTTGGTTATTTGACTATTTTGTTAATTAATGGCGCATACAAAAAAATAAATAAGCGAAAAAAAAAATTGTGCACATTAAAGTCGGTTATTTAAAATAACTGACTTAAAATCCATGAAATCAAAGTCGGTTATTTGAAATAACTGACTTAAAATCAGTATAATCAAAGTCGGTTATTTGAAATAACTGACTTAAAATCCATGAAATCAAAGTCAGTTATTTGAAATAACTGACTTAAAATACATGAAATCAAAGTCGGTTTTTTCTAATAACTGACTTAAAATCCATGAAATCAAAGTCAGTTATTAGAATTAACTGACTTAAAATACATGAAATCAAAGTCGGTTTTTCTAATAACTGACTTAAAATCCATCAAATCAAAGTCGGTTTTTGAAATAACTGACTTTAAATCCATCGAATCAAAGTCGGTTTACCGAAATAACTGACTTAGAATGTAACTATTCAAAGTCGGTTATTTCAAATAACCGTCTTAGAATTGAACAATTTCTTTAAAAAAAAAATTAAAAAAAATTAAACAAAGTCGGGTTTTATAATAACCGACGTTGTATTAGTTCCTTTCTACGTCGTCTTAGTCGAAGTCAATTTCAAAACCGACGTTGTTAGGCTAAAATGACCGACGTTGAAAGCATATGTTGTAGTAGTGTTAGTTATTTTGGCCTGATCACTAGTTGATATGAGATCTCCAACAAATTCCCTCACATTGAGAATTTGACTTCTAGAGCATGAAGGTTACTAGACTAGAGACAACGAGGGTTAAAGTTAACTTAACCTCACAAAATCGACTTGTAAGATAAAGATTATCCTCACTTATATATACTACTTTGACATTATCACTAATTAACGTGTAATCTCCAACTTGATAGTATTTAAAATTTATTAATATGTAATTCTCGCTAATATCATATTGAAATTTTATGTGTCTTGCATAGTAATAAAAAAATGTATATTTATATCATCAAACAACTAATATCTAATATATTGAATAAAACATAATATATAAATATTTTTTTTCCAATTAATTACTACATGACTAAAATATATTATAATATGAGATTTAATTATTATTATTATTATTATTATTATTATTATTATTATTATTATTATTGTTGTTGTTGTTGTTGTTGTTATTATTATTATGTCTCTAAATTTAATGTAAATAATTTATTGTATAAAAACATTTGATTATAAATTTAACAAAAAAAAATATCTTAATTTTTATGCCACATTGTTATTTTATTGTTTTAACAATAATTAATTATTCATTCATTATTTTTTAATATCTTTTAAGTATATATATCATAAATCAACTTTCTAATGAAAAGTAGACAAATACAAGTATGATAAATATAATTAATTATTATCTATCTTGCATTAAAAAATTTCTCTAAGTAATTTTTTCTTTCTGATTAAGGTTTGTTTTAATATCAAATAAGTTGGTTATTTATTCATACTTCAGTAATTAATATTTTCCTCTTTAATATTTTCATTTGAATAACATTATTATTATTATTTTGTAAAAGTTGCAATTATGTGTAGTTAATTACATTTCAAATGTTTTAATTCGTCTTATTTAAACTTGAGACACATAAATTATTGTAAGTCAATGTAGTAGTGTTAAAGAAAAAACATAAAATGTGTGTAATTACGATATATGTGTTTAATCTGTGAGCCTTTTGCAGTTAGTATCACTAGAATGTGTTGTTCTTTTATCTTTCTCATATTTGCAAAAGATGACAATTTTAGTGAAATTAATCTTCGATGATATTTTTAAAGGTTGAGATAAGTGAAAAGCTAAAAGAAAACAAACCAATTCGTTGTCTCAACCGAAAAAATCACCGACATAAATAAATCTACTATACAACCAAACCAACAATGGAAAGTGAAAACTCTGAAGTTAATTTTAATTTAATCTATTCAACTTTGACATAATTGTAACCCCCCGAAAAAAAAAAACTTTTGACATATCATCACATCTGCATGTCTTCCTTCACCTCTGAACATACGCGCGTCTCTGCTTCGTTAGTTGTCTCAACATAGCTATCTTTTAGTTTGATTAGTTTATTTTGACTGATATATACAGTTACCAAATCCTCTAATAACGATTGAAAAACAAGTGATAGGATAAAGAAAAATAGAAAAGAACTCGAGAATAACGATTGAATGGATTGAATATTGAGTTCTCGAAGGGCTGGAAAATTCGCGTTGAAATATAATGCCTAAAAATTACAATTTCAAGCTTGTGGAAACGTCTATGTTAATTTTTTTTCTTCTATCAGAGATTATATATATTTGAATCTACTGAATTAAAAATTAATATTATTTACGGTACATAATTATAGTAATTCAAGAAAATTTTATACAAAAATAAAATTGAATAAGAGTTATTATGCTAAACAAATTATTTTTATATTATAATATAACACGAGGGATCTGGATGACATACTGGTTGTAGTAAACTAATGGAATTTTCAACACTGATTCGTTAGTTTTAAGGCCTTTCATTAATATTTCCTCCCTTTATAGTTCGAACAAATCCGATATGAAATTTGTTCAACCAAACTATAGACATCAGCAAAAACACACAGTTTGAAATTTGCTCAACGTTTATCTTTTCTGTTATATCTTTTTGACGATCACGGAAATTAAATTATTTTAATTATAATTCGTTATTTATATGTATAATTGATTATAATCAAAATTAATTTTTGTATTTATTAAATTACAAAAAATGGTATGAATGAAGCTGTCAGGAAAAAAAGAGGCTAATGTGAAATTTGGAGATAATTAACATTTATTTAGGAAAAAGACTGGAAAGAACTAAATATAAACTTCAATTTTTAGGATGCACGCAACCTTTTTTTTTTAGAAAATAAGTTTTTTTTAACGACTTTTAACAACCGTTTCAATGATCTTTTTTCTCTCTCTCTTAACGAAGAAGTTTAAATTGAGAAATTCCAGTGGTTCCAAAGATGAATGTTACGTGGTTATTTTGAATTGTTAATCGATGGTTGATTTTTGACTTGTATTTGTCATCATCATGATATTAACATGAAGTATTTAGAAATTTTATTAAAAATTAAATTTTATCAAAAAATAAGATTGGTTATCTTTAGTTGAATTCTTTCATAATCATGTTGTTTTTATCATAAAATTTAAATATGAAACCTTGTCTAAAGAGATCGAATTCAAGATTACTTGAATCAATGATTTATTGGTGACTTGAATGGACTAAAGTATAAACATACAACCTATTCGAAAAAAAAAATAGCTGAAAAATTAATTGGAAGTTGAAAAGTTAACTACTAGTTAGAAGCTGAAAAGTTAACTTATTAAATTATAATGTTATATTCGACAATACATTTAAGCTAACTTCTAACTTTTTTACAAATTAAAAAGCTTGTTTGATTGTTTACTAAATAAAATTTTTTAGTTGTTTCTTGGTAATTTGTAACATTTTTTAAAACATTATTTGAAGTAATCTTTTTTAAAATGTTAATTTCTAATTTCTAGTTTTTTTATATTTTCTTACATTTTTATTTTCAATATATTTATCTGATTTCCTAGTTATCATTTTTAAATAAATCATGATTTTATTATTTTTATATTATTTTACACTTTTCAATTACTTCAACAACTAATTTTATCTAATATTTATAATTTAAGTAGCAAGCTTTTCAGCACACTTAGTTTTTCAACTTCCAATTAATTTTTTAACTAGTTTTACCGAACATAACCTAAGTATTTAGTGAAATTAGTTGTTTAAAATAACTAAAAATATAAAATGATAGAAAATAATAAAATCATGATTTACTTAAAAAGAGTACTTAAGAAATTGGATAAATATATTGAGAATAAAAATAAAAAAAATATAAAAAACTAAAAGTTAGAAACTAAACTATTTATAAAAATTTATTTGGACTTCTAACTTTTAACTAGCTTTTTAACTTTTCAATTAGTTAGCATTAACTTAAAAAGTTATTAAGAAAAATTATTTAATAAATAGTTAAAAAAACTTCAATTAATAAAAAAAATTAAAAATTAACTAAAATATTTTACCAAACATTATCATAATTAACAAAGTTCATTCTTTTTATATCTCTCTTAAATTACGTTATATTACGAAAATTATATTTCTCATCCATCTCTCTCTGGCTCTCTTTGACGTCTACACGTACGAAAGAAGGGTGTTTACGTATTTTTTTCGTTTTGCATGTTGATCGTACATGATACGGCACGTTACTCACCAAGCTTTAAGGAAAATGAACATTAGGGATGCCTATTAGTTTATAAATTTTTCTTTCCTGAAATAAGTGAGGCTTGACCACCCCTCCTAATAACATTCAAAAGACAAAAATCATATCCACCAACCTCATTTTCACCATGGAGAGGTGTAGAAGTAAATATAAACTTTTAATAATTCGTCTTTGATTTATACATATAAAAAATTCAATCTCTTTTTTCTTTATCTATATTATCTATATTTTATACATTTTTGTGTGAGAAAAAAAGAGAAAAACTAAATTACCATTTAATACATTAAAAAAATTAAAATAAAAAGTGTAAAAAATATGTTTAATAGTAAGATTATACGTACCAAAATATTTGGTAAACGTTTATACTATTGATAATTTCGAAGTATCATGATAATTTCGAAGTAGTCAAAATAACTATTTTTTAATATTTTCTTTCAAACTCAAAGGATATGCCGGATCAAATCTCTGCAATAACATGTTCTGATTGTACATATATATTGATAATCAATAAAGATAATAGAAAGCGTTTAGGTGGAATAGGCACGCTATTTGTAGTAATTTCATTTTCAACAGTTATGAACAGAAAATCTGCATATGCATAACGTGTAGAATTAGGATGAACTAAGTATATTGGTAAGGAAAGGCTCCTTTTGCCCTTTAACAGAAGATAAAAGCTACTTGAAAAAATAGGATAACTACAGAAGCGTCAAAGGAACTTTCTATATATTTTTTATGACTAGTTAGTTAATTTCTAATTTTATTTTACTAATTTATAAATTTATTTAAACAAAATAAAAATATTTAGTAAATAAATTAATCTATCTTTTCACTTATATTTTTTACACACACACACTTACAGAATTACTATTCGTACTTCAACGTGTTTTTCTTCTCCAGTCGAGATAAATATCTTTAAAACTTAAAGGATATGCTAAATCTCTGCAATAAGATGTTCTATTTTTGGTTGACCCTTGGTATATATCCTTAGCTCTAGAGCCAAAAAAAATAATCTCTTGATATTAATATTCATTTACGGACTAATCATTTTTCAATATATATATATATATATATATATATATATATATATATATATATATTCCTGAAAATCAAATTCCTAACCACAAGTAATAAGATGTTCAGATTCTGATTGTACATATTGATCATGTATATGCATATGCATGTTTGATATGACGTTTTGTAGAGCTAAAAACTACATCAAAACTCACAAAAAGACGCAAAAATTTCAATTATTTCTTTATCTAAAATGTGAATAAAATTTAACGTGATGTAATTCCAAATAACTAGCTAAAAGCGTTTTGGTGGAATAATCACATTTATAGAAATTTCACTTTTAGTTATAAATAGAAAAGCTGCATGCGCTTAACGTGTAGATTTAGGATGAAACAAAGCTGTTGGAAAGGAAACTAAACGTTCATAAATCATGATGTCCTTTAGCAGTTTATAAACGCTACTTGATCACATATGGTAGCTAGACTGGACAAATGTTTCACTTTATAGATTGATTTGATTTATCAAAATTATGATACGGGAAAGAATAAAAAAAATAGAAAAGATAAATTTTAGGATAATTTGATAATTTTTTTATTTTGTATATTGTATGACGAATAATAGATCATACAAATAAAATAATATAAAATTTATTAAAATATCTAATATTAATTATTTAAATATAATTGATGATATCAAATTTAATGAGTTTATTGAATTAAAAAAAGAGAGAAATTAGAGTTAAAAAAATCAGTTGTTTCTTTTTTAAAATGATTGTATTGGTTAGTTACTAATTTTTGGTTCTTAAAGAGATATAATAAAAATATATGTATCTTTTTAATACTTTCTATTTGGGACAAAAAGTTGTCTCATGATTATGTGAGTAAACAAAAATTAGAGAATTTGTCTTGTCCTAATATATTTGATTTGTGTCCCCTAATCTTTTTCAAATCAAGATAAAACAAAAATATTTGTTCTATCTAGTACCATAATTTTTAACTATTCAAACATTCAAACGTATCCTATATGTGTTTTTTAGAGGTAGTTTAGTTTTATTTAATTTACAATTTATTTTACTAATTTTTAAGTTTATTTAATTAAAATAGATCTGTTTGGAAAATGTATTTACTTTTTTAATTTGGAAAATAAAAATATTTTCAATTTGTAACATTTTTTATACTTCTCTAAGTAAGGTTTGAATTTTAAAGCTTATTATGAGAAAAAAAGGTTACACATTGATAATAAAAAAAGTTTTACACAATCATCTAATTACAACCACCATTTATGGTAAGTTTGTTGATTTTTAAAATAATTATTTTAAAATAATTCAAATGGTGATTTGTGATTAAATGATAGTGTACATAAACATTAAACTCATATATTATTCTATTGTTTTCTTCAATTTTTAAATAATATTCTTTACTACTTTTATTACACTACTTATTTTAATTTTTAATTAAATATTTATCTTGAAATGAGACATGGTAAGATTAATCTAAATAGCCGTGATCTAAGGGATACGAATCTGCAAATATTAGCAATACAAATTAAATATAAAACAAGTAAGATGTGATTCCAATAAATTTAATTGTTCTGTACCTAATTGAACTCTTGTGTTCTATAGTTTGACATATTTTATGTTATTTATTTTAACAAGTAAAAAAATACTTAACTAATTAATACTAACTTGTGTTGAATTCAAATCATATTTTAGATGAAAAATAAGAAAGGAAATAATTGAGTTCAACATGTAAGTTTCCTAAAAGGTTAATTGTTAAAATTATATTAATTTATACAATTAAAATATAAATAATTTATAGATTAAAATAAATTTATATAGTTTACATATTAATTTATGTAATATGGATTTATATAATTAAAGTAAAAATAATCTGTATACTAAAATTAATATACAAAATAATTTATATATTAATTTATGAAATTTAACTATAAATTGATAAAATTAAAAAAATATAAATTATTCAAAATAAAAATATATAAAATGATATAAAATAAAATCAAAATATTTATATTAAATATTTTTTAATTTATAAATTTTTATAATTCATCAAAAAATAATTATTTTTTTACTAATAATACATATAAATTAGTGTTTATAAAATTAATTAAACAAATCAAGTTTTTAATGATTTATTACTTTATCTTTCAATAAAAAATCATAAATTTAATTTCTATTAAGATTTTTTTATTTTTTACTTTATTTAACTATTTGTCATATAAGAGTTATGTAATTAATCTGCATGTGTCATGTCAGCACTATTACATTACATTAAAATTAATGTTTGATTTTAAATGATTAGTATCAATATATTACATAAAAATCAACGTTTAAATTTAAACTATAAATTGATATAAGAATCAAAATAATTTATTTTAAAATATAGGAGAACTAAATATGTTGATTTAAAAATAAAGAATCAAAATCACAAAAGGAGATTAAAATTAGAATTCACTTACTTAATTGAAACTCTTCCTATGTCGGCGGATCACAATAGTTTACAATCAATCACGAATACGATGGTGGTTAGATATAAAAAGTTAAAGACACTCTCTCATATAATATCTATTAAAAGTTGAATCTAAGGTTTGTATAATATCTAGCTAAAACATCATGTGATAGAAATGCTACATTTTTTTTTTGGTGGAATAAAATGCTACACTTAAACCAACGCGTTATAGTGCAAATATCTTTTGAACGGATTATATTGTTGAATTTTTAGGGTTACATTGTGCCTTGTTAGTTGATGAATTCTTTGCATTGCTAGTCTTGATTTTAGTTTCTATACAAGTTGAACGCATGTATTTATGTATTAATGCTCGTGTTTGGTTGTTGGGTTTTTCTTTTCAATTATACATGAAGTAAATGAATATAGTTTATTGTCACCTTAAGCTTGCTTTATCATGAACCCATGTGTATCTGTCAAGTCTTTTTATATATAAAAAGAAATGTCTCTGTCAATTTGGTTACTAATTAAATAGGAAGAAAATATTTTGATTATATAAAGATTAAACTGCTGGGCTATCTACCATTATATTTATATGCGCATGTTTTTTTTTTATTCTTTGCTTTTTTTGAGGAGGGGCAGGCGGGTGACGGGGTGAGACTTGAGAGAGGTTAAGAACTTCAAACATAGTGTGTGCACAATATGAGGTTTTGTGAGTTCTTTATTATTCTTTTTAACTAAAAAACTAAAAAATTGTCTTTTGTAAATAAATAAAAAAAGAACTAAAAGAGTATCTTGCATATAAAAATGAAGGTAGTACAAGGATTATTGTTTAATAAAATATATATGACCCCTTTCAAATTTTCATTACATATTTCGGTTTAAAAATACATATCACAGTAAAAAAATATTTTATATATTTGTCATTATTATTTCTTATACTAAATAAAATGACCTATGTTATGAAATAGGCATTGTAAGTAAAAACTACAAATAAATAAATATAAAAAGTAAGTTAGAAAAAATACGTATTAAAAAAAGTTTTGTTATTCTTGTTCTTATCCAAAAAAAAAGGCAGATGGAATTCAGGAAAAATAGAATAGGTTGAACCTTGTGATCTTTCAGCAGCATTGAAAGTTGATAGATTTGATGTTGGACCTTATTTATATCTAAAATTCTATGTAATTAAGTTGTCACACTACCTTTAAAAAAAAAGTTGTCACACTCCGTTGCTGGACCGACGTCAGAACTGTTGACGGTTTCGTTTTACCACTTGCATCTAATATTTCCTTTCTTTTTGGTTTTTCTTGGCATTAACAGTAATTAATTAGTAATGGTACGTGGTACGTTTAGTTTTGCCTAAAATAATGTATGAACACTTAATAACTCGTGTATTAAAGGATTTAACTTAATTGATTAAGTAATTAGCATGCATTAATTGGTATAAAACTTTTGCTATATCTAAGTTTGATATCAATGAATAAAAAAAACACTGGTGTTATTATACAGTAGTAAGTAATAAGAAAAGCTAGATAAATAAAAATGACAAGTGTCAACTAGAAATATATTTTGAATAAGTGTTCATATATGTTACTTTTTTTAAGAGGTGAAATTGCATTTTTTAAGCTTTTTATGTAAGTTATTTTAAAGGATAAATTTTATTTTATTTGTAACCTTATAAAATTTAGAAAAACACTATATAAATTATATTTTTCTTTAAAGTCTGGATATTTAATTAATGTCTGTTTTAAATGAATGAAATATTTCAAACAAAAATATAAATTAATTCAAATACAGAAATATAATTAGGATTAAGCATATTTCTGCCATAGATTTTGGCCAAGTCACACACACAGCACCGGCCAGCTGATTGCGTGTTTTAGCGTTGCCGTAGCATCATTTACGTTATCGTGATAATAATCAATAGCTGTGGATAAACTTTTATCGTTATTCTTTTCTCTTGGAAAGTGATATACCCGCTAACTTTAACATTTAGGGTGTGTTTATGTTAAGAAATAAACCGAATGTTATAAAAGAAAAAAGGGTAGAAAATTAGATGATTTCGTACGTTATTTAATTAGAAAAAAATGAAATGAAGTAAAGTTAATTTTATTTTTGTACCCACATAATTATAAGGAGTATTTTCAGTTATTTTGTTTTATTTTTTATAATATACTAGTACTGTTATGTCATTAAAAATATTAAAATAATCCAAATTAAAATTGCATAAACATATATATAAACATTAAATTGTTTTATAAAAAATACAACTACAATATCTAATTAAAAATAAGAGAAAAACAAAATATCTAAGTAGACATTATCCAACACCTAGTCATCATCATTTGAGAGAAGGGATAAAGATGGAGTTATTAATTTGCTAAAGTGGAGGTGGCAACTTGCTCTATACTGTGAATGCTCCTACTCTTACTCGATCGCTGTCTAAGCACAACGCAATCCCATCTTGTTGCTTTGGGTCTGTAGTACTAAAAGTGTAATTTAATTAAGGTTAGCTAATTCAGACTAATTCAACGTTCCTTCGAAATTCGAATATAAATCCAGACATATACAAATACTATGCAGTAAAATTATAAAGATCAAGTTGATAAACTCTTTGCACACCAAAAAAAAAAAAAACAGAACTGTTAAAAAGACGATGTAACATATATATTGTTTGCAGAGAATATATGTAAGTCCAGAAATTCGTTGATTAGTTGTCTTTTAAAATGGTAAGTAAAAGAAGAGATATTATTAGCCTATTAGGTAATTTGGGATTACTGGTGTTTATAATCTCAATTTCTTTCTGATACATGTTCATTTTTTTAATATATAAAAAAAATAAGAATTAATAACATTTAGATGTCAAGAGAGAATATTACTATAGTAATTGAAATTATGATAGTATGTATTTATTTTAGCGTTAAATACGTATGTCTACTTAAAATTTCATCTCACGTCCCCTTAAAAAAAATGCAGAAGCTACTAGCTATTTTAGCTTCAAGTAGCGCACGCGTGTGCGTAAAAAAAAAAATTGAATAAAATTTTCGTATTTGGTAAAGTCAAGTTAATGCTACTACGAAGTCCAAGAGGCATACAGAATTTCAATTTTTCGTAAAGCAGATAATATTTTTATTTGCTAAATGTAAAATGTCTTCTGGTTGATTTGCCGGGATTATTTAAAATTACAAGTTACTTGTTATAGTCACATTAAAAGTAAAGACCTGTTACTCAGATTTTGGGTACAAATAGTCCATGCAAACGTAGTATAAGTAGATATTTTATTTAATAAATCGTGGCTTGCTAAGAAACAAAACCCACTCGATCCATATATTTGGCAGTAAATGCCAAATTAGTGTACATAGGGTGACAGATTTAATGATATGATGTTTAGCTTATGGGAAAAAAAAATCCAAATATTGTTTTTTAAAAATAATTATAAATTTAGTGTAGTTTGTAAAATATTTATCAATATGGGGTAGTTAAATACGCTCAAATTGGACGTGTCTCCGCCTGTTGTGCCACATGTCATGCTATAGGAACCGGTGATACATATAAACTTCGAACGGTTATAATTTTTTATAGGAATGTTCGATTGAGGTGTAATTTGTGTCATAACTTTTGGTCAACTATTTTTTTTTCCAAAAAAAACGCCTAAGTACTTCAAAATTAGGATTTAGGATTCAATCTCAGGCCCTCCTCTCTCAATTTCGAACGTTTTGATACAAACTATACCTTAATCAGATATTTCTATCAAAAGTTATGACCGTTCGAAGTTTATATGCATCACCGATTCCTGTAGTGTGACACGTGGCATAACATAAGGAGACAACCCAATTTGGGCGTGACACAGTAGGGTATCACGTCCAATTTGAACGTGTTTGACTACCCCATATTATTAAATATTTTACAAATAACACCAAATTTGTAATTATTTATTTAAAACACAATATTTGGGTTTTTTTTCCCTTTAGCTTATATACTGATATCTTGACATCGATCTGCCATATGTTTGGTAGCTGTGGCTTAATATTAATTTATAGCACCTTGCAGGTGTCAAACGTTGTATCCTCAGCATATATAGGTTTTTTTCCCTTTAGCTTATATACTGATATCTTGACATCGATCTGCCATATGTTTGGTAGCTGTGGCTTAATATTAATTTATAGCACCTTGCAGGTGTCAAACGTTGTATCCTCAGCATATATAG